>OX336388.2:2039463376-2039928376 GCA_946902985.2 Meconema thalassinum
AAACTATGGTTAAACTATAAAATTTTTGGCTAACTACTTATCTGATTGTCTTCCGTATTACAGCTACTCGCAGTTTTCGTGCTCACTGGAACTCGCTGTGCGGTCGACTGCGGTGGTTATCTTAACGACTGGTTATTCCCCTGCCTCCTCCCCCCTGTCCCTACGTGCTGTGGGGAGTGATAGCGATGTGTTTATGTGAGGTGTTGCCAACCTAGATAAGATGTATGTTATTGAATGAGGTGGGTCCACAACTATTAAAGACCGTGGATTGGCCCTCGCCACGCGTGGAGCATAACCCATTCGAACTAAGCGTTGACGGTCTTATGAGGACGTCCCGGCATCTTTAATACTGCCGCGAATATGGGCCTTGGTTTATTGCAGAAGCAAAGTACATCGTACACCTGATCCAGATAACATTTACCTATTAAAAACCCCCTAATTTCCCCCCTTTTTTATCTAGCTTGGCTGTGTCGCTAAATTGTGTTTTGTTTCCGACAGGGTGTGTTTTTTAGTAGCGTGAAGAGGGGTGAGCTCTCCATGAACGTGTGTTCATTTAGATTGTTGGGATTGTTTCGTTTGGCTAGGTTGTATCTCGATTGCTTCCTTTATGTCAAGAGCTCTGCCTTTCGATTCGTGATGGATTATTTTAAGGTCAATTGCAACTAAGTAATTTCTGGCACGCGGCCCAATGGGACAGCTTCACCGAGCACCTACATGACAACATCAAAATCAGAGCAACGAGGAAGCATGAAACGCTAGAAATTAAATTAAGAAAACTAGGAGAAACACAGAACCATCAATCTAACGAACAACACACGAATAACAATGAATTCAATTTCCACAGCAGAGTAAACAACAGAACGAACGTAACCTTTTCTCAAGGTGAAATGAATATGTTAGACAAAGGGTTGAAATACAACTGCACAGACGCACACACGAACCACAATATAAAACAGTTAATCACAGATATTGAGATAGCCAGTCACAAGCTCCCAGCAGAAGACAGGGAATTAACCAAAAATCTCGCCACCAACGAAGCCAAAAAAAAATCCTCAAACGAGAGGGCGATAGCAATAACATTCAAAACAACAAACAGCTCAAAGAAATAAAGTCGTTGAAACAAAAAATAAAAGAACATGACTTAATCATCACAAAAGCAGATAAGGGAAACACTACAGTAATTTTGAACAAAACAGAATACATTAAAAAAACAGTCGAATTCCTAAACAACAACGAAATCAAGGAATTAACAAAGGACCCCACCAACAAATTCCAAAAACAAATAAAAAGTGCGCTAAAAGAAACAGAATACATACTGACCAAAGCCGAAAAATCAAAACTAATAAACATGAACCCGAAAATACCGTCATTGAGGGGACAACCAGAAATACACAAAAAGGAATGCCCAATGAGACCAATAGTCAATTGTAGGAATGCCCCTAATTACAAAATCAGCAAAGAGTTACTAAGAATCTTAAAATGCCGTCTTTCCAACGACAAAAACAACTCTGTAAAGAACACAACAGAACTAGTAACAGCATTGAACACCCTACAAATGAAACCTAGCTTCAGACTAGTATCCTTCGACGTAACTAACATGTACACCAATATTCCGATTATTGAAGCAATCAACACTATCGAAAACAAATTAAAATCCAACAATTCGGTAAAAGAAATTGAAGAGATTGTGAGATTACTGAGGGTCGTTCTCACCCAAAACGTGTTTCAATTCGACAATAAAATTTACACACAGAGAGAAGGCCTAGCAATGGGATCACCACTAAGTGGGTTAATCCCTGACATCTTCATCAATGCACTAGAAAATTCGTTCTTAGAAAAGACTTCAACAAAGGGAATAGTAATATGGAAAAGATACGTAGATGATGTAATTTGCATCTACGATACTGAACTAACAAGCGAAGAAACAATTCTCCAATCCATTAATAGCCTTCACCACTCTATCAAATTCACTAAGGAATCCGAAATAGACCGGAAAATAAATTATCTCGATATAACTATTGAACGTAAAGACAACGACCTTTCATATTCCATATTCCGGAAAGCAACACAAACCTCGCATGCAATCGACAATCAGTCTAATCACCCCAGTACGCACAAACTAGCGGGTTTCAATTCAATGGTGCACAGAGCTTTAAACATACCCATGTCAAAAGACAACTATAATAAGGAAATAAGAACTATTATGCAAATAGCAAAGGAAAACAACTTCTCGCCAAGCAAAATAAATCAAATTATAGCCAAACATAAAAATAAAGATAAAACGATTCCCAAACCGGACAGTAATGAGAAAAAATTTGCGCGTTTCAACTATGTGAATGCGAATACATATAAAATCACTAACCTATTCAAAAAACAAGGCATAAAGATAGCTTTCACGACGAAAAACACAACCGCTAGGCACCTCCTAAATAGTAATCTAAATAAACGTGACCCGTATTCAAGGTCAGGGGTATATTCTATAACGTGCCAAGACACCGATTGTCAAGCTAATTACATCGGGCAGAGTGGAAGGCGAGTAGACACACGTTATAATGAACATAGAAATGCGATAAGATACGGAACACATTCAGCTGTGTGCGAACATATGTGTGACGCAGGGCACAGCTTTACCAACATAGAGTCGGACCTTAAAATAATCCATCACGAATCGAAAGGCAGAACTCTTGACATAAAGGAAGCAATCGAGATACACCTAGCCAAACGAAACAATCCCAACAATCTAAATGAACACACGTTCATGGAGAGCTCACCCCTCTTCACGCTACTAAAAAACACACCCTGTCGGAAACAAAACACAATTTAGCGACACAGCCAAGCTAGATAAAAAAGGGGGGAAATTAGGGGTTTTTTAATAGGTAAATGTTATCTGGATCAGGTGTACGATGTACTTTGCTTCTGCAATAAACCAAGGCCCATATTCGCGGCAGTATTAAAGATGCCGGGACGTCCTCATAAGACCGTCAACGCTTAGTTCGAATGGGTTATGCTCCACGCGTGGCGAGGGCCAATCCACGGTCTTTAATAGTTGTGGACCCACCTCATTCAATAACATACATCTTATCTAGGTTGGCAACACCTCACATAAACACATCGCTATCACTCCCCACAGCACGTAGGGACAGGGGGGAGGAGGCAGGGGAAAAAACAGTCGTTAAGATAACCACCGCAGTCGACCGCACAGCGAGTTTCAGTGAGCACGAAAACTGCGAGTAGCTGTAATACGGAAGACAATCAGATAAGTAGTTAGCCAAAAATTTTATAGTTTAACCATAGTTTACAACCATATAATCTCTCTAAAGTACAATCTCCGGATAGCTATCACCATTTAGCATTTCACCTAACATATATACTGCATTAAGCATACACTGACAGTTGCAGTACCAATACTGAAACTAAATAATTGTACATATTGTAAATATTTTCACCTGTATTTCAAACATAGATTTTGTAGCCTAAGTGTAATGGATCTGATGATGATCGCTTGACGATCGAAACTGGTCATCCTAGTGTTTTAATAATCTCATGTAATTTATTTCAGGATTAGGGCATAACCCATCTCTTTTGGGTACATTCGTGTTGACCGACTGAAAAGCACTAAACTCTTGTTTACTAAGGCAACACTGAAAATATGGCTTCAAACACCACAATGTTATATTATTATTATATTTTTCCGCTTGCTTTCATAACATTTATCAAACACACTGATATTTTATTTCATACATTTCCTCTAAAGATTTATTCATTTCATATAATAATTTTATAATTTCTCAATTTTTATTTGTTCAGATCGCTCTCTTATTCTTTTATTTGTTATTAAAAATATCCCTATTTATCATTCTCAGGTGGATTGCACACAAATATTCCCCCAACACATAACATAATGAGAATGCATATTAAGGCTTTCACGGCCCGGATTATTATATAAATAATTCATGCTTTTGGGCTAATGCCGTGTGTACTTTTAATTTAAACCATACGTTTCGGAGAAACCTTGCCTCCTTTTTCAATGGAAATAAACAATGTGGCCAAAGAAAGTATATCAATGAGATTACAAAAAATATAGATAAATTCCTCTGTTCGTCACCAGAGAGCAGCTGCCAGAAAAAACTGTATGGACCATGGTGGAACGGCGGACAGAGTAGTAAGTAACAAGAAGGTAAAGGGGGCGGTGTGAAAATATAGAAACTCCTCGAAGAATGAGGAGGGGGGGGGGAGGTGGGAGGGTTAGATGGATATAAGGAAACATAGACAAAAGGGAATACTAGCTGAACGATACCTAACGTCATACAGTCAACGGCGAAAAAACAGATGGAAACTCCTCCAGTGACGAACAAAGGAGATCAAATCCAGGCTCTGAGCCCTAGAGGGAAAATGTACAATTTTAAATATGTGAAGAACAGAGAGACTGAGAGGAACTATCTCCCTAGATCCTTAATAACTGGTAGCCAAATGTCACTTAGCTGATAACCAGTGTCTCTGTTAAAATTATTGGGATTTTTACGAATTTCAACTGCCTCCCTTATAATTCTAGACCAGTTGTGCTTAACAAGGGCAAGCGCATGAGCATCCTTGAAACATACATCGTGCCCTGAAGACAGGGCATATTCAGCTATAGCTGATTTGTCAGGTTGGTTTAGACGGATGTTCCTTTGATGCTCTTTGATGCGAGTGGCAATGGACCGTTTTGTTTGTCCAATGTAGACTTTTCCGCAAGTACATGGGACTTCATACACCCCAGGTTGTAGTATTGGGGACAATTTATCTTTGTTTAATGCTAAACGTTGACCAATTTTCGTCATAGTGCCGAAAACTGTTTTTATTAGCCTACTTTCGATTTTTGCAAAAAAAGAAAGTAGACTTATGAGATCAACACAGGGCGAAAAAAGTGTGTCTGTCTGTGTGTGTGTATGTGTGTGTGTGTGTATGTGTGTGTGTGAGTCTGTGTGTGTGTGTGTGTGTGTCTGTGTGTGTGTGTACTCTGAATGTCTGTCCCCCCCTATCAATTCGAACACGGTGAAACCGAATTGAACGAAATTTGGTACAGAGGTAGCACTAGTAAAGGACACCTCAGTGTCATACTTTATATCACCGCCATCTTTACCAAAACAGAATTGCGGCCACTCAAATGTTCAAAACGTAAAATCAAATTACGGCTAAACTAATCATCCGATCTCTACCAAATTTGGTGACAACATACCTTTATATAGGACGCGTCTTTCACCCAAAATTCAAGGTCATCGGCCATGCCATTTCCGGATGGCGGCCGTGTGAATTATGCAACCATTTTAATAAATAGCTTAAGACCCACCAATTCCGATTATCGAGCCTAGGGGGGTTTAAGCTATCCTGAAGGTCGTGATCCGTTATTTATTATAATTTAATATTATAATATTATACAGTATGAGTGGCTTAAAAGAGCTGAGCCGTTTGTGTCACACGACAAGATGGCAGCTGTCCTCATGTGCCTGTCTTATATTTCAGTAGTTTTAGTATGTTGTATGTGATATACCGTACTGATACAATAATATAAACTTTGTATGAAATGATCTTTAATGAAGATGTACTGCAGTGAAGAAATCGTTTATTTAAAGTCATTATTTGCCAACAGTTTGTATCTAATATGTCAGTTAAGAACACCTGACGTCATGGATACGGTTAGCTCTGGGCTAGCATGTTAGTCTGACACGCAGTTGACTGGGGATCGAATACTGCTACAGTTAGTTTTTTTTTTCTTGAATTCTTTTACAAATGATGTGCACGAGCTTTTCCCACAGATACTGAATAAAATGTCATTTAGCTCAAAGGAGAGGATAAAGTATACACTCTTATAACTTATTAATAAAATCACAGTCCCAGCATCGCACATAAACAGAAGACATTAGAAAAAGGAGAATAGAAGAACTAGATACACGTTGTCATTAACCACAGCCTTCTTAATGCCTCTGTACGGTGCTGTCCTCTTGTGGGTTATGTGGGTAATATTGTTCCAAACATAACGCTGTGTAAATGCCTGAGCTGGCCTCCTGAAGTATGGCAATTTTGTAATACTGGTAGTTCAACTATTAGCCACGATCGCGCTCCGAATACCTTTAAACACTGCCAGCTGGATCGCCTCCCTCTTGGCTACTTTAAACTGCCTACTCATTCAACACCCATAGAACACTGCCATCGTAGTACATTACGATGGCAGTGCATAGGCGTACAAGATAAAGATTAATTCACTGATAGGTCGCAGCACCACCTACTGTGATTGGGGTGGAAGATGATTGGGGCGGAAGATTCTTAATTTTGCAGGCTGGCTTAATATAGAGATTAACGGACGTGAATGCATTACAATAAGTTAGTAGTTTTGTTATTCAATCATCATAAAGTATATAATAATGATCTTGACACTTACTGGCTTATTATCAATATAAAAGAAAACAAACAATACATTGTGGTTGGGGTGTTTGTTTTAGGGATGAGGACAAAGAGTCATAAAGATACCCATACATTTAGGAGAAAGTAGGCTATATGTTCTTTGCTGAACATCTTGTTTTATCTTGTGCTTGCGGAGAATCTTAGCAACGCGGTCAGTGGTGTTGTGAATATAAGGGAGGTAAGCAGTTCCTCTCACGTCGGAGCTCTGAGAAGGTTGTCTATCCCTCCTTCTGGGATGTAGGGACCTATATATAGTGGATTCATTATAGCCATTACCCTTAAACATGGTTTGTAAGGCATGTAACTCTTCCTGAAGAGTTGATGCCTCACAAATACGTTCCGCTCTTTTGGCCAGAGTTGTTATAATTCCTTGTTTTTGTGCTGGGTGGTGGTGGGAGTCCGCATGTAAATAACGGTTAGTGTGAGTTGGCTTACGGTAGACGCTGTGCCCCATGGAGCCATCCGCTTTCCTCCTCACAAGAACATCCAAAAAAGGTAAGCATCCACCTGACTCTAGCTCCATTGTGAAGTGTATTGAAGGATGCCGCTGATTTAGGTGGTTCAGAAAGTGGTTAAGTTTCTCAGAACCCTCCTTCCACACCACGAACGTATCATCCACATACCTCCACCAAATAACAGGTTTGAAAGACGCCGAAGATATAGCCTCCCCCTCAAAATGTTCCATGAAAAAATTTGCCACGACAGGCGAGAGTGGACTTCCCATGGCCACACCATCAGTCTGCTCGTAATATTTACCATCCCACAAGAAATAGCTGGAACACAAGCAGTGGTGGAATAATCGGGCAATGTCCTCAGGAAACAAATCCTTGATGAGTGACATGACTGAGTCCACCGGCACTCTGGTAAACAAGGACTCTACATCAAAACTCACCAAAATAGCATTTGGTTGAACGGCGATGGTTGACAATTTTTCGACGAAATGGGTTGAATCCCTAATGTAGGACTGTGTGCGCCCCAAGTGCGGATGAAGCAACTTGCTGAGATATTGCGCAAGAGCATAAGTTGGAGAACCTATTGTGCTAACTATTGGTCGAAGAGGGACGTCTTGCTTATGGATTTTTGGAAGACCATACAATCTCGGAGGAACAGCATCTCTCGGAATAAGACATCTTCCCTCTTCTTGTGGAATAGATGACAGTTTAACAAGCTTAGCAGTGGCATTGGATACACGAGTGGTTGGATCACGAGTGCACAGTCTGTACACAGGATCAGATAACAGAATCGAGATTTTACTTTTATATTCAACGGTATCCATCACCACTGTCGCATTTCCCTTGTCAGCATGAAGAATAGAAATGGTGTCATTATTTCTTAGTTCCTTCAATGCCTATCTTTCACCCCGAGTTAAATTGGGTGCGGGTACTTTAGAGGATCTTAATATCCTCACACTTTCTTGTCTAACTTCTTCAGCTTCATCTGGAGGTAAATTGTAGATGGCAGCCTCAACGGATGTGATCAACTCCTCTGTAGGAATTTTGGAGGGTGCGAGAGCAAAGTTGAGACCTCTGCTTAGTAAAGTTGTTTGGTAGTCATCTAAAGGGGTATTAGAAAGATTGACTACAACTTTACTAGTATCAAGAACCGTACGAGGAGCTGTTTGTCTCGAGGACAATCGAAGGAACTTAGATCTTTGTCTATCTACAGCCCGACAAAAATTATTCTCGGCCTGAATAGCGGAGATACGTTCAAAGAACAGCCACAATTCCTCTGAGAGAATGCTACTAAGAAGCAGATGTAAGTGTAATAACTCACGGGAAACTGCGTCCAATTCAGTACGAGAGTTCTGGATCCTCTCGATAACGAGTGCCTTGCTAGCGCGCTGATAAATTCTCATAGCTTTATGAGTGTGTATAGTTTTCTTCAATTTTACACAGTTGGGAATGATGTTATGATTCCTGCATCTAAGAAAGAAGGACAACGATGAAAGGAGAGAGCTCCTTCTTCGCCTCAACTTACTAAATGTAGATGATTGTCGAACAACTTCCTCCCCATAGAGGTTTCTAATTTGCATATTAAGGCTTTCACGGCCCGGATTATTATATAAATAATTCATGCTTTTGGGCTAATGCCGTGTGTATTTTTAATTTAAACCATACGTTTCGGAGAAACCTTGCCTCCTTTTTCAATGGAAATAAACAATGTGGCCAAAGAAAGTATATCAATGAGATTACAAAAAATATAGATAAATTCCTCTGTTCGTCACCAGAGAGCAGCTGCCAGAAATAACTGTATGGACCATGGTGGAACGGCGGACAGAGTAGTAAGTAACAAGAAGGTAAAGGGGGCGGTGTGAAAATATAGAAACTCCTCGATGAATGAGGAGGGGGGGGGGAGGTGGGAGGGTTAGATGGATATAAGGAAACATAGACAAAAGGGAATACTAGCTGAACGATACCTAACGTCATACAGTCAACGGCGAATAAACAGATGGAAACTCCTCCAGTGACGAACAAAGGAGATCAAATCCAGGCTCTGAGCCCTAGAGGGAAAATGTACAATTTTAAATATGTGAAGAACAGAGAGACTGAGAGGAACTATCTCCCTAGATCCTTAATAACTGGTAGCCAAGTGTCACTTAGCTGATAACCAGTGTCTCTGTTAAAATTATTGGGATTTTTACGAATTTCAACTGCCTCCCTTATAATTATAGACCAGTTGTGCTTAACAAGGGCAAGCGCATGAGCATCCTTGAAACATACATCGTGCCCTTAAGACAGGGCATGTTCAGCTATAGCTGATTTGTCAGGTTGGTTTAGACGGATGTTCCTTTGATGCTCTTTGATGCGAGTGGCAATGGACCGTTTTGTTTGTCCAATGTAGACTTTTCCGCAAGTACATGGGACTTCATACACCCCAGGTTGTAGTATTGGGGACAATTTATCTTTGTTTAATGCTAAACGTTGACCAATTTTCGTCATAGTGCCGAAAACTGTTTTTATCTTGTGCTTGCGGAGAATCTTAGCAACGCGGTCAGTGGTGTTGTGAATATAAGGGAGGTAAGCAGTTCCTCTCACGTCGGAGCTCTGAGAAGGTTGTCTATCCCTCCTTCTGGGATGTAGGGACCTATATATAGTGGATTCATTATAGCCATTACCCTTAAACATGGTTTGTAAGGCATGTAACTCTTCCTGAAGAGTTGATGCCTCACAAATACGTTCCGCTCTTTTGGCCAGAGTTGTTATAATTCCTTGTTTTTGTGCTGGGTGGTGGTGGGAGTCCGCATGTAAATAACGGTTAGTGTGAGTTGGCTTACGGTAGATGCTGTGCCCCATGGAGCCATCCGCTTTCCTCCTCAAAAGAACATCCAAAAAAGGTAAGCATCCACCTGACTCTAGCTCCATTGTGAAGTGTATTGAAGGATGCCGCTGATTTAGGTGGTTCAGAAAGTGGTTCAGTTTCTCAGAACCCTCCTCCCACACCACGAACGTATCATCCACATACCTCCACCAAATAACAGGTTTGAAAGACGCTCAGAGCCTGGATTTGATCTCCTTTGTTCGTCACTGGAGGAGTTTCCATCTGTTTTTTCGCCGTTGACTGTATGACGTTAGGTATCGTTCAGCTAGTATTCCCTTTTGTCTATGTTTCCTTATATCCATCTAACCCTCCCACCTCCCCCCCCCCCCTCCTCATTCTTCGAGGAGTTTCTATATTTTCACACCGCCCCCTTTACCTTCTTGTTACTTACTACTCTGTCCGCCGTTCCACCATGGTCCATACAGTTATTTCTGGCAGCTGCTCTCTGGTGACGAACAGAGGAATTTATCTATATTTTTTGTAATGTCATTGATATACTTTCTTTGGCCACATTGTTTATTTCCATTGAAAAAGGAGGCAAGGTTTCTCCGAAACGTATGGTTTAAAATAAAAATACACACGGAATTAGCCCAAAAGCATGAATTATTTATGTAATAATGAGAATGGTTACTTACATGCTCGGACGGCCCACTACCGTGCTTTCCAACGATGTTTCATTTTTGCCCACTATTTGTGATTACACCATCGTGCTCAAATTCATTTCATACACTGACATATCTTGACACACATATAATTTATATACTTTAAACACTGGTAACATTTTAAAATACACTTCGGTATTCTTCTATTTCACACAATAAAATCACTGAAAAATTACTATCTAAAACAAATTTTATATATTTACACTACACTGATTCTAATCACTGAGGCTTTGATTAGGCCTTGCACACGTGATATTTGCTTCCCCGTCTCCAAGGGTGAAACTAGTAGATGTCGGCTTCCTATCTGACCAGAATATGAAAGTCTCGAACACTCTACCACTCCCTGGAATGGTACTTCTTCAAATCCGGTTTCCTGACGATCGGCTATTATTATTATTAGCTCGAACTGCTTCTTTCTAGACCCTTTTAGTTGTCTAGCGAAAGTCTGTCTTGTTCACGGTCTCCCAAATACTCTATCGGTGACCTATTATTTTCTAGCATCTAATACTCCTCGTAACTTAGTGCTTTTTATAGTTCGTTTGTTTCCTTGAAACAACGTCTTGAATTTAGTTCTCCTTTCTGACTACTCAGTCCTATAATTCCTCTCTTTTCAGAATACTATGCGGACCTTATTTTGTACGACCTTGATCGGGTTCTTTAACATTGATAGAATGTTTATTTCGCTGTTATGGTACTTCAAAACGTTACGATACACTTGGTCGTTTAAATAAACTGTTATTGAAGACCTATCGCCTATTCTTTAAGTTCGCAGCCTACTTCGACTGTAATACTGAACTTTTCACTGTAAGACTGATATTAGCGGAACTAAATCCTGTATTAGGATTCTCCTAATTCTCCACACGGCGATACTATGATGATACTTATCGTACTCTGATGCTTCATCGTGCAGCGTCTCGGCACTCACGGAACTGGATGATTGGTGAAACAGTACGACCCGCCTCGGCGGTCGTTCAAGACTGAATAATACTGATACAGCCGGACGCCCCCTCTCGGGCTCTCGGAATAACTGCATGATTTGCTTGGCTCTGCCAGGACTTTTATACAAATCGGCGACAAAAAGATAAATTCTACGTCTTTTTCGGAACCAACTTTTGAAGTAATGGTCGCACACTATAAAAAATTATATCTCTGGAAAGCTTGTTTTCTAAACGTAAACTGACTTCTTTTCCCATGAAAATCGATCGTGCAGTTCTGAGATATTAAATAAAATTTAGTCTTCAGCTGTGTGGGTGTTACAGTTGATTTTTAATTCCCCCCTCCTCGGGTCTCGGGAAACCCCCAATGACTTATGGCCACGTCTGCACTTCTTTCCTGGGCATTTATTATAACATCTTTCTCCACACAAAAATCTCTATTCTGAAATGATTCACAATGCTGTATTTCTTTAGTTACTTTTATTCTTGCAAATGGGTTAAATCTAATTATTCTTCTTCTGGCACAGCTGCGCGGTTGCCATTTTACTGCAACGTAAGGGCGATTTCCGAAACACGCTCTTCGTCACTCGCTTGGAAAATTCCACTCGTTCTATTTATATTCGTGTCTGGCTCCTTATCAATGCGTCAGGCATGATCCCATTTCCTGGCCTCCTGGCTTCAGTTTATTTCACAACGTTATGCTAGCCTTCTTGTATAAAATCTTTCTATGTTCCTTTGAAGACTGTATATTTCCTTCCTTCCTTTTACAAAAAATACATGGATTCGACCCCTTGAACCAACGGTACATGGGTTCAGTATATGAGCGCATACGGAATTTTATTTGTACGATTCGCGCGCCGTAATTCATTTGTTGAATCTACCCGTGCGCTACTTATTGAACAATGGATTTACTCAGTCAATAACCTTCCCTGCAGTGTGCACAAAAGCTCGCCCAAGTTTCATCGCTACCGGACGAATGGTATATGAACGCGTACATTGTTGAAACGATTCGCGTGCCGTCGCTCACTTGTTGAATCTACTCGAGTGCTGCATATTGTTGGAGTGTACTCAACATCTCAAACAATTTTCATCGCTATCGGACGAATGGTATATGAACGCATACGGGACTTTGTTGTAACGATTCGCGCGTCATCGCTCATTTATTGAATCTACTCGTGCGCTACCTATTGAAAAGTGGATTTACTAAGCCAGAATCCTTCCTTAGAGTGTACTCAATATCTCACCCAAATGTTGTCGCTATTGGACGAATGGTATATGAACGTATACGGGACTTTGTAGAAACGCTTCGCGCGTCGTCGCTCATTTGTTAAATCTACTCGTGCGCTACCTATTGTAAAGTGGATTTACTAAGCCAGAAGCCTTCCTAAGAGTGTACTCCATATCTCACCCAAGTTTCATCGCTTTTGGACGAACGGTATATGAACGCATACGGGATTTCGTTGAAACGCTTCGCACGTCGTCGTTCATTTGTTGAATCCACTCGTGCGCTACCTATTGTAAAATGGATTTACTAAGCCAAAAACCTTCCCTGGAGTGTACTCAACATCTCACCCAAGTTTCATCGCAATCGGATGGATGGTATATTGATGCATAACGAACTTTGTTGAAACGCTTCGCGCGTCGTCGCTCATTTTTTGAATCTACTCGTGCGCTACCTAATGTAAAGTGGATTTAATAAGCCAGAAACCTTCCCTAGAGTGTACTCAATATCGCATCCAAGTTTCATCGCTTTCGGACGAACGGTATACGAACGCATACGGGACTTCGTTGAAACGCTTCGCGCGTCGTCGCTCATTTGTTGAATCTACTCGTGTGCTGCCTATTGTAAAATGATTTGCTAAGCCAGAAACCTTCCCCGGAGTGTTCACAACATCTCGCCCAAGTTGCATTGCTATCGGACGAATGGTATATGAATGCATACGGGACTTTGTTGAAACGCTTCGCGCTTCATTCCCCATTTTTTGAATCTACTCGTGCGCTACCTAATGTAAAGTGGATTTAATAAGCCAGAAACCTTCCTTAGAGTGTACTCAATATCGCATCCAAGTTTCATCGCTTTCGGACGAACGGTATACGAACGCATACGGGACTTCGTTGAAACGCTTCGCGCGTCGTCGCTCATTTGTTGAATCTACTCGTGTGCTGCCTATTGTAAAATGATTTGCTAAGCCTGAAACCTTCCCCGGAGTGTTCACAACATCTCACCCAAGTTGCATTGCTATCGGACGAATGGTATATGAATGCATACGGGACTTTGTTGAAACGCTTCGTGCTTCATTTCCCATTTGTTGATTCTACTCGTGTTCTACCAATTGTAAATTGGATTTACTAAGCCAGAAACCTTCAATGGAGTATACCCAACATCTCACCCAAGTTTCATCGCAATCGGATGAATGGTATATGAACGCATAACGGACTTTGTTAAAGCGATTCGCGCATCGTCGCTTATTTGTTGAATCTTCTCGTGCGTTACCGAAGTAAAATTGATTTACTAAGCCAGCAGGCTTCCCTGGAGTGTAATAAACATCTCAACTAAGTTTCATCGCAACCGGATGAATGGTGTATGAACGCATACGGGACTTTATTAAAGCGATTAGCGCATCGTCGCTCATTTGTTGAATCTACTCGTGCGCTACCTATTGTAATATGGATTTACTAAACCAGAAACCTTCCCTGAAGTGTACTGGACATTTCACCCAAGTTTCATCGCAATCGGATGCTTGGTATATGAATGCAAGGGAGACATACACACCCACACACCCACATACTATCTCATAACATTGATTTATATATATATATATATATATATATATATATATATATATATATAGATTTAAAAGTATATGGGAACGAAAATCGTGGAGAATTCCTTACATTACGGGAATAATAAAAGTAAAATATGTTAAGGCAATGTATTACCAATAGCCAGAAAGAATAATTGGGAAATAAAAATATGTGTCGGAGTTGGGATTCGAACTGCTCCCATTGCGCGATGCATAAATAGAGAGCCTACAACGCTGCCGTCTCAGCTACCCAACCACTGGTGGAAGAGCGCAATATTAAGTTACTTAAACAACATTCACAATCAACAGTCAGTATAATCTCTTCTATATTTCCCGTCGTTTATAATATTCTATTCCTGTTTATATCGTGGAAACTTCATAATCTATATTCCCCTCTTTTATTATAATTCTTATAAATAACCATTACATTAAAACGCGGTGGACATCCGCCATGTCTGTCATTAACCAAGGTGATTCTGCGCATGCGCTTGAACCAATAATTTTGCAGTTTTGTTTATAAATTCAAAAATATATGGTAAAATATTTTTAGGTAGATTTCATTAGAAAGCTATTGCAACGGGTACCATGTTTCCACTTCCGGAAAATTTCGACATATCTTGGCGTTTCACATCCCCCAGACCCCAAAAACCACCATCAGTTCAAAAGTTTATATATAATTTATGTATATATGTATATATATATATATATATATCAGTTTCTTGTGGACACGGTATCTGCCGTAATTTTGCACCAATCACTTTGAATTTTTTACATAATATGTATCCCTATAAAATCTCGGTCGAGTTCGTTAATGGGCAAAATCAGTCGAAGGGGGTGAAAATGGTGGGCTTTTTTTTTTCAAAAAAGTGAAATTTCGCTATAACTCTCTTAATACGTGAAATATCGAATCCATTCAAAGTTCATAATATGTGTCGGATAAGTGCCAAAAATTTATGTCAAATAAGTTTTTTGATAGCACCAACCATTGAACAAAGGGGTGGAAAAAAGTGGGTTTTTCGGGAATCATTAATCATATCTCTCTTAATAGGCACAATATAAAAAGCGTACAAAATGGAAAATATTCCCCTAATAATTACCTAAAACTTTTGTCTGAACGAATTTTTGATATGACCCACCATTACGCCAAGGGATGAGAAAAATGATTTCGGAATTTTAAACAAGTAGTTCCGTGAAGAACTATACAGCCTATTTTCATATATTCTACTTTTGTTAACTGCCACTATCAACATACAAAATTTCAGTTTGATTGCTGTAATAGATTCGTAGATATTGAGAACCGACTAAATATTACGGTCGGTCGCCATGTTGGGTTTTATATGTGTAGGTCCTAGAGTTATGTACTCTTACATGAAGATTATTGTGTACGTGTAGCATTCAAATTTCAATCGCATGATATAGGACACAAGAAGTAACAAGGAGATTTTAAAATTTCGCACAGCTGCCATCTGGTGGTTATGGAAACAATTGAAATAAATTAGATGCCAGTGGATTAACATTCGTATAAGGATTTCCTGTACCAAGTTTCACTGCACTCGGATGGTTAAATTGCGAGAAACGTCCATGTGAATATTTATAATTCGCGTCGCCGCCATGTTGGATTTGTGATCGCCAGGTTATTTAACGTCCTATAGGTGAGCTTAAGTTCATAGCCCCTATGAACGTAAAAACAATCAGCTTGATTGCTGAAATAGATTCGTAGATATTCACAGCCGTCTAAATATTTCGGATGGGCGCCATGCTGGATTGTTAAATGTATAGGACATAGAGTCATGTACCATTAAAGGAAAATTATTGCGTAGGTTCATTATTCACACTTTCACTTCGATCGCATGATTACGACACAATAAATAAAAACTTCATTTTAAAATTCGTACAGCCGCCATCTTGAGGTTATGTAAACAATTGAACTAAATTAGATACCACTGCATTACAATGTGTATACACATTTCCTGTACCAGATTTCATTGCGTTTGGAACATTAAATCGCTAGAAAGCTGTATTTAAAATTTTCAAATTCACTTGGCCGCCATGTTTGTTTTGTAGTTAACCGGTTTTTGAAAGTCTTATATATGAACTTCCAGTAATGTCCTTTATCTCCGTACAAAATTTCAGGGTGATACCGCTAATAGTTTCAGAGATATAGAATGTCAGTGAAATATTTCGCACATCTGCCATCTTGTGGTTATGTAAACAATTGAACGAAGATAGATGTTGGTGCATTACAATGTGTATACACATATACTGTACCAAGTTTTATTGCGCTTGGTTGGTTAAATCGCAAGAAACGTCTATTTAAATGTCGCAAATTCGCGTGGCCGCCATGTTGGTTCTGTAGTTACCAGTTTTTCAAAAGTCACATTGGTGAACTTGTAGTAGTTCCCTTCATCACCGTAAAAACTTCCAAGGTGATATCGGGAATAGTTTCGGAGATATTTAATGCTGATGAAATATTTCGCACAGCCGTTATGTTGGATTGGTGAGACGTAACAAAATTTGAAAGGCACGGTCGAGGTCACCCGGAGTAGTGCTATGTACTTACCGAGTTTTATTGAAATCGCTCAAGCGGTTTAGAATTTATTAGGGGGACACACACACACACCTCTCTCTCACACACACACACGCACACACACACGGACAAAAGGTGATCTCATAAGCCTATTTTTTCAAAATTGAAAATAGGCTAAAAATGCCAAGTGCCATCAGAGGTTACCATAGCAACGCTTTTAAATTGATGAGGGATGATCTATCCGAGGTTGCCAAGACAACGCCATTGACGAGATCACATTCATTTTTAGCCTATTTTCAATTTTGAAAAAAAAATAGGCTTATGAGATCACCTTTTGTCCGTGTGTGTGTGTGTGTGTGCGTGTGTGTGTGTGAGAGGTGTGTGTGTGTGTGTCCCACTAATAAAATCTAAACGGCTGGAGCGATTTCAATGAAACTCGGTAAGTTCATAGCACTATTCCCGGCGACCTAGACCGTGCCCTTCAAATTGTGTTACGTCTCACCAATCCAACATGGCGGCTGTGTGAAATATTTCACTACCATTCAATATCTACGAAACTATTACCGATATCGCCCTGAAATTGTGTAGGTGATAAAGGGCACTATTTGAAGTTCACCTATGAGACTTTCAAAAACCTGGTGACTACAAAACCAACATGGCGGTCAAGCGAAATTGAGACATTTAAATGGACATTTCTCGCGATTTAACTATCCAAACGTAATGAAACTTGGTACAGCAAATATTTATACACATTGTAATGCACTTGAGTCTAATTTAGTTCAATTGTTTACAAAACCTCAAAATGGCGGCTGAGCGAAATATTTCACTGACATTCTATATCTCCGAAACTATTACATATATCATCATGCAATTTTGTACGGTGATAAAGGGTATTGATACAAGTTTACCAATGTATATTTCATAAACCTGTAAAGTACAAAACGAACATGGCGACCAAGCGAATTTGAAATATTTTAATAGACTTTTCTCGTGATTTAACTCTCTGAGTGCAGTGAAATGTGGTACAGTAAACGATTTTGCAGATTGTAATGCATTGCCATCTAATTTAATTCAAATGTTTACATAACCTCAAGATGGCGGCTGTGCGAAATTTTAATGTTAAGTTTTTATTCCTGTGTCGTAATCATGCGATCGAAGTGAAAGTTTGAATAATGAAGCTTCTCAATAATTGTCCTTGAATGGTACATAACTCTATGGCCTATACATATAACAATCCTAAAAGGCGAGCTTCCGAATTATTTAGACGGTTCTCAATATCTATGAATCTTTTACAGCAACCAAACTGTTTTTTTTTTATGTTCATAGAGACTATGAACATATGTTCACCTATACGACTTTCAGTAACCTGGTGACCACAAATCCAACATGGCGGCGACGCAAAGTATAAATATTTAAATGGACATTTCTCGCGAATTAACTATCCGAGTGCCGTGAAACATTGCACGTTAAATGCTTATACAAATGTTGATCCACTGGCATGTAATTTATTTCAATTGTTTGCATAATCACAAGATGGCTGGTGTGCGTACTTTTAAAATCTAGTTTTTAGCCTACTTTTCACATTTTGCAAAAATGAGGAAAAAGTAGACTTATGAGATCGATCCGGGAAAATGTGTGTCTGTCTGTCTGTCCTTCTGTCTGTCTGTCTGGCTGTGTGTGTGTCCCCCCCTATCAAATCCTAAACGGCTGCAGCAATCAAAACCAAATTTAGTATGAGTAAAGATGTGCACCGGAATAGCTCACGTCCATATTTGAAAATGATGTCAGTGCTACCAACTGCTGAAAAAACGCACTAGAAATTTGAGCTCCATGTTGGATATCTTGCAAGGTATGCATGGGAGCTATTCCAAAATTGGCACACATGTAGATAAGACTTTTTCAGTTTAATTTCCAGGACGCCAACCATGACAGTGTTGCGAAAATAATTTTAAGCCTTCTGATAGGTCCAATGTTTAAATGCATATAACTTCTACACTATCAATCGGATTTCAACCAAATTTTGTATGTAATATGTGAACATAAACAGATATGACTGAGCGTATTCTGAAGAGCCACCAAGGCTGACAACTGTTAATAATTGCTCTCTATCTTGTATCAAAATACCAATATATCAGAAAGTATGCAAGCCGACATCTTTAAAATATGCTCACGTATATTACCTGACATTTTACATTAATTTGGAGTAACTTATATACGTCAGTTCTACCTACATGATTCTAAGCCTGCTGATAGGACCAATTTTTAAATATATGTAACTTCTATACCAACAAATGGATTTCATCCAAAATTGGCACAAAAAGATATAATATTTCAGATTATTTCTGACCAGCACTCGCATGATATTGTTGCCAGCATGCTTTTACGTGTACTAACAGATCCAATGTCTAACTCCATGTAACGTCCTTTGGACTTCAACCACATTTTGTATTCTGTACCTTAGGAGATGGAAGTAAGAATATATTCAGTCACCAGAGCTGCCAACCGTATTGCTCTATTAGGCTACATTATGCCTAGTATACCTTATTTCGAACTAATTAAGACATTTCGATATTACCCACTTAATTTCGTCATTATTCTAGATAGGTTCATATACTGTAGATTAATCTTTGGCATGAATCTTAATTTTAAGAAAAATAGCTCTTTAGTTCGTCACGGAACTTCTTATTCCATCTGACTATGAGGCAAGCGGCTAACTGGTAGCATGCTGAACTTCTATGTTCAAGGTCGCTGGTTCAAAGACGGCCAAAGTCGCCGGATTTTCTAAGAGCGCTAAAAATCCGGCAGCATCCTTTCCTTCGGAGGGGAAGTTACAAAGTTCGTTGCAAATTCCTCTCGGCACGCCGGAAGGCGGAGGTAGATTTCACCGGACAAACTAGGGGATAGGCTATAATAGGCAAAATATGCAGGTTTTCGTAGGAGGATCAGACCTCATTTATTGCGAGAAAGTATTTTACAATTGGAGGTTAGTTAACATTTTTTCGTCTTTCTATGCATATTTTTAACATTTTGCTGTCTTATGGGGATGGTAACCGTCTTGTCATTTGGGGTTCATTTTTATACTTGTGGTCACACAGTCCTTATGCAAGGTTTGGAACTGAGGTGTAACTATCTAACAGTCTGTTACTTCTTCACGCAAAATTTTATCTCCCGCAGAGATGTTGGTTGGTTCCTCAGTTTAGGGTCTGCGACAAGGTGGTCAAGGTAACCCCATGTACATTGGGTGTGTGTAGAATCTGTCTGATAAACGGTGTTATTTGTGATGACTGTATTAGTCTGTAATTCTGGTAAGGTGTGCCGACGGTCAATTTTAAGTAGTAGTACCTAACTTTGTACCAAATACTAACGTCAACGACACCTAGCTGTGAACTTGGCTGCTAGATGCCACCGCAACCAGCAACTTGCAACCGTCTAAATATTTCGGAAGCTCGCCATTTAGGATTGTTATATGTATAGGCCATAGAGTTATGTACCATTCGACGACAATTATTGCCTAGCTTCATTATTCAAACTTTCACTTCGATCGCATGATTAGGACACAAGAATGAAAACTTAATTTTAAAATTTCGCACAGCCGCCATCTTGAGGTTATGTAAACAATTGAATTAAATTAGATGGCAGTGAATTACAATCTACAAAATCATTTACTGTACCACATTTCACTGCGCTCAGAGAGTTAAATCACGAGAAAAGTCTATTAAAATATTTCAAATTCGCTTGGTCGCCATGTTCGTTTTGTACTTTACAGGTTTATGAAATATACATAGGTAAACTTGTATCAGTACCCTTTATCACTGTACAAAATTGCATGATGATATCTGTAATAGTTTCGGAGATATAGAATGTCAGTGAAATAATTCGCACAGCCGCCATTTTGAGGTTTTGTAAACAATTGAACTAAATTAGACTCCAGTGCATTACAATGTTTATAAACATTTGCTGTACCAAGTTTCATTACGTTTGGATAGTTAAATCGCGAGAAATGTCTATTTAAATGTCTCAATTTCGCTTGACCGCCATGTTGGTTTTGTAGTCACCATGTCTTTGAAAGTCTCATAGGTGAATTTCTAGTAATGCCCTTTATCACCGTACACAATTTCAGGGCGATATCGGTAATAGTTTCGGAGATATTGAATGGTAGTGAAATATTTCGCACAGCCGCCATGTTGGATTGGTGAGACGTAACTAAATTTGAAGGGCACGGTCGAGGTCGCCGGGATTAGTGCTATGAACTTACCGAGTTTCATTGAAATCGCTCCAGCCGTTTAGATTTTATTAGGGGGGGACACACACATAACTCACACACACACACACACACACGAACACACACACGGACAAAAGGTGATCTCATAAGCCTATTTTTTTCAAAATTGAAAATAGGCTAAAAATGAATGTGATCTCGTCAATGGCGTTGTCTTGGCAACCTCGGATAGATCATCCCTCATCAATTTAAACGCGTTGTTATGGTAACCTTTGATGGCACTAATATATTTCCAACAAGAAAAAAACTGGCAGAAAGAAATTACAGAAACAAAACAAATAAAAACCCAGCTGACATCATACAAAGAAAAACCAACACCATCAAAATTAAATATAAAAAAACAAAGAAATTGTGATATCCCAGTGCACCCCTCTTATATAAAAAAAAATTGAACAAACCACATCCCACAGGATGAAACCTTAATAACAGCTGAGTTCAACCATAGAATTTACATTAAATCATTACATCACGTTACTCAGTTGTGCGAGGTGGTCAAAAACTACTTTAAATGGACTGTCAACTGCCTCTAACACGAATTTGGGTCAAAAACAAACTGCAGTTGCGCTTACTGATTTTATTATAAAGAAATAGTGTTATTCTGATTTTTATGTCACACAAATACACACTCTAGCAGGGAACAAGGACATTTTTTACACAGATAATGACGAGTACCTTTCATAGACGGGCTTCGGACCAAATGGGGCCCAACCTACGTCGGGCTAATATAACTACGATATTTAGGGCGGGCGGATCACATCCAAGTATACGGGGCTAGGCACAAGACAAAATTACTACAAAATAAACACGGGCTGAACCCGGATGAACAAAAGTTACTACTATACACGAACAGTAATACAAGCAAAGAAATACGAATCAGCATGGCAAAACGACATGCACCCTTAAATTAATTAGCTAACAACGGTATGTGGTAATTACAGCTTTGACCAAGACGAGACAGAAAGACTCGCCCTGCATACACAATGGCTCGCGTGGGCCGGCCGTAACTATAAATAGCTCACTACCTGAGCAGCTGACAATACAAAACAAACCTCTACTGTGCCTACATTATGCGAATATGCAAATGGTAAATTTATAATATGCTGGTGTACATCGGCGGGAGGATTGAACCAGTGTTCCTGAAAAACACATATATATTTTCCCATGCGTGTGTGACTGAACTTTCTCTGTTATGAGGCATACACCCTCTCATACAGAAACAACAACAACAAATGTACCATCACGTGCATCACGACGCCTTCCGTATCAACATACGTCTACCGCACGTGGTACGAACCTCGACTAACTTCGCCGGCAACCTAAATCCCCATCACACATAAATATCACACACGCTCCAGTGGGAACAACTCACCATAACTCACTCGTAACCTCTCGCCGGACACTGGTTCGACCCCGCCGGTCTCACGGAAAATAAAATGGGCAAAGGGTCACTCAATATACCTCAATATGTGTCGAAAAACTATCCTCACTGGAATTTATTAATCTCACGATAAGCAAATATAAACCAACATATGGTCAAAGTCATTAACATCATTACATTAAATGCCACACGAACAAAGATCAAAACTTCACGTGAATTTAATCTACGTGCCCTGGCTCACAAATCATTCTTACTTACTTGGACATACTCGTACCATTTGAGCCCAAAGACATGCATTAAACTAATAATGGCGAGTACACACACAACTCCTAACTAGAGCATGCTGACCGTTAAATAACTTGCCTCCCGCATCTATAATGACTGTGACTAACATCGTCACGCAAGCTGCTGAATCTACATTACTGTCCGCCCCCCTTTCGTAAGTTATATACCCATAATTTGAAAGTCAATACTCATCATTTCTGCCGTCCAGGTGAGGTGGTCTGCATGGTGTCCTGGGTTCGCTCAGACCCACATAGGCCACCTTAGCCCATGGTGCAGAGTCGCCAATGGGACTCCATAATCCTGCCCATTGTTACGCTCTGGGATTCACACACACAGATATCTGCCTCCAACACAGGCAGCACTGGTATTTTCCACATACACTGGAATTACACTGAAAATGCACTGAAATTACACTGAATTTTATAACACATATTTTTACACCTCGGAAGTCACTAGTAAAAATGTTCTCCCCTATCACTTCTTGCTGGTGGAACTTGTCCTATCGGGCTCTGAACCTCGTTCACTTGGTCTCGCGTTGGTGGTCCCGTACCGTTTTGTTCGGCACTTCCTCAGGATTTGAAACAAGATTAACCTGGACCGAACCACAGTTTCGTAGGCGTTAACTTAGAGAGTCCGTCTGGCAACACTAGTGACGTCACGCTTCGAACGCTCAGTCCCGTACTTCGCCAATCAGCGAGGATCCTCCAGTCCCCCGTGAACTTGTCGCTATCGCGACAGCAAGTTTAGCACTGGGTGAGATATGCAACACCCTATTTCCCTATCGGCGTAAAGACTCCAACCAGTATCACTTAATGCATGATATCTCAAACACAAGTACTTCGCGGCTCCAGCTCGCGGCTGGTACACATGACCGTCCCGACCTCAACAGTCCGTCGCATGAAGTCTATACAAGAAACTGAACCCCCGCTCCTCGTGCTCTGGGCTTATATCGGCAGGCCGTTGGTACACAATGGACATATTACCGCCAAAGAATCCGCTCCTCAGGAAATGGTCGCAGATTCACGAGCGATATATCATATTGTCACTTTAAATGGGCTGGTACCGAATATCCAGTTCTGATTAGGATTCGATCGTGGGGAGACTCTACATATGCCATTGCATCATGACGCTAGCAAATAGTCCCAAGTAGCGTCATCTACACCCCCACCAGGCTGAGTTTCGCGCCGATTCGGAGATCACTGCGCCTGCGAACTTAAAAATCCACCAATCCCGAGTGCTATCTCCGGTGTCTTACCAAAGTTAAGGATATTTCTTGCACCAAAGAAAACAGTTTCTTTTTCTGAACACAGCTCTTCTTTCCTTATAAATTTTCATCATCTAGTTTTCCAATTAATTTATTCGCGCAGCTTCCTATTGTCCTGGGTCATGTACCTTTGTTTTACAACCCACGCTGGCCCATCCTGCAGCATTGGTATCATAAATTTTCAGTGACTAGCATACAATAAGTCTCCAGCACAAACAATGACATGGAGCTGGCCAAGTCTTCTAGGAAAAGGGATTGTCCGTACCTGGGCTCTATTGTCCTGGGGTGGGTTGGCCTTCCCATCTCTACACTGTGCCCTGAGCTGGCAATGTTCTACCAGTAGCGAAAGAATATATTGATAACTTCCTGTCATAAATGCTTCAAAATTACATTCAAATTTTGCCCTTCGGTTACATTTTCACCTCAGTCACTTTTAAAAAATTGCGCGAGTGTAATAAGTGCGATTTTTCAAACCCATAAAATTTGGATGTCCAAAAGAAAACTGTGTGCTGCCTTGCTTGGTTGCTTTACAGGTCGCTACGGATTTTGTTTCTCATCCCAATAGTCTCAGCTGTTCGTTATGAAGTTTACGATATTCCTGCAGTGCTGTCAACTCTCAGTCATGTTGCTGCTCTCCGTCCCTGATGTCTTCCCTTCGTCGCTGCTGCTCGTCCGTCCTGGGTTCGGATAGGACCTCTTCATTGAAGTTCACAAGGGGTTGTGGTGGATCGTCTATCTCGTTCGCTGGATAGTATAATTTTAAGTTGGCAGCATTGTGGATCGCTTGCGTATCTCCTCCGACTTCTCGTTTCCTGTACGAATTATTTCCAAAGCTGTGTACAATTTCGTACGGGCCACTGTAGATAGGGGTGAACTTGGCGTAGAAGCGCGCAGGTGGATTCGAGATGGCGGGTCGTTTTATCAGTACCAACTCCCCGACTCCTAGTGCTCGGTGGAACCTTTTATTTCTCACTCGCTTCATCCTCTTCTCGGCTTGCTCTCGTAGATGTTCAGCAGTTTTCTCTATTGTGAGCTGTAGCGCGGGTCTTACATCCATTGGGCAGTTCAGGATTCTGGCCCACGGTCTCTCCGGATATCTATCAAAATCTATTATTTCCAAGGCTGTGTACAATTTCGTACGGGCCACTGTAGATAGGGGCGAACTTGGCGTAGAAACGCGCAGGTGGATTCGAGATGGCGGGTTGTTTTATCAGTACCAACTCCCCGACTCCTAGTGCTCGGTGGAACCTTTTATTTCTCACTCGCTTCATCCTCTTCTCGGCTTGCTCTCGTAGATGTTCAGCAGTTTTCTCTATTGTGAGCTGTAGCGCGGGTCTTACATCCATTGGGCAGTTCAGGTTTCTGGCCCACGGTCTCTCCGGATATCTATCAAAATGGACGACGGATGGCACCTGCCCAGTCGACTCGTGTATCGTACTATTAATACATGACTCAATGGTGTCTAATACGTCAATCCATCGCCAATGGGCGTCTGCGCAATAGATCCTGCAGTACTTAGATATCTCTCTCATCACGCGTTCGCTGGGGTTGCTTTCAGGGTGGCGAATTGCTGACAGGAGGTGTCTTATCTCTAGCCTCTCTAGCTCCCTCTTGAATAAAGTGCTAGTGAAACATGTGCCGTGGTCGGACAAGATGAATTTTGGTTTCCCTAGTTCCGGTATGATTTTTAGCTTTAGCCGACTGATCACTTGCTTTGTGGTGGCCTTCTGAATTGGGCACAACTTCACGGCTTTGGTGAACACATCTAAGCATACAAGGATGTGTTTCATCCCTCTCCTTACGCCAGGCAAAGGCCCATATAGGTCCACTGCAAAGATCTCTCGTGGCTTTGACGGCAGAATAGGTCGTGGCGGCTGTCGCATAAGGAACATGTTGTGCTTGATGCGTTGGCAAGTGTCGCTTGTCCTAATAACATCCCGAATCGTGTTGCGGAGACGGGGCCAAGAGAAAGTCTCACGTATTAGTGCATAATTCTTATCCACCCCGGGATGACCGTATACTCTGTGGACATGCCACGTTAAACCACGCTGAAAGGTTGTGGGCACTACTATGCGTAGCTTGGTGTGCTCTTCGTCGATGTACTGGTGCAGCAACTCATTCACATAGTTATATCTCGGAGCGAGCCTCTCCATTTCGGCGTGCGCCGGCGTATCAGCTGGCAGGCGACCTCGCAGATAGCTGATCATCAGCCTGGCCCATGGGTCCGCTTCTTGCTCTTCTCCCAATCGTGGTAATTCGGCAAGGAAATCTCGGTCTGCTTGTTGTAGCTCGGCGTGAAGGACGTCTATTCCTTCCTCTTCTTCCGGGTTTCTTGACAGGGCATCTGGTATCACATTTAGCTTGCCGGGGCAGTGCTCTATCGCTATGTCGTACTGCTGGACGTATAATGCCCACCTATTCACGCGTTCGCACGCTAGACTAACCGTGAGCATGAACGTCAGCCTTATGGTCTGTCCTTAGGAGTATAGGAAAACCATATAGAATCTTTCGCCAGTGTTGCAATGCATGGACGACGGCTAACATCTCAATCTCGGTGACGGTGTAATTTAATTCATGCTGCCGGAGCTTTCTGCTTAAGAACGCCAAATAATTCCTTTTCCCTTGGAGTTCGGGGTCCTCCTGGTAAAGCATGGCCCCTACTCCTACTTTTGATGCGTCCGTCTGTAGTATGAATCTTTGCACGAAGTTCGGATATCCCAGCTTCACATATGTGCGTAGCAGCTCTTTCGTTTCAGAGAATGCCGCCTCGGCTCTGCTATTCCACTGCCAACGGTTGTTTTGCTTTAGTAGGTCTTGAAGAGGCGCTACCATGTCAGTGTAATTCGGACAATGATCCGCGAAGAAGCCACATAAACCCAGGAACTGGCGAATATGCTTTATCCGACTTGGGCGTGGGAAATTCTGAATGGCATTAATTTTTGAGGGATTTGGCCTTATGCCATCCCCGTCCACAATGTGTCCCAAATAGAGAATATCCTTCAGGCATAAATGAGATTTTGCGAAGTTTATTTTAAAATTGGCCGACTGAAGATTCAGTAAAAGCTTCATTAAGTTTGTGAAATGCTCCTCTTGGGTCTCTGACGTCAGTAATATGTCGTCCACATAGCGTACTGTGCATTTCTTGACTTCCTCAGTCAAGTTACGGTCAAGTGCCCTTATGAGTGCACTACTGGCGGTACGCAGCCCAAATGGTAGCCTCCGGTGGATGTATGTTTGCTGGTCAAAAATAAATCCGTTCAAAAGTTGGGATTTCTCTTCCAGTTCGATATGGTGGAAACTACTCGTCAGGTCGATACTGGTAAAATATGTCTTCCCCCTAAATCTTTTTAGCACTTCCTTAATCGCCGGAGCCTGATCGAACTCCGGGAGTAGCCTCAAATTGATTGCCCGTGCATCTAGGCATAGACGCACGCTGCCATCTTGTTTTTCCACAACTACAACTGGGTTGACGAAAGGTGTGGACATCTTGGCAATTAGACCGGCCTCTTCCATGGCTTTAATGGTTTTCCTCACCTCTTCGTGATGTCTTTCTGCTATAGGGTAGACTTTCCTCTTGTAGGGGCTCCAATCGTTCACTTGGAGGGCATACGTGAAATTCAAAATTTTTCCTGGTTTTGAGTCGAATACGTCCTGATGACGGACCAAAATTTTTGCAAGCTCCTCTCTTTCTTCTGTCTTTATCTTTGCTTCGCCCGTCTTATCGCTAAGCGCCGTGGTGAATTCCTGTCCAGTGAGATAAATTTCTATCTCCTGACTTATTATCTTCTCGCCCGTCTTTGTTAGTGATAACCAGTCTTCCCCCGTGTCTACGCCCCTTGCTTCCGCCATCCAAATCTGTCCTTGATTTTTCGGCTCTACCGGATTCATCCTTACGTCTGTTCGGCCGGTACCTTCCGCTTGGAACCTTATCTCGTTCTCACGGAGGTCGATGACTGCCCCCTTTGCCCGCATGAATTCAGCTCCAAGAATGAGGTTGTAGCTGATTCTGCTCATTATCAGGAATGTATGTGCCATGCTTAATTTATTCATCTCCAGGTCCAAATATGCCTGATATTTGCAGTCCGTGGTGCGGTCTGGAATAATGCCCTTTATTTTTACATTTGCTATGGGGATTTTGGGGATTCTATTCCCACGCTCCAACTCTTTAATCAGCGCTTGGCTGGCCACTGAAATGCTTGCGCCCGTGTCTACGAGGCTTCGAACCCACAATCCCCCGACTCGCACGTAGATCACCGGTAATTGCTTTGTGATTAATTTCATTTCCTTATTGGCATCCTCAATAAGGTCATCGGACTGTGCTATCCAGGATTCTATCTTCGCTAATATCCATTCCTGATGGCAGTCATCCTGGCCATATGTGAGGCTGTCTCCCTCATTTAAATTTGGTCTTTTTTTTGTTGCTCCCGGTACCCATGTCCTGGTTACCGGCTCTTTCCCTTGCTCGCTGTAGTTCAAGACTCTGCGCCCCTTCATATTCTCCGTCCGGATTTTCCCTGAACCTCATGGCTGCCGCCCATTTGTCAGCCTCAGTACGCCCCTGCTCATCGCTATTCTTTTCGTGGAGCTCACGCAAGTATTGCTGCGACTCGATGTAGCGATCGTCCAAATCTCGCCTTGCCTGTCCCCATGGCTCTGCAATTCCTTGTTGGGCCGGCCCTGGCCTGTACTGCCCTGGCCTTGCTTGTCTCGACTGGTACGGTCTCCCTGCTCGCCTATCTTGCTCCCAGCGTCCGTGTCGGCCGCGCTGCTGCATTGGGTAACCTCAGCCTTCCTCTCGCCTGCCGTAGTACCTGGGTTCGAATTCACGCGGTGGTTGGTACTCTTGCCTCCTCCAAGCTTCTCTTGGCGCAATTCCCGTGCTCGTCCCTTGCTCGCGTGTTCGTGACGCCCGTTCTATCTCAGTGGCATGAACCTGTTCTACTGGCCTCATCCGCTGGATATGCGTAGTGGTGTGGTCTAACTGCCTCAAGATTCCTTCGGTCTGCACGGCAGTTCTTGCATTCGCCGCATTCAGTGTCTCCTGCACCTTAATTGGCAATTGTTTTCCAATTGCAGACACTTAAGCTAGCTCCGAAGGTGCTTGGTCCAGTTCACGCATTTTTGCGAACTGCGAAATGAAATATTCCGCATACTTCGTTGGGCCTTGGGTTTGGAACTTCCTGGAATACAGTTCCAACCTCAGGTTCTGCTGCTGTTCCAAACTCCAGTACGTCTTCAGGAAGGCTTCCCTGAATTCTTCCATGTTTTGGAAGGTGTACCGGAAACTCTGGAACCATTCCAGTGGTGCCTCGTCAAGTAGCTTCTCTACTGCTCTGAGCTGGCGATCTGGGGCCACGCGGTGCTCGATAAAGAACTCCCCCACCTCACGGAGGAATTGTTTAGGGGTCATATTTCCCCGGCCATTGTACTTTCGAGGGCGGTCATCCCCTGTCCGTATCACGTGGATTATGGGTTGTGGCGTCGCGGCGTCTTGCGGCGTAGAGGCTCTTCGCGTAAGGGGTCAAATGTGCGGCTAATCGGCTCATCCTTATATTCCCCAAAGGTTTGCTCTGGAGCGGCCTGCATCTGGTACGCCACCTTTGAACACCCCTTCGGCTCGTCCATTGTTCGGATAGCTTCCCGTTGCAATTCCAATATTGCCTCGTCTTGGATCTGTCCTCTGAGGTCCATTTTAATGAGTTTGGCTTCCTGTCTCTCCATGCGTCCCGCCATTTCTTGCTCCATCCTTCTGAGCCTGTTAAGGTTTTCTGCCATCTCGACCTTAATTACCTCTTTATTATTAAGTATTTCCTCCCTCATCTTCGCGTGGGTGGTCTCGATTACGCTCTTTACCTCCTTGTGCTCCGCCATTCTTTGGTCCCGCATGCTACTCCGGTGTGTGGCAACCTCGCTCTTGACCTCTGCTATGCTAGCCCTTATATGCTCGTGTACCATGGTTGCATTCTCCTTCACCTCATGGATCTGCTGTGCCAACCTATCGCTTCGTTCTTCTAGAGCGGTGACTTGGCTAGCTGCGGCGCTGACCTCTCCTCTCACGTCATCTATACGCGTGGTGAGCCTAATGTCCATCGCTCCCATTCTGTTAGTCATTTCTTCTAAACTTTCATTCATGCCCTTGACAGTATCCTTGACCGTGCCTATTTCCTGCATTAACATCTGCATTTTCGTCTCGCATTTCGTTTCTACCTCTTCAAAACCCTTGCTAGTTTTCTGTGCGAGTTCTTCTATTCTCCCGTTTATCTCCCTAGCATGCTGTTTGAGCGCGACTCTCATAGCTTCCCCTTGCGAAATACAAGTTTGACCTAACTGTTCGGTCCTGGCATTTGTTTCCCCAAGTTTTTTATTTAGGGTCTCTGAACTCTCCTCCAATTTCCTACTCAAAGTATCTGCATTTTCCTCCAGCTTCCTACTCAAAGTTTCAAACATCGCCTGCATTTCCTCGGCGCTCGCCATCACGAAAAATACAAAGATATAAAAAACACAAATGAGCAAACAGGGTCTGAGCTCCCCCACAGCCATGCCATGCAGTGTCACCTACTGACGATAAAAATCAGAATAAATAAAATAAACCAGACACAATAATTACGCTACCAAAACACAAAGAAAATGGCCTCAGAAACACAGCCTCAAATTATGCAGATTTTCTAAAATGCAAATCTCTACCAACTGGGATACCATTCCTACTATAAGGTGCTTAACCCGTTCATATACGTTAAATCCGCATGCCACTGGCAGAGGACCAATGACTGCTAACCTAGCTCTCACAAGCGTGGGCTACCTATACACTTCTTTCCCTTTGACTCTCGTCTAACGACACAATAAGGAAATGTTTGCCTGGGCTTCCCGATATTAATTTTAATATTGCCTACACGTGATTTTACGTTATTAAGCCCAGGGTCAAGTAAATTTTGAGTCCTTGGTTGGCATTCTCGTCTAATATATAACTCCACTATTTATTCAAATATCACACATTTCTCACACTCCTAGATCATAGATCTATCGCCTCCTACGTTGTGCGCCAAGGTGGGTGTTTCTGGCTATCCTAGGATAGCTACATGTATTTGTTACTATTTTTTATACATCGGACACCCTTCCCGGTGCGAGGATGTGTGTATTGCGCAAAGTGTGCGTGCATCACCACCAGGTATACGAGAGGTCTTCCTTGTAATCGACTCTCCCGGAATGCGTTCACTAGGCACATAGAAAATTAATGGAGGGGAATGGGGGGCTTTAGCTTACGATTACGTTACTGAGCCAAAGCCAGACTCTCGTCCCACAATAACCAACAACGAGTGTACGCCAGAATAACTACTGTTTCCTTAGATAAAAGAAAGTGGTACAAGCATCCTTTATGTACCCGATAGGGCAATCCTTTAGGCCTGGATAAAATAAATTGATCTCGGGGGTGGTGCGTTCGTTATAGTAACTGACTTAAAGGCCTAAAGTGAAGGAAACAGGTGACTAACAATTACAGAAATGGCGTACACTCACATCTTACTGAGTCCGTAATTTATTTCCAACAAGAAAAAAACTGGCAGAAAGAAATTACAGAAACAAAACAAATAAAAACCCAGCTGACATCATACAAAGAAAAACCAACACCATCAAAATTAAATATAAAAAAAACAAAGAAATTGTGATATCCGAGTGCACCCCTCTTATATAAAAAAAACTTGAACAAACCTCATCCCACAGGATGAAACCTTAATAACAGCTGAGTTCAACCATAGAATTTACATTAAATCATTACATCACGTTACTCAGCTGTGCGAGGTGGTCAAAAACTACTTTAAATGGACTGTCAACTGCCTCTAACACGAATTTGGGTCAAAAACAAACTGCAGTTGCGCTTACTGATTTTATTATAAAGAAATAGTGTTATTCTGATTTTTATGTCACACAAATACACACTCTAGCAGGGAACAAGGACAATTGTTACACAGATAATGACGAGTACCTTTCATAGACGGGCTTCGGACCAAATGGGGCCCAACCTACGTCGGGCTAATATAACTACGATATTTAGGGCGGGCGGATCATATCCAAGTATACGGGGCTAGGCACAAGACAAAATTACTACAAAATAAACACGGGCTGAACCCGGATGAACAAAAGTTACTACTATACACGAACAGTAATACAAGCAAAGAAATACGAATCAGCATGGCAAAACGACATGCACCCTTAAATTAATTAGCTAACAACGGTATGTGGTAATTACAGCTTTGACCAAGACGAGACAGGAAGACTCGCCCTGCATACACAATGGCTCGCGCGGGCCGGCCGGAACTATAAATAGCTCCCTACCTGAGCAGCTGACAAAACAAAACAACCCTCTACTGTGCCTACATTATGCGAATATACAAATGGTAAATTTATAATATGCTGGTGTACATCGGCGGGCGGATAGAACCAGTGTTTCTTCATGGTGTTCCTGAAAAACACATATATATTTTTCCGTGCCTGTGTGACTGAACTTTCTCTGTTATGAGGCATACACCCTCTCATACAGAAACAACAACAACAAATGTACCATCACGTGCATCACGACGCCTTCCGTATCAACATACGTCTACCGCACGTGGTACGAACCTCGACTAACTTCGCCGGCAACCTAAATCCCCATCACACATAAATATCACACACGCTCCAGTGGGAACAACTCACCATAACTCACTCGTAACCTCTCGCCGGACACTGGTTCGACCCCGCCGGTCTCACGGAAAATAAAAGGGGCAAAGGGTCACTCAATATACCTCAATATGTGTCGAAAAACTATCCTCACTGGAATTTATTAATCTCACGATAAACAAATATAAACCAACATATGGTCAAAGTCATTAACATCATTACATTAAATGTCACACGAACAAACATCAAAACTTCACGTGAATTTAATCTACGTGCCCTGGCTCACAAATCATTCTTACTTACTTGGACATACTCGTACCATTTGAGCCCAAAGACATGCATTAAACTAATAATGGCGAGTGCACACACAACTCCTAACTAGAACATGCTGACCGTTAAATAACTTGCCTCCCGCATCTATAATGACTGTGACTAACATCGTCACGCAAGCTACTGAATCTACATTACTGTCCGCTCCCCTTTCGTAAGTTATATACCCATAATTTGAAAGTCAATACTCATCATTTCTGCCGTCCAGGTGAGGTGGTCTGCATGGTGTCCTGGGTTCGCTCAGACCCACAAAGGCCACATTAGCCCATGGTGCAGAGTCGCCAATGGGACTCCATAATCCTGCCCATTGTTACGCTCTGGGATTCACACACACAGATATCTGCCTCCAACACAGGCAGCACTGGTATTTTCCACATACACTGGATTTGCACTGAAAATGCACTGAAATTACACTGAATTTTATAACACATATTTTTACACCTCGGAAGTCACTAGTAAAAATGTTCTCCCCTATCACTTCTTGCCGGTGGAACTTGTCCTATCGGGCTCCGAACCTCGTTCACTTGGTCTCGCGTTGGTGGACCCGTACCGTTTTGTTCGGCACTCCCTCAGGATTTGAAACAAGATTAACCTGGACCGAACCACAGTTTCGTAGGCGTTAACTTAGAGAGTCCGTCTGGCAACACTAGTGACGTCACGCTTCGAACGCTCAGTCCCGTACTTCGCCAATCAGCGGGGATCCTCCAGTCCCCCGTGAACTTGTCGCTATCGCGACAGCAAGTTTAGCACTGGGTGAGATATGCAACACCCTATTTCCCTATCGGCGTAAAGACTCCAACCAGTATCACTTAATGCATGATATCTCAAACACAAGTACTTCGCGGCTCCAGCTCGCGGCTGGTACACATGACCGTCCCGACCTCAACAGTCCGTCGCATGAAGTCTATACAAGAAACTGAACCCCCGCTCCTCGTGCTCTGGGCTTATATCGGCAGGCCGTTGGTACACAATGGACATATTACCGCCAAAGAATCCGCTCCTCAGGAAATGGTCGCAGATTCACGAGCGATATATCATATTGTCACTTTAAATGGGCAGGTACCGAATATCCAGTTCTGATTAGGATTCGATCGTGGGGAGACTCTACATATGCCATTGCATCATGACGCTAGCAAATAGTCCCAAGTAGCGTCATCTACACCCCCACCAGGCTGAGTTTCGCGCCGATTCGGAGATCACTGCGCCTGCGAACTTAAAAATCCACCAATCCCGAGTGCTATCTCCGGTGTCTTACCAAAGTTAAGGATATTTCTTGCACCAAAGAAAACAGTTTCTTTTTCTGAACACAGCTCTGATTCCTGCCCGTGGTGCCCCTGCATAGGTAGTCGGAATTGAATTTCCGTTACTGAACTGAACGTCAGCATTCCAGAAGCATCATTAAAGTTCTATCTGAAATGATTCATTCTAGTAGGGGAAGGCTCTTATCAGAGCCCAATTTAACAATTATTTCTTTTAACATTGAAGGACTGTCTTCTTGTTGAAGATCTTTTACGTGATTTAAGCCTAAAACATAATTGCGATGTTTTATGTATACAAGAAACTCATAGGGATGTTAATCAACGACGTCCTAAAATCCCTGGAATGAGATTGGCAGTCGAACGTCCTCATGGCCAATATGGAAGTGCCATCTTCACTAAACCAGATATCAGGATTCTTGCAACCTCCATCACAGCTGACAATGACATAGAAATTATTGCGATAGAATTGAGTAACACAATCATTTTTTCCATTTATAAACCCCCAAAGGTAAGCTTTTCATTCAGACAACCTGATAATCTGAATTTGGAGAAAGTGTCCATCTTCGTGGGTGATTTCAACAGCCACAGCATTATATGGGGTTATCCACATGATGATGAGAATGGAGAAGCTGTTATGCATTGGGCGGAATCACACCAACTGTCCCTCATTCATGATAACAAACTTCCTTCATCCTTCAACAGTAGAAGGTGGAAACGTGGATATAATCCAGACCTTATTTTTGTGAGTGATCAGATTGCCCATCAGTGTATTAAATCTGTTTGCCTTCCTATTCCTAACTCACAACATCGTCCAATAATGTGCCAGATAGTAGCTGCCGTCAGGCCACAGAGTGTTTACTTTAAGAGAAGATACAATTTCAAAAAGGCCATCTGGGAATGTTTTATTCCTCTTTAGATACAAAGATGAGTACAGTCAATCCCATACCAGAGGCATATGATCAATTTATTGATGCCATTAGATCGTGTTCTAAAGAAGCCATTCCAAGAGGATGCAGAACTAATTACATACAAGGTCTTTCCCAGGAAACATCTGCCTTACTGACAAACTACTTCAATTTGTATGAAAGGGATCCTTTTAGTGCTGAAACTATTGCAAGCGGACAACAACTTATTTCTGCTATTTCAGAGTCTAAACGAGAACAGTGGTTAAAATTGATGGAAGAAGTTAACATGGATAGGAGTAGCCATAAGGCCTGGAGGCTACTCAGGCGTCTCAGTAATGATCCTAATAAATCATCTCCTCTTTATAACGTATCTGCAAACCAAATTGCTCACCAACTCGTCCAAAATGGCAAGTCTATAAACTCCAGTTCTAGAACAAAAGTGGATACTAGGCCAAAATTCAGACCAGAGACCAGTATACTTTCTAATCCCTTTACCTTGGCAGAACTAAATGACGCTATAAATATCAGCAAAAATGGTAAGGCTCCTGGTGTAGATGAAATCTGTATTCAACAAATCAACAACTTTGGACCTGTTACTAGAGAATGGGTACTCAATCTATTTAACAATTGCATTCGAACCTGCAGAATACCCAAAATCTGGAGGAAATCTAGAGTTATAGCATTCCTCAAACCAGGAAAAGATCCCCATGATCCTAAAAATTACAGACCAATATCCTTGCTCTGTCATTTATTCAAGATCTTAGAACGAATGGTTCTGGTAAGGCTTGCAAAAATAGTTGAACCACTTTTGATCCCCGAGCAAGCTGGTTTTAGAAGAGGGAATAATTGTACATCACAAATACTCCATTTGACCCAATATATTGAAGATGGTTTTGAAAATCGAAAAATAACTGGGGCAGTCTTCATCGACCTAACTGCGGCCTATGACACAGTTAACCACCAAATTCTGTTGAGTAAACTTCATAAGATGACCAAGGACAACAAGCTGACTGAATATCTTCGATGTCTTCTTGAAAATCGAAGATTTTTTGTAGATTTCCAAGGGCGACATAGTCGTTGGAAGAATCTCCGGAATGGCCTACCTCAAGGTAGTGTTTTGTCTCCAATATTATTTAATATTTACACGAATGATCAACCCTTGCCAGGAGGAACTAAAAGCTTCATCTATGCAGATGATCGAGCTATTCTCACCCAGGGTGATCAGTTTGAGAGTGTTGAACGGAGATTAATGGCAGCCTTAGATGAACTGAGTCCATACTACAGAGAAAACCATCTAAAGCCTAACACCTCAAAGACGCAAGTTTGCGCTTTTCACTTAAAGAATATGCAGGCAAGAAGAAAACTGAAGATTTTCTGGGAGGGTGCTCTTTTGGATCATTGCTCTACACCTAAATATCTAGGGGTAACTCTGGATCGTGCACTCACGTATGAACAACATTGTGTTAACACGAAGCACAAAGTATCTACGCGAAATTCCATTCTTCGCAAGTTATGTGGTAACAACTGGGGAATGCAAGCTCAAACAATGAGAACTACTGCTTTAGCACTGAGCTACTCTGCAGCAGAATATGCATGCCCTGTTTGGTATAGATCATGTCATGCCAAACAGGTAGATTTTGCTTTAAATGAAACTTGTCGGCTTATAACTGGTTGCCTAAGATCTACACCTTGTGACAAGTTATATTGCTTGGCTGGCATTGCTCCCCCAGATATTAGACGTGAAGTAGCTGCCAAACATGAAAAATCTAAAGTAGAAGTTTCCCAGACACATCCTCTACATAATTATCAACCTGCTCAACAACGATTGAAATCTAGGCGAAGTTTCCTACACTCTACTGAGTGCCTGTCGGATTCACCTCAATCATCAAGGCTAACTTCCTGGAGATCCAGAAACAATAATCTCAACGGATGGGTGGTTCCATCTGAAACTCTCCCTGCCGGTTATGAAGAGTCGTGGCCTACATGGAAGAGTCTGAACAGGCTGCGGTCTGGGGTCGGTCGATCTAAGACCAATATGAAGAAGTGGGGCCTTTCCGATGAGTCAACCTTTTGCGCCTGCGGAGAAGAACAAACCATGGCGCACCTTCTCCATTGCAACTCCTGCCCTCTCATTTGCACTATGCAGGATGTAGTTCAGGCCACACCAAATGGACGAGATCTTGCCAAATTTTGGTGCGATGTAATTTAATTGTTATTTTGAAAGTACCTTTAGTGTGTTTTTATTTTAAAAAGTTATCTATGCTAATTTTACATGATGTATTGCTTCTGATACGAATAAATAAATAAATCATCTAGTTTTCCAATTAATTTATTCGCGCAGCTTCCTATTGTCCTGGGTCATGTACCTTTGTTTTACAACCCACGCTGGCCCATCCTGCAGCACTGGTATCATAAATTTTCACTGACTAGCATACAATAAGTCTCCAGCACAAACAATGACATGGAGCTGGCCAAGTCTTCTAGGAAAAGGGCTTGTCCGTAGCTGGGCTCCATTGTCCTGGGGTGGGTTGGCCTTCCCATCTCTACACTGTGCCCTGAGCTGGCAATGTTCTACCAGTAGCGAAAGAATATATTGATAACTTCCTGTCTTAAATGCTTCAAAATTACATTCAAATTTTTCCCTTCAGTTTCAATACATATATACATATATACATAAATTATATATAAACGTTTGATCTGACGGTGGTTTTGGGGTCTGGGGGATGTGAAACGCGAAGATATGTCGAAATTTTCCGGAAGTCGAAACATGGTACCCATTGCAATAGTTAGCTTTCTAATGAAATCTATTAGGTAGATAGTTCACAGCTAGGTGTCGTTGACGTTAGTATTTGGTACAAAGTTAGGTACTACTACTTAAAATTGACCGTCTGCACACCTTACCTGAATTACAGACTAATACAGTCATCACAAATAACACCGTTTATCAGACAGATTCTACACACACCCAATGTACACGGGGTTACATGACCACCTTGTCGCAGCCCCTAAACTGAGGAACCAACCAACATCTCTGCGGGAGATAAAATTTTGCGTGAAGAAGTAACAGACTGTTAGATAGTTACACCTCAGTTCCAAACCTTGCATAAGGACAGTGTGACCACAAGTATAAAAATGAACCCCAAATGACAAGAAGGTTACCATCGCCATAAGACAGTAAAATGATAAAAATATGCATAGAAAGACGAAAAAATGTTAACTAGCCTCCAATTGTAAAATACTTTCTCGCAATAAATGAGGTCTGATCCTCCTACGAAAACCTGCATATTTTGCCTATTATAGCCTATCCCCTAGTTTGCCCGGTGAAATATACCTCCGCCTTCCGGCGTGCCGAGAGGAATTTTTATTTTAAAGACACTCTGCTAAAATACAGGCCAAGGGCTTTCGTCAGAGTGCATTACGAATTCAATCGGTTCAGCCGTTCTGTCAATCTCGCCGTAACAAAAATCAGCTTACTATTTTAAATATATAGATTAAAGCATATATATTTATATATTAATGGTACATGTTTCAAGCCAGCAATGAGGTCTTATTCAGCCAATCTTCTTCTCCTTCATGTGCCGTCTCCTCTAAGAAGGTTGGCGATCATCACAGCAATCTGGTTTTATCTTTTTAAATGATCTTGTCGACTTCGTCGTTACGCTGGTGTCTGGCGTTACGTTACGGTGACGGGACGAAATGTACCCAGATGCACTGAGGCGTGTGACGTCATAGTACCGCTTGGTGCAAGTGTTCCCTGACAATCACTACTTCGTTAGTATAAGACAAAAATCCCCGATTCTTGGATGTCACGGGTAATCTCGAGAACCACTGGATGGATTTTGATGCGGTTTTCACCATTCTGTAAAGGATATCTCGAGGAAAGTTTCTGTAGAAAATAATTTATGTATGATCAAAGGAAGCCAAGCAGTAACGATTTCAGTGAAAAAGTCGAAAACAAACTTGGCGTTCGTGCGCTTCTTAAGCTTACGCTGGGCAAACCGTTAAGAATTGGTCAGCATGAAAAGTTCTACAAAAAATCCGCGAGAGCATATCTCTATCTTCAATACATTGCCCACTATAAGTGTTTTAGACTGGATGGAAGGGGCACGTCCCGCGCGCTCTGCTGAGCGTGACGGCATCCCGCGCGCTTAACCTTGCTTTGCCCTTGGTTTGCACTTTCCGTTCGAGAGTAATTTTAAACAAGGTAAAGTGTTATAAAGCAAGATAAGTACTATGCAGATAATTTTCTAAGCCGTCAAGAGTCTTTCTAGCATTTTTCATAATTTGTAGCATTTAAAATGATACAAAGTCTAGTCTTTCAGACTGACTGTCACTTTTTTTTTGGATCTAGCAGCACTGGAAAGTTCACTGGAACTACACTTGAACCATTTTTTTAAGTTATCGAAACAAGAGTCCTTCTTCTTCCTCGGCTTCTTCGACCCTCAACCTTCTCTTGAATAATTTCTTGTAGAGGACGATACCTGTCTCCTCTCATTATATGACCCAAGTATTGTAACTTCGTATGGTGACCCTATCCATCCAGCTTACTCGTAAGATCCTTCGATATGTCCACATCTCAAACGCCTCTAATCTGTTAATCATATCTTGTTTGAGTGTCCAAGCTTCCATATCGTACCAAGAACACATAATATTTTAGCAACCTTAGTTGTAAATTTATAATAAGAATTACAATATTATTACTATGTCTATGTATACTAACTAATGTCGGATAAGTACATATTAAATACTACAATTAAATATAAAACAACGTAACGAAATGGATGTCCTTACTATTATTTTACTTCATATATCAAAAAGGGTATCACAAAATACTTTGGTACTATGGCAAATGTCTTTGCATTCTATAGATATACCGTTTGGTAGCAAGAAGATGAGACGGGCCATGATACTGGAGAAGAAAGAGAGGGATTTAGGATCAAATGAATGTTAAACTATAATTACCGCACTCTGATGATTCATTGTATATGAAAATAGCGTGGCAATCTTCGGAAGTGAAACTAGGACTGTTGGCGCAGCAGAAGAAGCGTGTGAAATGTGGTATTACAGAATAATTTTGGAGATCTCGGAGATAGATGGGTTAATAGAGTAACACATAATAGTACATTATGCAACGAGCCTATAATGGCTATGGAAATTATAAAACTCGCATACGCTCGTTTTATAAACATACTCGTGTCTTAATTACCATGATAGGCGAGTTGCATACGACCGTTTATGTTCGACGATAATTATAACTTTATTATATGTTTTAACATAAATATTCATAAATATATTTTGAGATTGTCACTAGAATTTTGTGATCGGGTGCTGCGCTGGGTAATATATCTCTGATTTCCAAGCTCTCTGACCGACCGACGCATGCGCTCTGTGCGCTTCAATGCCATATGTTCAGATTGAGCACCAGTATTCAGTAACAAGATGTTCAGCAAAGAACATATAGCCTACTTTCTCCTAAATGTATGGGTATCTTTATGACTCTTTGTCCTCATCCCTAACACAATCACCTCTACCACAATGTATTGTTTGTTTCCTTTATATTGATAATTAGCCAGTAAGTGTCACAATCAATATTATATACTTTATGATGATTGAATAACAAAACTACTAACTTATTGTAATGCATTCACGTCCGTTAATCTCTATATTAAGCCAGCCTGCAAACTTAAGAATCTTCCGTTTTGGGTATCTTCCCCTTTAAAAATCCACGCCAATCACAGTAGGTTGGTGCTGCGACCTATCAGTGAATTAATCTTTATGTTGTACGCCTATGCACTGCCATCGTAATGTACTACGATGGCAGTGGCCTAATAGCCCAGTCAATAAAGGTTTAGTGTCGCAACTAATTAGAGGAAAGCTGATTTTTTTCAGGATGTTAGTATATAAAGTATAAAGTAAAAAACCACAAAGTCCCGACCCCCACCCCCCTTGCTTCCACCCCCACCCCCTCCCCAACCTTACAAGAGGAGTACTCTGGTTTAATGCTTACAGTTAAAGAAATAATGAAGTTACAAACGCGATTTTTAATAATCTTACGCCTAACATTATTCTAAACAAATTATGTCATATAAACTTTTTATGTAGATAGCGTAATTTCACCGTAATACTCCAATATATGCAGAAAACTGCCACTACAAAACACAAAAAGTAACTTCAACCTATTGTACCTTTTTATCCTTCCGTCATACAATGAAATGTGTTGTACAAAACTTATAGACAATTTAATTAGCTTTAAAAATATGTGTCTACTATAATGCTTACCGTTCAAATGATGGCTTCAAAGAGAGCGATGAACAGTAATGGCCACCGCGTCGCCGCGCCAGACAAAGCAGCGCCGCGCCGTTGTCACTCGATGCTGAAGGGCACCGCTGTATGTACTCATATCCTTAATCTTGAATAGTCATTTAGTTTATGATGATGAAATATAAAACTTTAACTTCAACTTTTCATTACCAAAATCCTGTGCTTAGTACACTTTTATAGCTGACAAATAATAAAGTTTCATTGTATAGTATTTTTGATAACTTATTAATTCCTGCACAACTAACACGGCCTAATAATAAACAACGTTTATGTTTTCCTTTTTTTTTAAGGATCATTTTCTAATGTTTCATCGGTTTGGTCTGAAGAATTTTTACAATACATTCCCCTGCAGTTCACACACATAGATGTGCAATCGAACCCAGCTTTACGACAACTACAGTTTGTAACACACAATGTTTTGCAATTACAAGATATCAGTAGAAGAAGTTCACTTGGAGCAGCAGGATTCATCATGGGCTTAGGTATCAGACTGTTATTTGATGTATACTGCCAACCCCATTCTTCTGCCGGATTTTTACAACCTAACCAAGTTTGAATCTGGTGGTAAACCCTCAAAATATGTTGATGAGCAGCATCTGAAGTTGGTGGAAGTTTTGCTAAATCAAAATTAGACTTGAGAGACATTTTTGCGGTTAATTGCTTGAACTAAAAGTACCTGGCATCATTGAGGGTTTTGAACTTTGATAAGTTGTACAAGCTTAGGATAAACTGTTCTCCACTTTCTAGAAGGATATCTTTTGTAATGTCTTGTTTTGTGAAAACTTCAGCCTGAGATTTAGCGTCAGTTGATTTACTTATCATGTCGGCTGCTTTTTACTTCCCTAGCCCATAGAAAGCAGACATCGTATCACAACCAGTCATTGAATGAGAAAAAAGGCAGTAAAGTTTGCTGCTTGACATGTTTATTTATAAGAAAATCGAAAGAGTACAGTTTGGACATTGACGACGATGGCTTTAAGAAGAAAAGTTTGGCGTCTTGCTGGGGAGCTAATGCTACGAGTAAAACCAAGAGATCTGTATCAGTTCCCACGACAACAACTGTAGTATTATTAGTTTGCACATATTTAATTGCCTGGTCGACAATGACAGTGTCAGCGTCACCTTCCGCAGAAAAAAACGTTAATATCCTCAGTCACACAACGTGTTGTAATTGTTTCTATCAACCTCTTTTTGTTACGAGGGTTTGCAAGAAAGTCTGCTTGTTGTGTTGTGCAAACTGTATTTTCATAAAAAAAATTGTGTGAGAAGATTTGTTTGATGCTCTTCTCTCTTGTTCTTGCTGTTTTGTGGTTGGAAAGTTGGGATAACCGTTGAATACCACTGTAACTTTACTTCCGTATTTACAAAGTATAGAGCTTAAATAAGAATCTATTATTTCCTTAAAAGTGCTGGTTTTTCTCCAAACCACAGCATGTAACAAATATCCACCATCCATCACAAAAACATCTTCATTTGCCTTGAAGCTTTCTTCAACAATTCCATCTTCAAATAATTTTATAAACGATGCTTTCGTACCTTTACGTATTGATGCCTCGTCAAATAGTGATGGTGGGTGAGATGCTAATTCGAACTCAAAATAAGATTTCAACTTAACGGGGCTGTCACAGATGCATAAAATTCGATTGAATATTTGCTGGGAGTTAATTGAATCTTCTTTAGATCTCACTTTGATAGACTTGAAACTTGCCTGTGTTGTAACCATATCCTTCCGCTGTAGTGCCAATGTTTCAGGAATCAAATCATTTGTTACAGTACTCACTTCCTTTTCACTTGCGTATTTTCCACAGTCATAATTCATTTTTTGTATATCTTCCCTAACGATTTCTGCTGCTGTTTTAACAATTATTTTACGTTCGTCTTCAGTAGTTGTTTCTCTGTTTTTGTGCCACGAATCTAATACCTTGTGACTAGTATGTGACATACATAAAATACTTCTCTTTCCAGATAAATTATGTACAACTAGCTGATCTTTGAAAATATCTACAAATTTTGACTTGAGATAATAATCACTATAGTCTATATCAGAACCACGTAACTCCACTACTATCTCTCTTAATTCTTTTAGTGAATACTGGCACTCATTGTCGCTCTCAAGGTAATTGGTAAGCAAATTAAATTTATCTACAGACTCGGCTAATAATGGACGTCCTACCTTTTGTTCATGAGGTTTATGTTTACAAAAATCCTTATAACATTGCCCATGATAACGGGCTTCGGCCGCAACTAAATCAATCACATCTAAAAGCCTGGACTTAACTTTACAGGCCCAATCATCATTCCTATTATCACGAGCATTAAGGAGAGTTTGCTTTATTTCAATTGTTGAAACCTCATGAATTTTAGGTTCGGTATTGAGAAGGAAGTTTTGGGTCAAACACAGCATTTTTTTTTCACATAACAAACAGTCATGCTTGAAATCAAATTTGGTGTCTAATTTTCTGAGAAGGCGCTGCGAGGTGGAAGATTCCGAATTTTGAGCTTTTAATGCTGCTTTAATATTGCTAGGTCTGGTATAATTTTGCCTGCATACAGTATGTACTTTTATTACATCGACGTTAACAAGTAACCCATGGATTTCGTATTTTCTCTCAATACTACATTTTATTAAAGTGTTTATACCTTTAGTGACTGTTACCCCGGCATCTTTCACTTCCTCATTACATATTACGCATATATTGGTAAAATCAGTCATTATTGAAAACTGTTGATAATAAAGAGTGCCTAGCTGTAAAGTTTGTGGGTAACAGTTCAGATTTAACAAGTGTTTACTATTTTAAGGGTTACCTTTTATCTTGCCTATCTCGCTCAACAATACATAACAATAGCAAAACTATCAGCATTTCACTGCACTTGGCACAACACAACAACTTGTATTTCTGTACAAAAAGTAAAACTATCACGAAACACAAAATGCAACGAACCGCACAATGCCATGGTTAACCGAACACTAAACAGGCAAGGCCCACTAATAACGAAACGGACTCAATAAGCAGCGTAGTAGAGATAATGGGGCAGTAAACAAACAAGTTGCAACGTGCAGTCTGACTCATGCAGACAGCCAAGCGGCCGAGTCACCACACCACGCTATACGCGGCTGCCCGGCGGGATGCGCGGTGCCCGCTACTGTTCATCGCTCTGTGAGGCCATCATGTTAACAAATATCTTTTGTAGACCCATAACGTTAAAGAAAATAACAGTAGCTAAACATTTTAATCGAACATATTTTTTCTACGACATAAGGGTAAATAGTTATAATTAGTATAAATTACTTTTTGTTTTTTGCAATGACAGTTTTCTGCATATATTAATGTTTTATGGCGATAATAGGTTGTCTACATAAAAATTTATTCTTAAATAAATTGTTAAAAATATTGTAAGGAGTAAAATTAAAAAAAACAATCACGTCTGTAGCTTTATTAGTTTTCGAGCTGTAAGCATTTAACCATAGTACTGCTCTAGCAAGGTATAGGAGGGGGTGGGGGTGAAAGCAAGAGGGGTGGGGGTCGGGACTTTGTAATTTTTGGCTATTTACTTTGTATACCAACATCCTGCAAAAATTCAGCTTTCCTCTAATTAGTTGCGACAAAGCGTATATTTTTACCTTTATTGACTGGGCTATAAGGGTGTTGAATGAGTAGACAGTTTAAAGTAGCCAAGAGGGAGGCGATCCAGCTGGCAGTGATTAAAGGTAATCGGAGCGCGATCGTGGCTAATAGTTGAACTACCAGTATTACAAAATTGCCATACTTCAGGAGGCCAGGTATTTACACAGCGATAAGTTTGGAACAATATTACCCACATAACCCACAAGAGGACAGCACCGTACAGAGGCATTAAGAAGGCTGTGGTTAATGACAACGTGTATCTAGTTCTTCTATTCTCCTTTTCCTAATGTCTTCTGTTTATTTGCGATGCTGGGGCTGTGATTTTATTAATAAACGAGTGTATATGTTACAGGGAAAGTTGATTCTCCAGTAAGAGTTGACTCTCCCTAGGTAAAGTCGACTCTTACTGATCATTTCGGTAAAAGTTGATTAAAAGCGGCAAGTATTCAATTTCGATCAACATTTACTAGTCAGAGTTGACTATACCTAGGGAAAGTATACTCTCACTGTCTTGAGACAGTAACAGTTGACTATTTGCAAGGAAACGGTACCAGCTAATAAAAAAAACAAATAAGAAGGCAAAACCAATACATTAAGCGAGAGAAATGTTTAAGAGAAACTAATAAAAATGAAAAACTTTTAAAATACATAAAGAGATCGAAATATTTATCATTTATTACAGCAAGGTAAAGATTTGTGACACTTTGAGTTGCAAAGTACACTTTTCTTCTTGCACATGCACTACATGGATTCGTATTTAGTGTTGCAAGAACATTTGAAAAAACGTTGTCCACTTCCAAGTGATTGTGAAGTTGCAACAGTCCTCACAGCTATTGTTTTATCCATAGGAACTTCATTTTCTTGGATAATGTTCGTAGGACATTTACTGAATTGAGACCTGAAAAAATGTAATCATTAAAATCTGAACAATTTAATACTATGGGCAGCGAGAGAGCGGAGAAAGAGATGTATATCTTTTATTTTTGCTTTGAAAACTTACCTTGAGAAAAGCTGCTTTAGAATTCTATTTCTCGTTCCAATTCGATAAAATCCATCATCGACAACCTCCAGTACCACGTCAAGGATAGATCGAGCATCTCCTCTACCGCGGTCAACATCGGGAACAGGAATTCGAACTGATGTTCCTTTTTCTACTAGTGGACGTTAAGCTTGTTGTTCTAGACCAGTGGTTGTTAACCGGTAGTCCGCGGACCACAGATGGTCCGAGGGTGCCTCGGGAGTGGTCCGCGGGAGAAAAGGGTCCACCGGCACGTATAAAATAGTGGCCAATAATTAATGGGGGTTTCGAAAACGAAGTGCGATGTAAGAGAATCGTCCGAATGTATTCACGGGGATGACTATCGGGTTTTGAATTGAAATATATTTAAAATTAGTGTTAGTGAGGAAGGGTTACAATTGATAAGGTGTATTGGGGGGAGGAGGAAGAGGGGAGTGGTCCGTACATGATTCAATTTCAAGCTGAGTGGTCCGCAGACTTCTACGGGTTCAGAACAACTGTTCTAAACAGTAGAAAGCTTCATTTCTCTGTAAGCCTTCACCCCATTTTGATGTTTTGTGGTCTTGCATCCAGGTGGTTATCATATTCTCTATGTCCTGGTTGGCTCTTTCGACGCTACCTTGACTCTGACTATGTCGTGGTTTGCCGTGCACCATTTTGAAGTTCGGCCATGTATTAACCAGACTGTCAATAATTTTACTAACAAATTCTCTCCCATTGCCAGATTGTAAAATACAAGGAGCGCCTAACTAAGTAAAACAAGTAGTTCCGTGAAGAACTAAACAGCCTATTTTCATATATCCTACAAATATTATTTGCCTCTAGCATCATACAAATTGTCAGTTTGATTGCTGTAATCGATTCGTAGATATTGAGAACCCTCTAAATATATTCGATGGTCACCATATTGGATTTTTATATTATAGACCGTAGATTTATGTAGTATTACATGAAGATTATTGTGTAGGTGTTTTATTCAATCTTCAATCGCTTGATTAGGACACAAGAAATAAAAGCGGGATTTTAATATTTCGCTCAGCCGCCATCTTGTGGTTATGTAAATAATCTAAATGAATTGGATGCCAGTCGATTAAAATTTGTATAAGCATATACCGTAACAAGTTTCACTGCGCTCGGATGGTTAAAACGTAAGAAACGTCCATTTGAATATTTAAATTTCGCGTCGCTGCCATGTTGGATTTGTGCTCGCCAGGTTATTGAACGTTCCATAGGTGAACTTATGCTTATAGCCTCTATACACTTACAAAATTTCAGTTTGATTGCTGTAGTAGATTAATAGATATTGAGAACTGTCTAAATATTTCGGATGGTCTCAATGTTGGATTTTAATATAGGCCATAGAGTTATGTACTATTAGGTGATGATTATTGTGTACGTTCATTGTGCAAATGTTGATTTAGATCGCATGATTAGAACACAAGAAATAAAAACTTATTTTCGAAATTCGTACAGCCGCCATCTTGAGGTTATATACACAATTGAACTAAATTAGATACCAGTGCATTACAATGTGTATAAACATTTGCTGAACCAATTTTCATTGCTTTTGGATCATTAAATCGCGAGAAATTTCTATTTAAAACTTTCAAATTCGCTTGGCTGCCATGTTCGTTTTATATTTAACCGGTTTTTGAAAGTCTCATAGATGAACTTCCAGTAGAGCCCTTTATCTCCGTACAAAATTTCATGGTGATACCGGTAATAGTTTCAGAGATATAGAATGCCGGTGAAATATTTCTCACAGCCGCCATTTTGAGGGTATGTAAAAAATTGAACGAAGTTAGATGTCGGTGCATTACAATGTGTATAAACATACACTGTACCAAGATTCATTGCGTTAGGTTGGTTAAATCGCGAGAAACGTCTATTTATAAGTCGCAACTTCGCTTGGCCGCCATGTTGGTTTTGTAGTTACCAGGTTTTCAAAAGTCACATAGGTGAACTTTCATTAGTTCTCTTTATCTCCGTACACATTTCCAGGGTGATATCGGTAATAGTTTCGGAGATATTGAATGCTGGTGAAATATTTCACACAGCCGCCATGTTGGATTGGTGAGACCTAACAAAATTTGAAGGGCACGGCCGGAGTCGCCCGGAATAGTGCTATGAACTTACGCTTCAGCCGTTTAGAAGTTATTATGGGGGGACACACATCATCACACACGCACACACAGACAGACACACACACGGACAAAAGGTGATCTCTTAAGCCTATTTTTTTCAGAAACTAAAATAGGCTAAAAATACCAACAATATTATTACACACTTCGTCTGCAGTCTTTGATTTCAGTGGTCTTAGCACAACAAACTTTGTTAAATGGTCCTGGTACAGCATTTTAAATTTGAAGTCTTCATCAGGTTGCGACTGAAAGTCAATAAAGTCAACTTGACATGGTGAATTCATTTCCTTGAATAACAAAGGCTTTACAACCAGTCCTTTCCTTTTATGTTTCAATTTTTGATCTCATGTTTCGCACAAGCTTAAAAGTAGTAAAATTTTATTTGTAATAACATTTAGAAATTTCCCGTTCAATTGCTGAATCTAAATACGATCTCTTCCTTCGTGTCCAGTGGATAGGCTATGTGCGCTTCATTAAGAACTCCAAACAACTCTTCATCAAAAACATAATACCTTATGCTGTCTTGGTCTGTGACAGGGTGTATTAGTTATGTAATACCATTTACTTCAATAATGTCATATCGTCCTAAATCCTGATATCGTAACTTTCTTTTTTAATTGCAGTTTTTAGATTTTTCACTTTTTGAATACAGCTATCATATTTCACTTTGGTCAATGTCAGTGCATTTACCTTGGAAGTCGAGCGGTACTGCTGCAGTTTTTCACGAAACAGTACTGCCGTGGTGTCTGACATAATTGCTACACACTTAAACTAATTATTTAAACGTAAATGAATCTTTTGTCACTATTACACAAAAATAAAGAGCCGAGTAATGACGAATGGCAACTGCCTGTTGTGTGGTGGGGGTAATAAAACAAAGAAATGTTCAGATCTATAACGGTCGGTCCAATAATGGAAGTACGAGTCCAAACAATCGCAATATTTAAATAATCATGACAAAGGTTTGGCGCGCGTGGTTACATTTTCCGAGCAGCATCTGTGAATCAACTTTTACTAAACCACAGCAGGCATAGTTAGCTCTCCCTAGGAAAAGTTGATCTGTTTGTTTTCAATCAACTATTACTGATACTTTTAGTAAGAGTTGACTCTGCCTAGGGAGAGTCAACTCTTACTAAGAATCGACTTTCCCTGTAACATATACATTAGCTTCTCCTTTGAGCTAAATGACATCTTATTCAGTATCTGTGGAAAGAGCTCGTGCACATCATTTGTAAAAGAATTCAAGAAAAAAAAAGTTAACTGCAGCAGTACTCGTTCCCCAGTCGACTGCGTGATAGACTAACACGCTAGCCCAGAGCTAATCCTATCCTTAACATCATGGTGTTCTTAACTGACATTAGATACAACCTGTTGGCAAATAATGACTTTAAATAAACGATTTCTTCACAGCAGTACATCTTCATTAAAGATAATTTCATACAAAGTTTATATTATTGTATCAGTAGGGTATATCACATACAACATACTAAAACTATTGAAATATAAGACAGGCACATGAGGACAGCTGCCATCTTGTCGTGTGACACAGACAGCTCAGCTCTTTTAAGCCACTCATACAGTATAATATTATAATATTAAATTATAATAAATGACGGATCACGACCTTCAGGATAGCTTAAACCACCCTAGGCTCGATAATCGGAATTGGTGGGTCTTAAGCCATTGATTAAAATGGTTAAATAATTCACACGGCCACCATCCTGAAATAGTACGGCCGATGACCTTGAATGTTGGATGAAAGACGCGTCCTATACAAAGGTATGTTGTCACCAAATTTGGTAGAGATCGGATGATTAGTTTAGCCGTAATTTGATTTTACGTTTTGAACGTTTGAGTGGCCGCCATTCTGTTTTGGTAAAGATGGCGGCGATATAAAGTATGACACTGAGGTGCCCTTTGCTAATGCTACCTCTGTACCAAATTTCGTTCAATTCGGTTTCACCGTGTTCGAATTGATAGGGGGGGACAGACATTCAGAGTACACACACACACACACACACACAGACTCACACACATACACACACACAGACAGACACACTTTTTTTCGCCCTGTAGTGATGTCATAAGTCTACTTTCATTTTTTGCAAAAATCGAAAGTAGGCTAAAAATGTCACCGAAGTCGTTTGGAACCAACGCGCTGTGTAGAAATTGGGTTGGGGGATATTAAGGTACAGTGCTATTTCTTGTCTCATATTCACCAGTTTATTTACGCGAACATATGGACGGTTCACTTTCGGTAATTTATATAGACATGTTGGATTTTGAGCGCATGCGCGAAGGTATCCTTATCTAATTGGTCAAACAACTGTTTCTTGAGCTGTGATTGGTGGGAGAAACTGTTTCATAATGAAAAATAGTGTTATAATGACCATCATTAGGTTACAGTTTTCAGACATATAATTGTCAGGGTCGAACATCAAGAAGTATTAAGACGAATGGGCGAGGAGAGGTGCTTCTGGTGACTGCTAATGAAGAGATGAGGATACTTACTAAAAGTACACATACAAAGACACCCACGAATAACAAACTTAGTTATGGAGGGAAGGGTTGGGGACAAGAACTGTAGGGGTAGACCTATGTTAGAATATATTAAACGGATTACCTCGGATGTAAGGTGTGCTATCTGTGTAGAGATTACACGATTGGCTCAGGACAGGAAGGCATGGAGGGCTACATCAAAACAGTCAATAAACAGAAGACTCAAACACACACACAAGAAAATGAATATATTTTTCAATAAACGAAATAATAAATTGTTTAGTTTCAATCAAATGACCAGGTCACTGCTGCTTATCAGTCATGATAGTGCAAAACCTCTGGTGTATAAATGTTAGTTGTTTGTGATTTATTTAGTGTCTTTGCGACATCATGGTCATGTAGCCCCGCTTACATGGGTTGTGTGTGTAATTTGTCTAATAACCTGTGTTAATATGATGGATAGCGGCTTTGGTGGCGTAGTTGGTAGCATGCAGAACTGCTGTGCCCAAGATCGCGGGTTCAAACCCTGCCGAAGACGTCGTATTTTTAAGAGCGTTAAATTAAAATCCTTCAGTATGCCTTCCTTCGGAGGGGAAGTAAAGCCGGTGGTACCATGTCATATATTTATGGCATGTAAAAGATCCTAAACGTGTGTGAAGCTAAATTTCTAGGTCATATTCTGCTATAACGCTCTATCAAAGTTCCAACGTTCAACACCAGGTGCCAGTGATATCTGTTAGCGTAAGTTGGATCCAATTGAAATTGAACGGGACTTGTAGCTCAACCTATAGGCTATGGGTGTCCGCTTGAAGCAGCTACAGTCTCTGGCAAGCCGAACATGTCCTCGGACACGCCCGTCACTAAAAGCCATACGCTAAATAAACAAGTAGTTCCGTGAAGAACTATACAGCCTATTTTCATATATCCTACTTATGTTAATTGCCACTATCAACATACACAATTTCAGTTTGATTGCTGTAATAGATTCGTAGATATTGAGAACCGACTAAATATTTCGGATGGTCGCCATGTTGGATTTTATATATGTAGGTCCTAGAATTATGTACTGTTACATGCAGATTATTGTGAACGTGTAGTATTCAAACTTCAATCGCATAGTTAGGACACAAGAAAAAACAAGGAGATTTTAAAATTTTTCACAGCTGCCATCTTGAGGTTATCTAAACAATTGAAATAAATTAGATGCCAGTGGATTAACATTTGTATAAGGATTTACTGTACCAAGTTTCACTGCACGCGGAGGGTTAAATTGCGAGAAACGTCCATGTGAATATCTATAATTCGCGTCACCGCCATGTTGGATTTGTGATCATTAGGTTATTTAAAGTCATATAGGTGAACTTAAGTTCATAGTCCCTATGAACATTAAAAAAAGTCCTCTCGGCACGCCGGAAGGCGGAGGTAGATTTCACCGGACAAACTTGGGGATAGGCGAAAATAGGCAGAATATGCAGATTTTCGTAGAAGGATCAGACCTCATTTAATGCGAGAAGGTATTTTATAATTGGAGCTTAATTAACTTTGTTTTTCGTCATTTTATGCTTATTTTAAACATTTTATTGTCTTATGGGAACGGTAACCTTCTTGTCATTTGGGGTCCATTTTTATACTTGTGGTCACACTGTCCTTACGCAAGGTTTCGACACTGATGTGCAACTATGTAACGGTCTGTTACTTCTTCACGCAAAATTATATCTACCGCAGAGATTTTGGTTGGTTCCTCAGTTTAGGGGCTGCGACAACGCGGTCATCTAACCCCGTGTACTTTGGGATGGCTGTATTAGTCTGTAATTCAGGTAAGGACTGCAGACGGTCAATTTCAAGCAGTAGTTACTAATGTTGCTACCAGGTACTACCGTCAACGACACCTAGCTGTGAACTTGGCTACTAGATGCCACCGCAACCAGCAACTCGCAACGAACGTTGGAACTTCCCCTCCAAAGGAAAGCATACTGAGGGATTTTTGGCGCTCTTAGAAAATCCGACGACTTCGGCCGGCTTTGAACTCGCGACCTTGGACATAAACATTCAGCATGCTACCAGTTACGTCACCGAAGCCGCTTCACACTTAGATGGAAATCTGAATCTGATCTCGTGCAAGTGCGTTATCTTGGCAACGTCTGATGGCTCATCCCTCATCAATTTAGTAGTGTTGCCATGGCAACCACTGATAGGTCTTGGCATTTTCTTATAATTCCGAAATTATTTTTCTCATCCCTTGGCATAATGGTGGGTTATATCAAAAATTCTTTCAGACAAAAGTTTTAGGTAATTATTATGGGAATATTGTCCATTTTGTACGGTTTTGATATTGTGCCTATTAAGAGAGATATGATTAATGTTTCCCGAAAAACCCACTTTTTCCCACCCCTTTGGTCAATGGTTGGTGCTATAAAAAAAACTCTTCAAACATACATTTTTGGGCTTTATCCGACACATAGTATGAATGTTGAACGGATTCGATATTTCACATATTAAGAGAGTTATAGCAATATTTCACTTTTTCGAAGAAAAAAAAGCCCCCCATTTTCACCCCCCAACGACCGATTTAGCCCAGTAACGAACTCGACCGAGATTTTATAGGTATACGTATTCGGTAAAAAATTCAAAGTGATTGGTACAAAATTACGGCAGTTATCGTGTCCACAATAAACTGATATACATATACATACATAAATTATATATAACTTTTGAACTGACGGTGGTTTTGGGGCCTGGGGATGTGAAACGCGAAGATATGTCGAAATTTTCCGGAAGTCGAAACATGGTACCCATTGCAATAGTTAGCTTTCTAACGAAATCTACCTCTGGTTGGTTCCTCAGTTTAGGGGCTGCGACAACGCGGTCATCTAACCCCGTGTACTTTGGGTGAGTGTAGAATCTGTCTGATACACGGTGTGAATTGTAATGGCTGTATTAGTCTTAATTCATGTAAGTACTGCAGACGGTCAATTTCAAGCAGTAGTTCCTAATGTTGCTACCAGGTACAACCGTCAACGACACCTAGCTGTGAACTTGGCTACTAGATGCCACCCCAACCATCAACTCGCAACGAACGTTGGAACTTCCCCTCCAAAGGAAAGCATACTGAGGGATTCTAGTGCTCTTAGAAAATCCGACGACTTCGGCCGGCTTTGAAACCGCGACATTGGGCATAGACATTCAGCATGCTACCAGTTACGTCACCGAAGCCGCTTCCCACTTTATCAGGCGGCTTTGGTGGCGTAGTCGGTAACATGCTGAGCTTCTATGCCCAAGATACCGGGTTCAAACCCGGCCGAAGCCGTCGGATTTTTTAAGACCGTTAAATATCCCTCAGTATGCCTTCCTTCGGAGGGGAAGTAAAGCCGGCGGTCCCATGTCATAGATTTATGGCATGTTAAAGATCCTTCCACTAATTGCACCTGTGTGAAGCTAAATTGGATAGGTTAAGAATGTATACAACGCTCTTAGGTTTCTATGTTCGTTGCCAAGAGCCGACTGCGGCGGCGTCTAGTAGCTCAGTTCTGAACTTGGCCTCGTAGTCGTTGACAGTGGCGCTTGGCGGCAAAAGTAGGAACTATCTGAAAAATTGTTAGTTGCAGTACTTAAATTAACAAACAGATAACACACACTAATACAGTCATCACAATTAACACCGGTTATCAGACAGATTCTACACACACCCAAAGTACACGGGGCTACATGACCGCGTTGTCTCAGCCCCTAAACTTAAGAACCAACCAACCAACCACTTAATCAGATGGAAATACTGAATCTGATCTCGTGCAAGTGCGTTGTCATGGCAACGTCTGATGGTCCATGCCTCATCAATTTAGTAGTGTTGCCATGGCAACCACTGATAGCTCTTGGCATTTTCTTATAATTCCGAAATCATTTTTATGTTCGACCCTCACTATTATGTGTTTGAAAACTGTATCATAATGATGGTCATTATAACACCGTTTTTCATTACGATACAGTTTCTCCAGCCAATCAGAGCTCGTTCATTGACCAATTAGGAAACGATAATTTCGCGCATGCGCTCAAAATCCAACATGTCGGACATAAACACAACATCGAACTATAATAAATTACCGACATGGAATACCCACCGTCCATATGTTCGCGTAAATAAACTGGCGAATATGAGACAAGAAATAGCACAGTACCTTAAAATCACTAACACTAATTTCTACACAGAGCATTGTCTTCAAATGACTGCGGTGACAATATTACAGAGGGACGGCTGATGTAAACATATGGCTGCATATGGCAGAGCGCATGCGTCGGCCGTTCAAAGCTCTTGAAAGACGAAGGTATAACACTCTGCGATCACAAAATTCCAGTAGCTGACTCTCAACAGATATTTATGAATATTTATGTTAAAACATATAATAAAGTTATAATTATCGTCGAACATAAACAGTCGTATGCAACTCGCCTATAATGGTAATTAAGACACTCGTATGGAAATTATAAAACTCGCATACGCTCGTTTTATAAAAAATACTCGTGTCTTAATTATAGCCATTATAGGCTCGTTGCATAATGTACTATTCTCGTCCCTTGGCGTAATGGTGGGTCATATCAAAAATTCTTTCAGACAAAAGTTTTAGGTAATTATTAGGGGAATATTGTCCATTTTGTACGGTTTTGATATTGTGCCTATTAAGAGAGATATGATTAATGTTTCCCGAAAAACCCACTTTTTTCCACCCCTTTGGTCAATGGTTGGTGCTATCAAAAATCTTATTTGACATAAATTTTTGGCACTTATCCGACACATATTATGAACTTTGAAGGGATTCGATATTGCACGTATTAAGAGAGTTATAGCGAAATTTCACTTTTTCGAAAAAAGCCCCCCATATTCACCCCCTTCGACCGATTTAGCCCAGTAACGAACTCGACCGAGATTTTATAGGTATACATCTTCGGTAAAAAATTCGAAGTAATTGGTGCAAAATTACGGCAGTTATCGTGTCCACAAGAAACTGATATACATATATATATACATATATATATACATATATATATATATACATAAATTATATATAAACTTTTGAACTGACGGTGGTTTTGGGGTCTGGGGGATGTGAAACGCGAAGATATGTCGAAATTTTCCGGAAGTCGAAACATGGGACCCATTGCAATAGTTAGCTTTCTAATGAAATCTACCTAAAATGCACTTTGATTGCTAAAATAGATTCGTAGATATTCAGTATCGTCTAAATATTTCGGATGGTCGCCATGTTCGATTGTTAAATGTATAGGCCATAGAGTCATGTACCATTGAAGGAAAATTATTGCGTAGGTTCATTATTCAAACTTTCACTTCAATCGCATGACTACATCACAATAAATAAAATCTTAATTTTAAAATTCGCACTGCCGCCATCTTGAGGTTATGTAAACAATTGAACTAAATTAGATACCAGTGGATTACAATGTGTATAAATATTTCCTGTGCCAGGTTTCAGTGCGCTTGGAACATTAAATCGCGAGAAAGGTCTATTTAAAATTTTCAAATTCGCTTGGCCGCCATGTTCGTTTTGTAGTTAACCGGTATTTGAAAGTCTTATAGATGGACTTTCAGTAGTGCCCTTTATCTCCGTACAAAATTTCAGGGTTTTACCGCTAATAGTTTCAGATATATAGAATGCCGGTGAAATATTTCGCACATCCGCCATCTTGTGATTATGTAAACATTTGAACGAAGTTAGATGTCGGTGCTTTACAATGTATATAAACATATACTGTACCAAGTTTCATTGCGTTTGGTTGGTCAAATCGCGAGAAACGTCTATTTAAAAGTCGCAAATTCGCTTGGCCGCCATGTTGGTTTTGTAGTTACCAGGTTTTCAAAAGTCACATAAGTGAACTTATAGTAGTTCCCTCTATCGCCATAGAAAATGTCAGGGTAATATCGGTAATAGTTTCGGAGATATTGAATGCTGGTGAAATATTTCGCACAGCCGCCATGTTGGATTGGTGAGTCGTAACAAAATTTGAAGGGCACGGTCGAGGTCGCCGGGAATAGTGCTATGAACTTTCCGAGTTTCATTGAAATCGCTCCAGCCGTTTAGATTTTATTAGGGGGGGGGACACACACACGAATCACACACACACGCACACACACACACACACACACACACACGCACACACACATGGACAAAAGGTGATTTCATAAGCCTATTTTTTCAAAATTGAAAATAGGCTAATAAATCTCTATTTATAAAAATCAATGTTACGAATAGTTTGCCTGTGGGTATGTCTCCTATGCGTTCATATACCATTCGTCCGATTGCGATGAAACTTGGGTGAGATGTTGAGTACACTCCAAGGAAGGTTTCTGACTTAGTAAATCCATTTTACAATAGGTAGCGCACGCGTAGATTCAACAAATGAGCGACGATGCGCGAAGCATTTCAACTAAGTCCCGTATGTGTTCATATACCATTCGTCCGATAGCGATGAAACTTGGGTGAGATGTTGTGTACACTTACGTGAAGGTTTCAAAATTAGTGAATACATTTCACAGTAGATAGCGCACGAGTAGATTCAACAAATGAGCGACGACACGCAAAGCGTTTCAACAAAGTCCCGTATGCATTCATATACCATTCGTCCGATAGCTATGAAACTTGCGTAAAATGTTGTGTTTACTGCACGGAAATTTTCTGGCTTAGTACATCCACTTTACAATAGGCAGCGCACGAGTAGATTTAACAAATGAGCTACGACGCGCGAAGCATTTCAACAAAGTCACGTTTGCGTTCATGTACCATTCGTCCGATAGCGATGAAACTAGGCTGAGATTTTGTGTGCACTCCAGGGAAGGTTCCTAGCTTAGAAAATCCCTTTAAAAATAGGTAGAGCACGAGTAGAATCAACAAATGAGCAACGACGCGCGAAGCGTTTCAACAAAGTCCCATATAATTTCATATACCATTCATCCGATAGCGATGAAACTTGGGTGAGATGTTGTGTACACTCCAGGGAAGGTTTCTGGCATAGTACATACATTTTACAATAGGTATCGCACCAGTAGATTCAACAAATGAGCGATGACACGCGAAGCGTTTCAACAAAGTCCCGTATAAAGTCATATACCAGTCGTCTGATCGTGATAAATGTTTGGTGAATTGTTGTGTACACTCCAGGAAAGGTTTCTGGCTAAGTAAATCCATTTTACAATACGAAGCGCACGTTTATATTCAACAAATGAGTGACTACGCGCGAAGCGTTTCGACAACGTCCCGTATACGTTCACATACCATTCATCCGATTGCGATGAAACTTGGGTGAGATGTTGTGTACACTCCAGGGAGGGTTTCTGGCTGAGTACATCCATATTACAATATGTAGCGCAAGAGTAGAATCAACAAATGAGCGACGACACGCGAAGCGTTTCAACCAAGTCCCGTATGCATTCATGTACCATTCGTCCGTAGCTATGAAACTTGGGTGAGATGTTGTGTACACGTCATGGAAAATTTCTGGCTTAGTAAATCCACTATACAATATGCAGCGCACAAGTTGATTCAACAAATGAGGGACGACGCGCGAAGCGTTTCAACAACGTCCCGTATAAGGTCATATACCATTCTGCCGTTAGCGGTGAAACTTGGGTGAAATATGGTGGACGCTCCAAGGAAGGTTTCTGGCTTAGTAAATACATTTCACAGTAGGTAGCACACGAATAGATTCGACAAATGAACGACGACATGCGGAGCGTTTCAATACAGTCCCCTATGTCTTCATATCCCATTAGTCCGATAGCGATGAGACTTGGGTGAGATGTTGTGGACACTTACGTGACGGTTTCTAAATTAGTAAATACATTTTTACAGTAGGTAGCGCACGAGTAGATTCAACAAATGAGTGACGGAGCGCGAATCGTTTAAACAAAATCAGGCATGCGTTCATACACTATTCATCCGATTGCGATGAAACATTGATCAGTTATTGTGTACCCGCCAGGGAAGGGGACTTAGTAAATCCATTTCACAATAAGTAGCGCAAGAGTAGATGCAACAAATGGGTGACGACGCGCGAAGCGTTTCAACAAAATCCCCTATTGCGTTCATATAACATTCTTCGATTGGGATGAAACCTTGATGAGTTATTGTGTTCACGCCAGGGAAGGGTTTCGACTTAGTAATACATTTCTCAATAGGGAGCGCACGAGTAGATTCAACAAATGAGTGACAGCGCACGAATCGTTTAAACAAAACCCCGTATACGTGCATATACAATTCATCCGATTGCGATGAATCATTGATGAGTTTTTGTGTACACGCCAGGGAAGGGTTTCGACTTAGTAAATCCATTTCACAACAGGTAGCGTACGAGTAGATTCAACAAATGAGTGACAGCGATGAAACTTTTGAAAGTTGTTGTGCACGCTTCCACGAATGGTTCTAAATTAGAAAATCCATTTTACGATAGCTTAGAGGCAGTTAACATGTTGTGTATCCAAAAGCACTTCTAGAAACAGAATTTCAACGCCAACAATTTCTTTGGTTTGCATTGCAACGCATGCCGGGTACAGCTTGTAAATAAATAATGTGATGAATGTATTAGTGTGCATTTCTAATTCAGAAAAGAATTAGGAAGGGGACAGCCGTGGCCTCAGGTTAGGAACCATCGGGGTATTTGCCTGTAGTAGAAGTGGAGAGCCACAGAAAACCAGTTCCGAGATAGCTGAGGTGGTAGTTGAATCCAACTCTTATCACTTTTGCCTCACGAAGCTGAGTGTACTGCATTCCAGCTCTGTGACCTCCATTAAATTCCTTGGCGGAGCCGGGAATCGAACTCGGACCACAAAGGTGACAGCCAAGAATGCTAGATGCTATACCATAAGGTGGTCTGGAAAAATGTTTAGTTACGTCAAGAAAGTCGACTATCTTCCTCCACGCCAGGCTGTTCCAAATTCACGAGTTTTAGTATGCGTACACGCGAGTACTCAGCAGTAATGCTCGGAGCAAGGTTGGATAGGGACTGGGGGTGATAGCCATTACGTCACTGAGCGAAGGTCATTACACAAGTCCATGCGCTTCCTGCTAGTCTTGATGTATCCACCGCGCTGTGACGGCAGCCCCCACAACAGAGCTGTATTGCAGGTTGCAGGTTTGCTCACGCAAGGCGGCGAGTACTCCGCTCCACACTGGCGAGCAGCGAAGCTGGAACAGCCTGCTCTACGCAAACTGATAGTAAATAGATCTTAACAAGGAATGTTGTAAGTTTGTTGACGGTTTGTCCACTTAGGGCTGGGAGGCGTGGGCATTCTTAGTAAGAGAGAATTGGAAAGAAAAATATTCAAGCATACAGGTTTTGTACTTTCAGTAACAATGAAATGTAAGTTACTTAGCTTTGTAACTATGATAAATATGAGTCGTCTGGTTGCAAAACTCGTTTAATCCACTTGTGAATAAGGATCATGTAGTAAAATTATTTATTTGATTATTTTACTTTATTTTATTTTGTTTAATTTTATTTTTTATTTTGTTATGTTTTATTTCGTTTAATTTTGTTTTAAATTGTTTTGTTTAATTTTATGTTTTGTTCTTTTTATTTTATTTTGTTTTTGTTTTATTTTGTTTTGCTTATTTTGTTTTATTTTATTCTGGTTTGTTTTATTTTGTTTATTTGTTTTTGTTTTTTTGTTTTTCCAGAAAACAAACACAAAACCAAAAACAAAAAAACACGAAGCAAAAAGCAAAATTCAAAAACAAAAGCAAAAGCAGAAAACAAACACAAAACCAAAACCAAGAAAGAAAAGCAAAAAGTAAAATTCAAAAGCTAAAGCACAAAGCAAACACAAAACCAATAACACAAAGCAAAAAGTAGAAACCCACAAACACAAAGGATACTTCAGGCAAAGTCTAGAGAAACGTTTCTGATGAAAATGATTCTTATTCACAAGGGGATTTAACGAGTTTTGCAACTGGACTACTCATATCTGCGTAATGCTACAATAGTACATTATGCAACGAGCCTATAATGGCTATAATTAAGACACGAGTATGTTTATAAAACGAGCGTATGCGAGTTTTATAATTTCCATACGAGTGTCTTAATTGCCATTATAGGCGAGTTGCATACGACTGTTTATGTTCGACGATAATTATTATAACTATTTTATGTTCGAAGATAAATATTCATACATATCTGTCGAGATTTCGCCAGTTTTATGTACTGAACAGAGCGCATGGGACGCAGAGAATGCCTTGTATTTGACCATGGCCTCCTCGATTACCCCACTATGATACTAGGCAACGCAGTGAAATTTAAATTAGAAGGCCTTGGAACTCAGCGCAGGTGCGATGCTATCCTTATCTAATTGGTCAAACAACTGTTTCTTGAGCTGTGATTGGTGGGAGAAACTGTCCCATAAAGAAAACTTGTACTATAATTAGCCTCATTATAGTACAGTTTTCCGACATATAATATTTACAATTCGACAACGTCGAACATAAAACACATTATGTAGCAGAATTTGAAGAATGCTCTGTGACTGCGGCAAAAGCTGTGAATCTCTTGTATACGTTGGTTGCTTACTTTCACCTCGCAAGCGTATATTTCACCGCTAGAGATTAACTTTTATTCCTCATGTGTGCTAGTACACTAAAGCAAATATGTGCAGAAACTTGTATGTTCCTGGGGCTCTGTGGCATTGTGCCTTACCGCAGCTGTTTGTTTCTCTGGACTCCCACCATTGTTTCCTGTTTCATCCCACCTTTACGTCACAGCTTCCCGCAAGAGTAACCTTAATAAAACCCTTAAGCAGATGGCCCTTAAGATAGAGTGGTGGAAATATTTATTCCATCGACTTTCATTTTTCATTATTTCTCTTTAATAAATGATTTCATGAATTGTAAGTCTAAATCCCTCTCATATCAGGCCAAGTACAGGCATTATAGCACAGAAGTGAAGCCAGAGTGCCTCTATGTGGCTGAAACCTTATCAAGCATGAAGACTGTTGACATTGAGTAAAAGGAAAGGAAGATCTTCCGGAAAATTCTAGGTCCCAAGAAGCTACGTGGAGACGGATACACATTTCAACTGAGGTCAAACCAAGAACTCTATGACAAGTTTGAAGGGATTTACGTCAGCATGAGAAAGAGGGGGTTGATGTTCTATGGGCATATTAAACTATTGGGGACCGAGAGATTGGCTAACAAATTTCTCAACCTTCAGGAAATGGAAGGTACACCATTCAGGGCTTCAAGAAGTCCATCAGTTCTTAAAAAGGGCAAACATTGGACCGACCGAAGTCTGGGACAGGATAGGATTCAGTACCAAAATTGAAGGTGTGAAGGAATCCCCCAAAGAAAGACCCACGTTTTCAGCCGACTATCGATTGAGAAGGGGTCAGAGGCTGAATGATCTTTGGCAGGAACCTAAATGACAAGGAAGAAACACCTTAAAGAAGAAAACCTAACGGTTGTTGTGTATTTGTAGTCCAGAGGTGGCTGTATCAAATAATAATAATAATAATAATAATAATAATAATAATAATAATAATAATAATAATATTTTTTTAGTTTTTTATATATTTGTATTTTATTTTTATTTTTTTAGGGGAAGAAATTCATTTACGCACAGAGTGTCGGGCTCCTGCTCCTGAGTAGCAGACTACCGACTAAAACTCCCCCGTTACTTCTGAGCACTAGCCTGGAACCGTTTATCACATTACTTCAGGCTAGAGTCATTTTATATTTGCCCGTAAAGAATCATCTTCAGTGGCGATCTAGATCCGTCTTCTTTGTTCGGAGGATATCTTCAACAAAACTTGCTACAAGTTTCCAATGTTCTTCATTTTGTAGCATTACCGCAACGATATTGCCCGGAGATATCTCTACATCAATTTGATCTTCAAGAGACTGCCTACTTTGGACCTACCGTCCACAAGAGAAGAAGGTGTGATTAACACTATCTACCTCATTACCACAGTAGATACAATCTGGTGAATCCATTTTCCCCATCTTCTTAAGATATGAACAGAAGTATCCATGGCCAGTCAAGGACTGAGTGAGATAATAACCAACCTCACCATGTTTCCACTCTGTCCAAACCTGCACCTCGGGTATCATTCTCCTAGTCCACTGGCTTCGGTGTCCTTGCTCCCATTTCATCTGCCAATTATGAAAGGTTTGTGCTCTTGCTGTTCGTCTTGCATTTTGTAAACCTACTTCCGATTTCCTCCAGTAAATGTACTTGCGTTCTTTCGCTAAATAATAATAATAATTATTATTATCATAATAATAATAAGTACCGGTATGCAAAATTGTTAAAGAGAGCTTTCACAGTCAGTAAACATAAATTGTGGCCAATTATATTGGGCGTGAAGACAAGTATTTAAGAACCCTAACCTGAAATAAATATTCATGAAATATATATCCCAAAATAATAGGTTATGATATCCAAAAGAGGGGAGAGGGGGGAACTGGTCCGTTCACGTGCAACTGCTACCGCTTCCACTGTATACACTGAAGCCAGTAACTAATAAATGTTTGATGGCTATGGCTGCTTGAGTTTTTAGTTCTCGCAGGACTCACACAGGTGCGCTTCATAAAAAGGGAAGAAGCGCGCAGTTTGTTACTCCTGTGGGGGTCCGGGCAGGGACATCAAGAGCCCGCCGATGAGCCAGTTTGGTGTCCTAGGCGAAACACCACACAAGACACGGCACAAACCTAGAAGAATTGATGACTTTTAATAACTAGCTTGTTGTTGTTTTTGTTGTTGTTTGAGTCTTCAATCTTTTGACTGGTTTGATGCAGCTCTCCATTGCTCCCTGTCCTGAGCGACTGGCTTAACTAAATAAATGTCCATATTGCAAATACCATCACCCACATACTTGTAGACATATATTTAACAACCTAAGATAAAAGGATGTTGTGATGATCGCTTGACGATCGAATCTAGTCATCCAAGCGAATTCATTTAATAATAATAATAATAATAATAATAATAATAATAACAACAATAATAATAATAATAATAATAATAATAATAATAATATTTTTATTGCAGCCAATGGCCATACAGAATGTAAGATCATATTACATTAGATAATTGTATTTTTATTTAGTCTGTTTTACAGAAGTCTGTCAGGGAGGTTCCTCTGTTTTTGCACCACAATAAATGGTATCGGTCGCAGTTTGACCCACACAGCTTGCACTTGCACTTGCCATCTGGGGTACGGTACTTCTCCGTTGTGCATATTCGGTGGTGAAACCCATGGACCGCTACTCTCGCCATTGTGTGTCGTAGGTCGTATCTGACTTCCGTCCAATCGCTGTAGATCATCCGACCATATCTCTTGTATCTTTTTGTTGAGTTCTCGTAGCAGTTTGTTGTAGGCTTCGGTGGCTGGCAGGATCAGGTGCAGGTGAAGTTCTTCAATGAAGAATAGTTCCTTTGTTAGCACGTAGGAGAGGCTTCGATAGACTTAGGCTGTGTCCCAATACTCAAGTTGTCTGCTATTGACTAGCTGCTAGCTACTATGTGCTATGTGCAATGCACTACGGAGATTTGAGACATGTCTGCTTGATCACAGCCTCCTTCATAGACTTGTGTTCTGAAACGCACTGGACTTACATGCTGGTGCCAAACCAACACTCAAGATGGCGGTGATTTGCTACTCCTTGTAAGCTCTTTGCGCTTTCATCAGCTGTTTAAAATAAAAAATACCTCAACGATACGATCATGGACGCGCCTAGATGATCACTTTTTAGCCGAGCCCTAATTATGGTTTGTGTTTGGCTTAAGTCAAAGACAACCTACAATTTACATAACCTACAATACCGATAATCTACAATTTCTATATCTTCCTTGAAGTAGTCGGCCAATCTAGCAAGCACTTTCGTTCACTAGCTACTACAGACTTGATTGCTATGTGCTAAGCAGTATTGGATCACGACTTCTGACGTCACATCCGGTAAAGTAGTCGACTATCTAGTTCACTACGGCTGAAATTGTACTATTGGGACACAGCCTTAGTGCTCTTTTCAGGAAGTGTGCTTTGACTCGTTCTAGATCTCAAGATTGTCCTATTTTAGGTTGTTCAAAATCTCCTCTAGTACGTGGGTCGTAATTGGTGCGATCTTTATGCAGAATATGGTCATCACTGTTTTCAAGGATAGCTTCCTCAGATTCTTTATACTCTGATGTATATGTCATATGTGTACCCTCGTCTTTGCAGCGTGATTCCTAGATATTTGAAGTGTGAGACATTTCGCAGAATTTAATTATTAATCTGATGTAAAGCAAGATGTTAAGTAAAGAACATATACCCTACTTTCTTCTAAACGCATGGGTATTGTTATAACTCTTTGTCTTTTTCAAGAAGTACAATTGAATGTTGGTTGTAGGAGCTTGTTGAAATACAACGTGCTATATGGATATTAAACATGAATATGAGGTGCCCTTTGCTAGTGCTACCTCTGTAAAAAAAATTCATTCAATTCTGTTTCACCGTGTTTGAATTTGATATGGGGAATCGATATGCACACATATATGGCCGCTATCTGCAAACTATTGGGCTGATGACCTTGTAGTTCAGTCATACGATGCTTCCTACAAAAATATATGTTGTTGCAAAGGTTGGTAGAGATCAAATGATTAGGTTGGTCGTAATTTGATTTAAGCTTTTAACATAAGGGTGGCTGCCATTCCGTTTCCGTCAAGATGGCGGCATTATAAAACATGACACTGAGGTGCACCTTGTAAGTGCTTCCTCTGTACTAAATTTAATTCAATTCAGTTTCATCGTGTTTGAATTGATAGGGGTAATCGATTTGCACACATGGTCGCCATATGCAAACTATTGGGCTGATGATCTTATAGTTTGGTCAAAATATTCTTTCCAAATAAAGGTATATTGTTGAAAAATTTGATAGAGATCAGATTATTAGGATGGTCGTAATTTTATTTAAACTTTTAACATTTGGGTGGCCGCCATTACGTTTCCGTCAAGATGGCGGCAATATAAAACATGACACTGAGGTGTCCTTTGCTAGCGCTACCTCTGTACCAAAGTTTGTTCAATTCGGTTTCAACGTGTTTGAATAGTTAGGAGGAATCGATTTGCACACATACATGGCCACCATCCGCAAAATATTTGGCAGATGACCTTGTCGTTTGGTTAAAAGATTTTTTATACATCAAGGTATAATGTTGCAAAATTTGGTAGAGATCATATGGTAAGTTTGGTCGTAATTTGATTTAACCTTTTAACATTCGGGTGGCCGCCATTACGTTTTCGTCAGGATGGCGGCAATATAAAACATGACATTGAGGTATCCTTTGCCAGAGCTACCTCTGTACCAAGTTATGTTCAATTGGAATTCACCGTGTTTGGATTGAATGTGGTAATCCATTAGCACACATACATGGCCGCCATCTCCAAACTATTCGTCTGATGACATTGTAGTTTAGTCAAAAGACGCTCGCCATATAAATATAACTTGTTGCAAAATTTGGTAGAGATCAGATGATTAGGTTAGTCGTAATTTGATTTAAGGTTTGAACATTTGGGTGGCCCCCATTATGTTTCCGTCAAGATGGCGGCGATATAAAACATGACACTGAGGTGCCCTTTGCTAGTTCTACCTCTGTAACAAATTTACTTCAATTGGGTTTCATCGTGTTCCATTTTATAGAGGGGGACAGACATTCGGAGTACACTCACTCACACACTCACACTCGCACACACACAGACAGACACACAATATTTGGCCCTGTGTAGATCTCATAAGCCTACTTTCATTTTTTGCATACATTGAAAGTAGGCTAATAATAATATTTAGGAAAATACCCATTACATTTGGTCACACTCCTGTTGCCCGACTTAAAAGCATTATCTATGAAATTAAAAGAGAATGTTACTCACAAATGTTTGATGAGTAATTGAACTAAAAGCCAGATAAAGTTAAATCTCTATCATCATACTAATATATAACAAGAAGTTCCGTGGAGAACTATACAGTCTACTTTTCATGCCAATGATTATTCTACAGAATATGAACCTATCTTGAATAATGACGAAATTAAGTCGGTAATATCGAAATATCTAATTAGTTCAAAAAATTCCTGGTATAATGTAGCCAAATAGAGCACTACATTTGGCAGCCCTGGTGAATGAATATATTCTTAGTTCCATTTCTTTAAGGTACAGAATACAAAATTTGGTTGAAGTCCAATGGACGTTACATGCAGTTAGACACTAGATCTATCAGCACGCGTAAAAGCATGTTGCCAACAATGACATGCGTGTGCTGGTCTGAAATAATCTGAAATATCTTGTTGTGCCAATTTTGGATGAAATCCATTTGTTAGTATAGATGTTACATGTATTTTAAAATTGGACATATCAGCAGGCATAGAATCATGTTGGCAGCACTGCCTTGTATTAATTACTCCATATTAATCTAGAATATCAGGTGCTATACGTGTGCAAAGTATAGAGCTGTTGGCTTGCATACTTTCTGATATATTGATATTAGGGCAAACAAATATAGACAGCATTTATTAACAGTTGGCAGCCCTGATTGCTCTTAACAATACTTATAGTCATATCTGTTATGGTACACATAGCACATACGAAATTTGGTTGAAATCCAACTGATAGTATAGAAGTTACATGTATTTAAAAATTGGTACTATCGGCAGGCTTTAATCATTTTGGTAGAACTGACGTATATAAGTTACTCCAAATTAAACTAAAATGTCAGAATATACGTGTGCATAGTTTAAAGCTGTTGGCTTGCATACGTTCTGATATATTGGCATTTGGATAAAAAAAATAGAGAGAGCAATTATTAACAGTTGGCAGCCCTGGTGGCTCTTAAGAATACGCTCAGTCATATCTGTTTATGTACAGATATAACATACAAAATTTGGTTGAAATCCAATTGATAGTGTAGAAGTTATATGCATTTAAACATTGGACCTATCAGAAGGCTTAAAATTATTTTGGCAACACTATCATGGTTGGCCTCCTGGAAATTAAACTGAAATAGTCTTATCTACATGTGTGCCAATTTTGGAATAGCTCCCATGCATACCTTGCAAGATATCCAACATGGAGCTCAAATTTCTAGTGCGTTTTTTCAGCAGTTGGTAGCACTGACATCATTTTCAAATATAGACGTGAGATATTCCGGTGCACATCTTTACTCATACTAAATTTGGTTTTGATCGCTGCAGCCGTTTAGGAGTTGATAGGGAGGGGGACACACACACAGCCAGACAGATAGACAGACAGACACACATTTCCCCGGATCGATCTCATAAGTCTACTTTTTCCTCATTTTTGCAAAATGTGAATGGTAGGCTAAAAATGAGATGGTGTGTGTCTTTCTTTCTGTCTGTCTGTCTGTCTGTCTGTGTGTTACTCAATAACGCAAGAACCACTGGTCCGATTTAAATGAAATTTTGCATGGATGTAGCTGATTTACCAGGTTTACATATAGGATACTTTTGATTACGATATTTTGCACTATTGAAAAATGGCGACTATTTTCAAATTTCCATTTCAAATAAAAAGAGAACGCTAAGATATAGCAACCTTTGATGGCACTACGAGCTTTAAAATTTAATTTTCTATCCGAAATGTCCTTATCACTTTTCGTGTATCTCCAACGGTTGCGAGTAAAACCTACATTTGTGACGTCACTACACCATTTGGTTAAAAAATTTAATATTTTCATCATACTAATATATAACAAGTAGTTCCGTGAAGAACTATACAGCCTATTCTCATATATCTTACTTATATCAACTGCCACTATCAACATACAAAATTTCAGTTCGATTGCTGTAATAGATTCGTAGATATTGAGTACCGACTAAATATTTCGGATGGTCGCCATGTTGGATTTTATATAAGTAGGTCCTAGAGTTATGCAATGTTACATGAAGATTATTGTGTACGTGTAGCATTCAAACGTCAATCGCATGATTAGGACACAAGAAGTAACAAGGAGATATTAAAATGTCTCACAGCTTCCATCTTGGTGGTTATGGAAACAATTGAAATAAATTAGATGCCAGTGGATTAACATTTGTATAAGGATTTACCGTACCAACTTTCACTGCACTAGGATGGTTAAGTTGCGAGAAACGTCCATGTGATTGTTTATATTTCGCGTCGCTGCCATGTTGGATTTGTGCTCACCAGGTTATTTAAAGTCCTATAGGTCAACTTAAGTTCATAGCCCCTTTGAACATTAAAAAATTCAGTTTGATTGCTATAATAGATTTGTAGATATTCAGAGCAGTCTGAATATTTCGGAGTGTCGCCATGTTGGATTGTTAAATGTATAGGCCATAGAGTCATGTACCATTAAAGGAAAATTATTGCGTAGGTTCATTATTCAAACTTTCACTTCGATCGCTTGATTACGACACAAGAAATAAAAACTTAATTTTTAAATTCGCACAGCCACCATCTTGAGGTTATGTAAACAATTGAACTAAATTAGATACCAATGCATTACAATAAGAATAAACATTTCTTGTTCCAGATTTCATTGCGTTTGGAACATAAATCGCGAGAAATGTCTATTTAAAATTTTCAAATTAGCTTGGGCGCCATGTTCCTTTTGTAGTTAACTGCTTTTGGAAAGTCTTATAAATGAACTTCCAGTATTCCCCTTTATCTCCGTACAAAATTTCAGGGTGATTCAGCTAATAGTTTCAGAGATATAGAATGCCGGTGAAATATTTCGCTCATCCGCCATCTTGTGGTTATGTAAACAATTGAACCAAGTTAGATGTCGGTGCATTGCAATGTGTATAAACATATACTGTACCAAGTTTTATTGCGTTTGGTTTGTTAAATCGCGAGAAATGTCTAATTAAAGTCGCAAATTCGCGTGGCCGCCATGTTGGTTTTGTAGTTACCAGGTTTTCAAAAGTCACATAGGTGAACTTCTAGTAGTTCCCTTTATCTCAGTAATAAATTCCAGGGTGATATCGGTAATAGTTTCGGAGATATTGAATGCTGGTAAAATAATTCGCACAGCCGCCATGTTGGATTGGTGAGACGTAACAAAATTTGAAGGGCACGGTCGAGGTCGCCCGGAATAGTGCTATGAACTTACCGAGTTTAATTGATATCGCTCCAGCCGTTTAGAATGTATTAGGGGGGGGGGGGGACACAAACACCTCACACACACACACACACACACACACACACACGGACAAAGGTGATCTCATAAGCCTATTTTTTCAAAATTAAAAATAGGCTAAAAATGAGATGGTGTGTGTCTTTCTGTCTGTCTGTCTGTCTGTCTGTCTGTCTGTCTGTGAGTTACTCAATAACGCAAGAACCACTGGTCCGATTTAAATGAAATTTTGCATGGATGTAGCTGATTTACCAGGTTTACATATAGGGTACTTTTGATTACGATATTTTGCACTACTGAAAAATGGCGACTATTTTCATATTTCCAATTCAATTAAAAAGAGAACGCTAAGATATAGCAACCTGTTGATAGCACTACAAGCTTTAAAATTTAATTTTCAATCCGAAAGGTCCTGATCACTCTTCGTGTATCTCCAACGGTTAGCGAGTAAAACCTAAATATGTCCTATAAAACACGGTCAACGCCGAGCGATGTTAGTCTATGTTAGTCTCTAGATTAACTGTTTTATTTATAGAGGTAGTTTTTGGAGTCCGAAACGATCTTGATTTTGAGTCTAATTTTATACTCTTTGTGCCGGTTATTGTATGTGAGTATTTGGATCTTCACGCTATTTCACATTGTTACAATGCTTTCTATTTTGCACGGTATGCTTTCATCCTTTTTATCGATTTGTTTTTCGTTAAATGAATATTTCAGTTTTCCAATATTTATCTGCTTTTTGTCGTTTTTTTACCATGATCAGACACCCTAATTCACAACCGAATGTGTTGAAGACTAACGACTGTCACATTAGTTTATTTAGTGTTCATATTAATCTTACTGCAAAACTGGGGAAATTTATTTCAAGAAATTTGGTATTTTGCCTCTCACGGCCAATAAAAAAACGCACAAAACACGGCGTAAAACTAGAAAAGTTATATGGAGGTGAAAGACGGTTTTAGCGTTTAGCTCCCGCAGTAAAGTTGCAGAGGTGTTCTAAATAAGAATTGAGGTATCACACAGTTTGCTTCTCCTTTGATAGTCCGCAAATAGACCACAAGAGCCCGCTGATTAACTATCTCGGAGTTACTAGGCGTAATCTCGCACAAGACACGGCATAAACTTGATTTTTTTTCTGTGATTTATTTGTTTTTGTTATTAATACTCGGGATGATTGAAGTTTGTTCCGTTACTGTTACTCTTTATCATGACATGGTACGTAGTTTCCACAATATTACTTATTGCGGATATGATAATTTCTATCAAGTTTGATGTATTTTTAGCATAATATTTAGGCCTATATGTTTAAATATAGTATGAAGACTTTAAACGATAGGTGTTCAATATTTAAGACAATTCATTTAACTTTTACTACATAGAAGCTGATAATTATTTCCAATATATAAACGCACTTTCTCATCTACAAAGCGGAGGCAGACAGGCTTTTCTCCGGGTACTTCGGTTTTCCCTGTCACAATTTCATTCCAGCAACAATCTACACTATCATTTCATTTCATCCGTCATTCATTTAATAATTGCCCCAGGGGAGTGCGACAGGCTTCGGCAGCCGGCACAGTTCATATCCTTGCTGCTAGATGGGGGTTTCATTCATTCCATTCCCTGACCGGTCGGTCGACTGAAAGCAGGCTGAGGATTTTCACTTTCCTACCTCTGATAATTTGGTGAGTGAAAATGCATGTAGTCTACAGGTGTAGTTGGTAACATGGAAATAACATAACTACATTAGGAAGGTGTGATTATATAATATATTAATGATTTAGGCCAGCAAGTACTAAAAGCCGTTCGAAGAACGGGTACTTCAGCTAGTACTAATATATAAAAATGAGATGGTGTGTGTCTGTCTGTGTGTTACTCAATAACGCAAGAACCACTGGTCCGACTTAAATGAAATTTTGCATGGATGTAGCTGATTTACCAAGTTTACATATAGGATACTTTTGATTTCGATATTTTTCACCATTAAAAAATGGCGACCATTTTAGTGACGTCACTACACCCTTTGGTTTCAAAATTTCATATTTCCATATCAAATAAAATGAGAACGCAAAGAAAAAGCAAACTTTTGATGGGACATACGAGCTTTATAATTCAATTTCCTATCTGAAAATTCCTTATCACTTTTCGTGTATCTCCAACGGTTAGCCAGTAAAACCCACATTTGTGACGTCACTGCACTCTTTGGTTTCAACATTTCATATTTTCATTTCAAATTAAAAGAGAGAACGCTAAGAAATAGCAAACTTTTGATGGCATACACGATCTTTAACATTTAATTTTCTATCTGAACGGTCCTTATCATTTTTCGTGTATCTCCAACGGTTAGTGAGTAAAACCTGGATTTGTGCAATAAAACACGGTCAACACCGAGCGGTGCAGTATATCTCTCTCTATATAAAAATGAAAGTTTGTCTGTTTTTTTCTGAATTTCTACGGTATGTTGAGTTATTTACGCGTTTCAGACTGTTTTATGATAGATGCGCGTGAAAATATTGTTTTTGTCTGTCTGTCTGTTTGTTTGTCTGTGGACTACTTTGTTCCCTTATAACTCGAGAACGGCTGGGTGTATCAACGTAAAATTAGGCACAACACTAATCATTGATGTAACTCTTCTCCGTACCTCTCATAAAAGGGGGCCTATCCCCTTAAAATTCATGCTGAAATAGGCGTAGAAGAGCGAGACAAAGCTCATTTCCAGCCCCTCAATGTGAGAGACGAAACTCGGGGGCCCTAAAAGGTCCCCGAAACCACAGTTTAAGGCCCTAAAACCATCCGCTTTTGAGATATTCCCAGAAAACTAATTTCATTTAATAAACTAATGAACGAATGCAAGCCGGTAACCATGGCAACAGATTCTCAGAGGTCCATCTATTGCTGTAAGACGCAATGCAATTCCATTAATTACATTAGTGGGAAAGTTTGCAAACGGCTAGAAGTTTATCACGGAACCAAATTAAGCTGTACAATTCATCAATACGTATAATGCGCTTAAGGGGGTCAAGGGGTACTCTAGAATTTTTTCACGAGATTTACACCAGCGGGTGTGGTACGGCAGGTCTATTATATTCCTATCCCTATATTATATTATTATTATTAGTATTATATTACGGCGTACAACGACGAGACTAAGCCCCTCGGTGCCAGAAACAAAACTCGGAGGCCCTACAGGTTCCTCGAAAACTACATTATAAGGCTCTAAATCCAACAGTTTCTGAAATATTCCCAGAAAACTAATTTCATTAATTTAACAAACTAATGAAGGAATGCAAATCGGTAACCATGACAAAATTATCTCAAGGGGTGATATCCAACGTTCCATCTATTTCTGTAAGAAGCAATGTCACTCCATTTATTACATTTCTGTGAAAGTTTGCAAATGGCTATAAGGTTATCACGGCACCAACGTAGTCTGTATAATTCATCAATGCAATTAAGGAGGTCAAGGGGTAACCTAGATTTTATTCATGCAATTTTCACTTGCAACATAAAGTACAGAAGGTCTATTATATCTCCAAAGAGCAACGTTATTTTCAAAAATTCCTGAATTGAATCAGCATTTTTTGCGGCCTTTAGGAATTTGGGCCATTTGAGGCTAAAGAACCTGAATTTTCATGCACCACAAGCCTTTATGATTTATGAAAGTGTATAGGGACCTAACACAACGTAGATGGTCAGTTTTTATGTGACGTGTATTGCGTTTCTCCTACAAGGCTTTCAATTCTATTTCACGTCAGGAAGTACACGTTAGGTGAATTTAGCTTGAGAGCACATTTTAACTTTTTTGTTGTTGTTGTCGTCGACATACTGTGCCCGTTTAGACCGGAGTCCGCACGACCACATATGCATTTTACCAATAATCAGTCAGCACGAGAGTCAAAATATCCCGGAGCGCCAGATGGGTTAAAGCAAATCGCAAAAACGACATCAAATAGAAAAAATGCTTTACTGATTTTTGGCTCAATGCAACAATAAGGATAGAAGGAGATTTAATTGGGTATGACACATCTGGTAAAATTATCTCAGTTTATTTTGAAGTTAAAATCTCACTGCAAGAATGCTCAAAGCAGCATCATCCACGTGTGGCGATCCACACTCTAATTTACACACAATATACAGAAATTTTCCAAACACATTTGACAATCTTTTTGGAAACACAAGTCCGATTAATAGTCCTGTAGACTGTGTTCCAAAATTATTAATATTTAATTCCAGTTCAAAGTTAATTGTCTATACTGGAAATATCGTAGTTCACTGTTTGAATATTTACATGATATTAACACTCGTAGAATAAATGTTCATAGAATTTTTAAACTTTCACTTGTTTTTCCAGTTTCAAAAATATATCGTCGAAAATATTATCATCATTTAAGCAATACAAATTATTTACATATATTAATAACATCTGAAAAGTATTTGACCATTGAGCATAGCATCGAAGAACTGTGCGAAGCACAACAACAATTAATTGTTCTTCTGACATTAAACATTCGAGAAGTGACTCAATTATGAACATCAAGTTCCTAACAAAATATGTGATTTCTGAATCATCAACTTGATGACTAAATTGTTGAACCATTCAACTATTCAATTTTCCACTTGGAATCATTATTATAAAAATATTTATATTCATGGCCATTTTTAGCAACTTTCACAACTTGCAATTCTTCGACAGAATGCGGAAATTAGAATTGTAGTTTCATAATGAATTCATTTAGTTCATGGCACTAGGATTGAAAATATCCTTCAAATTACTCGTGGTTAAAGAATTATTTTTAATTGGCAGTGGCCCATTCTATTATTTGTGTAAGAACACAATATTCCAACAACAACGGCAAAGGTCTTCCTCTGAAGAAGAATAAACTACTATCATGACAAATCCGGGTTCTAGCAAAATCAAAGTCTAAATGGAATTCGTAAACAAAGTTGAAATAAGAACTGATGGTTTTCAAGAAATAACCTTCGGGTCATTCATCCGACGAAATGTGTAGTTCCAAAACTCCTACTATAAACCTGAGCCATCGAACCTGCTATTTGATTGATGCTCGAAAAAACCTCCTCATTCCTGCGACTTAACATGCGCACCTGGGAATGGCATTTCAACTACTCCACACATATAAATGTTCTTCCCAAAATTTATACAATAAATCAAGCCTCTGCTTGTTATCAACACTGGAAGATTAATAAACTTACAAGTTTATTTTATTTTACCATTCAGTTCAACCCGTGAATTTACCATACTTATGAAAAGCTTTATTTCACTTTCGAGTGTATTTACGTCATGATTTTATATAAATACAAAAATATCCTATTTGATACAAATATCATTTGCTTCCCGTTTCATGCCTCTCCGTGTGTTCTGAAAAATATACTTTGCTCATTGCAAATATCAACTGTTCAACCAGAACTGAAATGTTGGTTGAATGCGGGCTTGCGCTAACCACTCTCCTTCGGAAAATCTCCTGTTCCAGACTAGAAATGATTAAACTACTTCATAGGCTCTCTCTCAATACATATGATTATTAGAAAATATAATATCCAAGAATTATTTAGAAAAATTATAAAAATTATTATTATTATTATTAGTGGATTATTATTATTATTATTATTTGTATTATTTCAAATATGTTTAATTATCATCTCATTATGTGAGAATCCACATGTTCGAACCTTCGAATATGGAAAAAAAATATCCATTCCTCAACAAAAATAAATTATTAACTTTTACAGTTACATCGGCTGATTACCGTGATTTCCCAAAAATATGAAATATTCAAATAAATGCTCGAAATGCTCGGTCATCGATCCTAAACTGTTCTGAGTGCTGAAAAAACTCAGAATAACTAACAAGTCTTGCGTAAATCATTGCAAGATTTAAATACGACGAAAAATAAATGTGTTGGTCATCTGCAGAAAAATAGTTTGTTCCAATTAGCTAGGCATAATATAATTCAAATGTGGCTTACATTTCTTGATGGTCTTGAAGCGTAGTAAACCTGGTCTGTACCAGATTTATCCATAGAAATGCCCTATTGGACAAGCACGTATAATCCTTGTATCCGCCGCCATCATATACCCACAATCCGTCTAGTCAGACATAGTGGTAGTATCTTTCGACGTTTGAATTAACTGTTGTTCCATTTTAATATGGGCTTCTATCAAAGCCATAACAGTTTGTTTAAATAGGGTCAGATCTAAGTGATCTATTCTTAGATATGTCAGTTGTAAAATAACTCACGGTAATCTTATCAGTACAAGAAAAACACTGACAGTCTAAGCAATTAACGGCTGTTCTGAAGATCGTTCCCTGGGCATGGTTTGTTATATCACCATCTGCCATGCGCTAGGCAACTTGTAGTTTCCCTTGCGTAGACTAATGAACGCCACCGTTATAGACTAGTCTTCAGTGTACTGACAGATCGAAGTGGTTAACTAGTTACAAATATGAAAAACTGACTGAATGGATTTAAACATCCAAGTATTAAGTTATTACTGGACCGTGACAAAATACTATTTTCTAGACAAAGTCTAGCATATGTCCTTGTAGAAATATAAATATTTCCACCATTGTCTGTAGAAAATCAATCACCTCAGTGATTCTCCTCGCCGTAAACTTACTAAGTTCCAACTCGTAGCGCAGCACTTTTCGTGACTATCACGACTTTGAAAAGAACTTCTGCGTAGATCCGGCAACCATGTGCCTTGGCTCAGCGTCGTAGCAACTTGCTAGGCAACTGCTTGTGTTAGAATGAGCTGAAGTTGCTTCGGCCAGCTGGCTTTTATTCAAAACTGTCAGGGTCACGCGTCATCACCTGATATCTAGAAATCCTCATATCTCTTGAATCCCTGGTCCGATTTACTTGATACTAATTGCATTCTCTTTTATTTGGCCGTGCTAGTAATTTGATCCCAGTCTCAAGTCTCTACTCCATGGTTAACTATTTAATCAATAAATAGCCTCGACCTCTGCTATTACTCGCTACGTCACTTGACATCCAAGTATCGGTAAATTATTTCCAAATGCTTCGAGAAGCAATGTAGCGCGATATTCAAATATCTCAACTTTCAAAAGCGGCTACAGCCTTTCCCTTGATATCTAGGTGTCTGAATCTTGGAATACCCATTCCTAGAGTTGGACACAATACGGGTTCATTGTAAGGATGATTTTGTTTGAAACTGTGTGTACCCATATTTGGATATCTGGATGATATGTTGTAGACAATAGAATTGTCTGTCTGTCTCTCTGTGTATCTTTATGTACGCCTATAACTCGTGTTCGGATGCTTGGTGCATCGTAAAATTAGGTATGGTAACCATGAGAGTCAATACACCAATCATTTATAAAACTCCTCACCGTACTTTTCATACAGTAGAAGGGTGGATATAGGGAAAACTTCTCAAAATACATGCTAAAATAGGTGAAATATAAAAATTATCCTAGAAGGACGATCATAGCATATGTTGCGCTTCTCAATGTGAGACACAAAGTTCGGGAGTCTGTAAGGGGTCTCCGAAATCCACATTTTAAGGCCCTTAAATTAACAGTGTGTGTGATATTCCCAGAAAACTAACTTCGTTCTGATAAACTTATGAAGGAATGACAAACCGCTAACCATTGCAACAGTAGCTCAATTGATAATGTCTGGTATTAACACCGAGCGCCGTTCGAAGAACGGGTACTTCTGCTCGTTATAGTATAAAACAAAGTCCCCAATTCCTGGATGTAACGGGTAATCGCGAGAACTACTAGATGCATTTTCATGCAGTTTTCCATTCTGTAAAGGAATTTTCGAGGAAGGTTTCTGTAGAAAAACAAGTAGTTCCGTGACGAACTAAAGAGCCTACTTTTCTTAAAATTTAAGATTCATGCCAATCTATATAGACCTATCTACAATAATGACGATATCAAGTTGGTAATACCAACATTTCTAAATACTGCAGTTTGAAATACACCTAAAATAATGTAGCCTAATACAGTAACCTACTACAGTTGGTAGCCCTGGTGACTCTGAATTTATTCTTAGTTCCATCTCTTACGGTATAGAATGCACATACAAAATTTGGTTGAAGTCTAATGGATAGTTTGGACGTTACGTGCTGTTTGATATTGGATTTATCAGTGCGCGTAAAATCATGTTGGAAACAATGGCTTGTATGTGATGCTCAGAAGTAATCTGACATATTACGATCGATTATAGAGCCAATTGGTAATATCTGTTAGTATAGAAGTTACATGTAATTAAAAATTGAAACTATCCGAAAGCTTCGAATCATGTTGGCATCATTGATGTATAATAGATACTCCAAATTAATCTAGAAAGTCAGGTACTATACGTGTGCAAAGTTTAGAGATGATGGCTTGCATACATTTCTGATATATTGATATTAGGATTAAACAAATGGAGAGAGCATTTATTAACAGTTGGCAGCCCTGCTGGTTCTTGTGAATACGCATAGTCATAACTGTTATGGTACACAAAGCACATACGAAATTTGGTTGAGATCCATTTGTTAGTACAGAAGTTATATGCATTTAAAACTTGACTTATGAGCAGGCTTTGAATTGTGTTGGCAGCATTGATGTATATGAGTTACACCGAACTAAGGTAGAATGTCAGGTACTATACGTGTGCAATGTTTACAGCTGTTGGCTTGCATACTTTCTGATATATTGACATTAGGGTTAAAACATAGTGAGAGCATTTATTAACAGTTGGCAGCCCTGGTGGCTCTTTAGAATAAGCACAGTCATATGTGTTGTAGTACACATAGCACATACGAAATTTGGTTGAAATCCAATCGATAATATAGAAGTTATATGCATTTAGAAATTGGACCTAACGGCAGGCTTAGAATCATGTTGGCAACACTGGCTTGTATGGACTTCAGAAAATTAATCTGGAATGCAATTCTCTATATGTGTGCCAATTTTGGAATAGTTCGCATGCATAACTTCTGAGATATCCACCATAGCGCTCAAATTTCAATTGTGATTTTTCAGCAGTTGGTAGCACCGACGTCAATTTCAAATATGGCCGTGATATATTCAGATATAGATCTTTATTCTTACCAAACTGGGTTTCGATAGCTGCAGCCGTTTAGGAGTTGATAGGGGGGGGGGAGTGACACACACACACACAGCCAGACAGCCAGACAGACAGAAGGACAGACAGACACACATTTTCCCTGATTGATCTCATGTCTACTTTTTCCCCCTTTTTACAAAATGTGAAAAGTAGGCTAAAAATCGTTTGTTAGCCAAAGAAGCCGAGCAGTAACGGTTTCAGTGATTCGAGTCGAAGAAAAACCAGCCGTCCGTGCGTCTTTTAAGCTTACGCTGGGTAAACCATTAAAAATATATTCCGGTATATACTATGATTGTAAGAATTGTTCAGCAAGAAAAGTTCTACATAAAATTCATCGACAGCATATCTCTATCTTTAAATACATCGCCCACAATAAGTGTTTTTAAGTTTTCATTTGTTCCAACAATCTCCTTTTAATGGAAATTTAATTTAAATTACTATCTTTGGAGTGAGTTTACGAACTAGCGAGCGAGCCTATCAGCTCAGCTTCGGCTAGCATCAAACTGTCTAGTCGTTTCAAGTTATGACTTCAGAGAAGAATATATGTGTTTGGAGATTCGCTGTTCACCTAGGCTTTTCTGGATTGCGTCTGGGACCTGTCGTCCGTGCGCCTTTTAAGCTTACGCTGGGTAAACCGAGGGGAGCCTGTAGTCAATTTTGGTAAAAAATACAATTCTATTTTATTGGTAGGTTTGTAGGTTTGGACCTTCCTTTACAAGTGGACAGCATTGTTTTACTTCAAACGCATCTGTAAGTGGTTTAAATCTGTATTTAAATGTCCATTGCACTTGGTGCCACACCACCTTTTATGTTTACTACAATGTTTTCCAAATTTTATCCAATAAAATAGCTTGATGGGAATATCCTTATTCTTATGTTGGCAGCAGATTCCTGTTCTATGGTTTTCATATGTTTTCTCCATGATGGTTGTGTTTGGTACAGCATATGGATACCATATGGTCACAACATTTGTTTTCAATGGATCGATCGCAGTGATTATTCAAGATATGTAAGGGAGGGCATGGAGGGAAGAACATATTTCGTAAAAGGACAATGTAGAATTAGTAAATAATGCTGAAAATACTCCAGTTGCTGTGTATAATGAATGTGAAGGAAATGTAAATAATTTTAGGTTAGGTGACAATATTTCTCCCAACAACTGATGGTAATAATGAACAACATTCACGCACAAAAGGCTGAAAAGGAGTTGGAATTTTGAAGTAGAATTCTATACAGCATGTCAGGTAGTTGAAATGGGCTAGGGAATATGTAGAAAATGACGCTGATCCAGTATATGGAGCAGGAATGGTTTGATGTCAGTACAACTTCATGTAAAACTTCAATAGCCATATTCTCCAATACATAATTTTTGAGATATGTTTACATTTTTCTCAGGATCTGATAAAGACAGTGCGTTGAGAGTTTCGCAGCATATTGTACTAACACCAGACTATCTATGGCCTTTTTCCAAGGCTCTAGATTGTACTAGAAGGTATTTCTGAACCTAGAAACACATAAAGGAAATTTAAAAAAAGATCCCATAATGAAATTATTCATAATATATAAACTATAACATTACTCATTCTAAAAATATGTCAGCATATATCAGAAGGTCTCATACACATCACATACAAATTTCATAAGTTTTTTGTAAATAGTTCCTGAGAAAAATTGGCAACAATCTACCATATTATTTTGACATTGTCGACATACGGACTGCAGTCTCCCCTTAAAGATACCGGGAGAAGTCGGGATGGGAAATGTAAACAAGTAAAATGTAAAATGTAGAAAATGTAAGTCACAAATGTTTGATGACTAATTCAACTAAACACTAGTTAAAGTTTAATTAACTTAAGTTAAAGTACGACAATATTTGTGGATTACACTACGACACATGAAGCAATAGTCAACAAAGCGTCTGTCTGGGTAGGTTCCGAGTGTGTGATTCCACATAAATGTAGTTATAATGCATTCACAGTAAAGGCTTTCACGAACACAGAACAGTTCTCCAGCACGAAAGATGATTCCCTTCCACAAATCCTCGCGAATTATGGGCGTGCATGTACCCCGGTGGCTGAAGTGGCTAGCGGTTGGACACATAACACCCTCACCCCTGGCGCGCCATCCACTCCACGGAAACTGAGAAACAAAACTGCGTCTGACAGTCCAAGAAGCATGAGTCGGTGATATTGCTTGCTTCACAATTTATTGCCATATTCTCCCAGCTGGAGGGAACACATTTTCTAATACTATGTTGTTGTCTCATGAACGAGTTTGGACACACTGTTCTGTTCGAGTGTTTATAATAATTAGACTAGTATTAGTTTCGTTTATTCCGCCTTAAGGAGAGTGTTAAGACACAATCAATTTAAATGTTTTTTTTATAAGTCCCTGTCTTCTTTCTTCCCAAAATCCTCCCATATATTCACTATGCTTCCTCTTTCTCTCTTCTGTCCACTTTTTTCCTGATTTTCTCTTTGGGCGTTTGCTCAAATTTCTCTTCTCTGATTTTGTATCTGTATATTCTCCTGTCTGCTATGTCTTCTTCTGTAGAGATGTTTAGTTTCTGAAACTTTTGCACGGTTTATTTTACCCAATTGGTTTTCAGTGTACTATTCATAACCACATAGCCTACTGTATATTAACAAGAAGTTCCGTGACGAACTAAAGAGCCTAATTTTCTTAAAATTTAAGATTCATGCCAATGATTCATCTACAGTTGTTGTTATTGTTTGAGTCTTCAGTCTTTTAACTGGTTTGATGCAGTTCTCCATGCCTCCCTGTCCTGAGATAATCGTATCATCTCTACATAGCTACCACACCCTACATCCGAGGCAATCGGTTTAACATACTCTAACCTTGGTCTACCCCTACAGTTCTTGTCCTCGACCCTTCCTTCCATAACTAAGCTTGCTATTCCTGGGTGCCTTAGTAAGTGTCCTACCAACCTATCTCTTCTCTTCATTAGCAGTCGCAAGAAACATCTCTCATCTCCCATTTGTCTCAATACCTCTTCGTTTGTAACCTATTTACCCATCTGATCCTCATCATTCTCCTGTAACACCACATTTCAAACGCTCCAATTCTCCTCTTTTCTGCTGCACCAATAGTCCAAGTTTCTCTTCCATAGAGCGCTACGCTCCAGGCAAAGGTTTTCAAAAGTGTCTTCCTAATACCTAAATCTATATTCGATGTCAACAGATTCCTTTTCTGTAGAAATCCTTCCTTACCAGAGCCAACCCACTTTTTATATCCTCTTTGCTTCTTCCATCACTGGTTATTTTTCTTCCTAAGTAACAGAAGTCTCCGACTTCCTTTAGTTTTTCCCCTGCCAATTTGATGTCCATAGAGGTTTCTGATTTATTGCGACTGCATTCCAATACTTTTGTTTTATATTTATTAATTTTCATCATGAATTCTTTCCTCAAGACGGAGTCCATACCATTCAAAAACTCATTCAAATCCCCAGGAATGTCGGCCAAGATGACGATGTCATCAGCAAATCTCAGAGTTGAAATTATTCCTCCTTGAATTTTCACTCCCACTTTAAATTTCTCTCTAATTTCCTTCATTGCATGTTCAATGTAAAGATTGAAAAGTATGGGTGATAAGTTGCAGCCTTGCCTCACACCTTTCTGAATAACAGCTTCTCTCTCATGTCCATCAGCTCGAATGGCTGCTGTCTGGTTTCTACAGTATATGGATCTATCTAGAATAATAACGAAATTAAGTTGGCAATATCGACATTTCTAATTAGTTCCAAATACTGTATACCTGGCATAATGTAGCCTAATAGAGAACTACAGTTGGCAGCCATGGTGACTGAATATATTCTTAGTTCCATCTCATAAGGTACAGAATACAAAATTTGGTTGAAGTCCAATGGATAGCATGGACGTTACATCCAGTTAAACATTGGATCTATCAGCGCGCGTAAAATCATGTTGGCAACATGTATTGGTCAGAAATAATCTGAAATAATATGATCTATTGTTGTGTCAATTTTGAATGAAATCCATTAGTTAGTATAGAATTTACATGCATTTTAAAATTGGACCTATCAGCTGGCTTAGAATCATGTAGGCAGCACTGGCGTAGGCCTATATTAGTTACTCCAAATTAATCTAGATTGCCAGGTACTATACGTGTGCAAAGTTTAGAGCTATTGGCTTGCATACTTTCTGATATATTGATATTAGGTTAACAAAAATAGAGACAGTATTTATTAACAGTTGGCAGCCCTGGTTACTCTTACGAATCGGCATAGTCATATCTGTTACGGTACACATAGCACACACGAAATTTGGTTGAAATCCAAATTATAGTATAGAAGTTACATGTATTTAAATTTGGACCTCTCAGCAGGCATAGAATCATGTTGGTAGCAATGACGTAATAAGTTACTCCAAATTAATATAGATTGTCAGTTACTATACGTGTGCATAGTTTAAGGCTGTGGGCTTGCATACTTTCTCATATATGGGTATTTGGATAAAAAAGAATTGAGAGCATTTATTAACAGTTGGCTGCCCTGGTGCCTCTTAAGAATACGCTCAGTCATATCTGTTTATGTACACATAGCACAAACGAAATTTGGTTGAAATCCAATTGAAAGTGTAGAAGTTATATGCATTTAAAATTTGGACCTATCAGCAGGCTTATAATCATTTTGGCAACACTGCCATTTATGGCCTCCTGAAAATTAAATTGCAATATTATTATCTATACATGTGCCAATTTTGAAATAGCTCCCATTCATACGTTCCATGATATCCATCATGGAGCTCAAATTTCAATTGCGATTTTTCCGCAGTTGGTAGCACTGACATAATTTTCAAATATGGCCGTGAGATATTCAGGTATAGATCTTTACTCCTACCAAATTTTGTTTCGATTGCTGCAGCCGTTTAGGAGTTGATAGGGGGGACACACACACAGCCAGCCAGACAGACTGTCAGACAGACAGACAGAAGAACAGACAGACACACATTTTCCCGGATCGATCTCATAAGTCTACTATTTCCTCATTCTTGCAAAATGTGAAAAGTAGGCTAAAAATCTTCTTGGCCAGTCTGTCTTCGTTCATCCTATTTTATGTTTCCAAAAATGTTGCCCTTCTATTCCTGGTGATGTTTGTAATCGTCTCTGTCTGTTTGTATAGTTCTATTATCGGTCTCTTTATCCATATTCCCTCTTTCTGAACTGGCCGGTATATCTTTTTTCTCTTGTTTTTCTAGTTCCTTGTTTTTTGTTTTTCCCTTTATTGGATATAAGGCTTCTGGAAAGACTATTGTATTTGAGAGTCGTAGTTTGACATCGACGGAGATAATGTTTAATTTTGTTGTATTGCTCCTTTTAACTACCGCGGCTATTAGAGGCGCCGGGGTAACAGACTTGAGCTACGAAAGGGATCTCTGACGTGCCAGTAAATTTATTGATACTGCTCCCTCAAATGCCAACTGACTGCGCCAGGATTTGATTGGCTCTTCATCATTGGAAACAGCAGGCGAGACGTTAATGCTGCAGCATGCAGCCAGTCTCAAATTCGTGTGTGTGTGGGGTAATTCTAACTAGAGGACCCGTGCGAGAAATCTCGCTTTTCAACATCGTTGTCGTCGGTCTACCTCGCACAACAGTAAGGTCGACGAGGCACACATCAAGCAGGGGCTATCGTCACGTTTATTTGTTTCGACATTAGTTTATAAACAAATTTTCGATATTTATGAAATTAGTGTGCAATTCGTAACTACTCCGGGTAATTTTCTTTCTTTTGTATGCTAATTTGTTATGATCGTCTACTTGTATGGGCCACATAAGGGATCTACCTAGGTATAATACTGAAATAACATATATGATAATCTGGCTCTGTGATAATCCGTACACGTGTTATTGGAGTTAATATTGGGAAGGAGGCGGCCGTTGCATTGGAGCCATCCCGACATTTCTCTGGGGGACGAAGTGGGTAACTACTGAAAACCACTACTAGGTTGGTTGAGATGTAACTGATCCCACATTCTATTCCGTTGTACACGAGGCTGAGACCACTTCGTGGTGTAACGGCTAGTATTCTTGGTTGTCACCCTGCAGGCCCGGGTTCGATTTAAAGCTCTGCCAAGAAACTTAATGTTGGTCTGTGGGCTGGAGCGGGGTACACACAACCTCGTGAGACAATTCTGAGAAAAGGTGGGTTTGATTCCCGCCTCAGCCATCCTGAAGATTGTTTTCCTTGGTTTCGCCGCTTCTACTCCAGGCAAATGCTGGGAATGGTTCCTAATCTAACCCTACATTTATTTTATATATCGCATGGCTTTTAGTGGCGGGAGTGTCCGAGGACATGTTCGGCTCGCCTGAGTCTGTAGCTGCTTCCAGCGGACACCCCTAGTGTGAGCTACAAGTTCCGTTTAATTTCAAGTAGTTCCAACTTTCCCTAACAGATATCAATGATACCTAGTGGTGAACGTTGGTACTTTGATAAAGCGTTCCGACGAAATCTAACCTAACAATTTAGCTCCAGACAAGTGTAGTTTGTGGAAGGATCTTTTACTTACATGACATAAATATATGACATGGGACCGCCGGCTTTACTTCACCTCCGAAGGAAGGCATACTGAAGGTTATTTGTTGTTGTTTGAGTCTTCAGTCTTTTGACTGGTTTGATGCAGCTCTCCATGCCTCCCTGTCCTGAGCTAAACGTTTCATCTCTACATAGCTACCACACCCTACATCCTAGGCAATCTGTTTAACATATTCTAACCTTGGTCTACCCCTACAGTTCTTGTCCTCGACCCTTCCTTCCATAACTAAGCTTGCTATTCCTGGGTGTCTTAGTATGTGTCCTACCAGCCTATCTCTTCTCTTCATTAGCAGTCGCCAGAAACATCTCTCCTCTCCCACTCGTCTTAATACCTCTTCGTTTGTAACCCTATCTACCCATCTGATCTTCATCATTCTCCTGTAACACCACATTTCAAATGCTTCAATTCTCCTCTTTTCTGCTGCACCAATAGTCCAAGTTTCACTTCCATAGAGCGCCACATTCCAGACAAAGGCTTTCAAAAATGACTTCCTAATACCTAAATCTATATTCGATGTCAGCAGATTCCTTTTTTGTAGAAATGCTTTCTTTGCCTGAGCCAACCTACTTTTTATATCCTCTTTGCTTCGTCCATCACTGGTTATTCTGCTTCCTAAGTAACAGAAGTCTCCTACTTCCTTCAGCTTTTCACCTGCCAATTTGATCTCCATAGAGGTTTCTGATTTATTTCGGATGCATTCCAGTATTTTTGTTTTACATTTATTAATTTTCATCATGAATTCCTTCCGAAAGACGGAATCCATACCATTCAAAAACTCATTCAAATCCTCAGGCTTGTCGGCCAAGATGACGATGTCATCAGCAAATCTCAGAGTTGAAATTATTTCTCCTTGAATCTCCACTCCCACTTTACATTTTTCTCTAATTTCCTTCATTGCTTGTTCAATGTAAAGATTGAAAAGTATGGGTGATAAGTTGCAGCCTTGCCTTACACCTTTCTGAATACCAGCTTCTCTCTCATGTCCTTTAACTCGAATGACTGCTGTCTGGTTTCTGTATAGATTTAATGCTCTTAAAAAATCCTACGACTTCGGCCGGGTTTGAACCCGCTATCTTGGGCACAACTGTTCAGCATGCTACCAACTACGCCACCGTACACGCGTGATCCACAATAATTAGCTTGTGTGATGCTTAAAACTGGCATCTCTCGTTACCTTGAAGCTCTGTGAACCTTTTTGTTACATTCTTCCACGCAGATTCATTTGGCCTCCCGCTTTGTTGTGTAACAATGTGCTGTCCTAAACAATCCTAAAGTGTACTGGAACACCATTGTGCTACGCGCGTGTATTGGCGTCTCTATTTTATAGAACCACACTAGAGCAATACATGTACCCGTATGAACTCGGTATTGCCTTTTTATGATGGAAATACAGTTCTTAATAGGCATAGGAACATAAACATTAACAAACATCATTACAGCTAACAGAAAACACGTGTGAATCATTTCCATTTTTCTGTGTTCTCTTTATGTGTGTTTATTGATGTGTAACATCTTTCCACTCGGTATCTGGACATTTTAGTGGGAGTGATTTTGGAAAAGGGACGGAAATGGATGGGCCGGAAGTGCGTGGGACGGAAACAATGAGCGCGCGTGGTGGCGGAGATCGGTACAACGACGTACTGTAGGCCATGTGGCTATGGGGAATGTATATCACATACAGTTAAGCTCAAGGTTTGGAGACCACATTTAAGATATTCCTTCAATAAATCATCAACTTGTCGTTCTTTGGTGTGAAAATATTCATTATATTATATTTTATGAAAACAATTATGATTCATTAAATCTTCATACTTTTGCTGTATTCTTATTTAATGTAAGCACTCGATGTACTGTCGCCCATGTGGCTATGTGGAATCTATATCGCATCAACAAACACTCCAAAGAACGTAGGAATTCAGTATATTAACACCGACTATTAACAATAATTGAAATTTCGTTGGTCTAAACGTATCACAGGGAGAAACACATTTGATATACCTTCTGCACACCTAATCGGCAAAAAGAGGCCTTTTTCAATAACATCGCTGGCACGGGTTCACTAACTGGCCGGTATAGAGCGCAGCTCGCATCAAGTAGGCAGTGGATTGCTTCCGCCACGGATGACTGGATGTGAGTTGCGCTTTGCGCAGCTCGCATCCAGTCGGCCGTGCTCCCGCATAACGTAGTTCAACTAGTTGAAGGTAGATGTCACTACTGGAGATCCATTGGAGAACTTTTCATAGGCTACAACATACCGGTGAAATATAGTTCAGAACGAGAGATCAGCTGCCATCATGTCTGCAACTGAGAGGAATCAGCTTTTTAAAGCAATTTCTGCACTATAATATTACAATATACACTTTTGATTTTCCATTGAAAAATGCACAATATGATATCAATCGATTAAGATACAACGTCTTAGCAAATAACAATTATGAATTATTACGGTCAGGATTTGGCACTGGAGATTTACAAGTAGTTATTTCAATGACCAACAGAGTTCACTGTTAACAAGGGATTTGCGCTCCCGGGACACACATAGTAGGATAACATGTCACATGTTACACATCATATGGGACTACTGTAAGCCTCGTATTTTTTAAATTATCTCTACCGGTATATATTACTAACAAGGGAAGTATAGGTAAGACAGGTCAAAACCTATCATGAAATATCATGTGGCGAATCTCTCATATAAATCAATGGGAAGTAACGATTACCGTACATGTTGGAAGGAACAGCTCTGACGGCCCAGGCACTCAAGGCCAGTGGGAAGCAGCCGCATGCTCCAGTCAGCTGGGGCGTGTTGCACTACGTCCATCAATAACAAGCAACAAAAATAACGAGTACCGCAGGGGTGTCCAGCTCCGCCAGCTTTCATGGCTGCGTACCAGGATGTCAGGTAAGATTTCGGAGCCTTGCAGTTCAATCTGGCGGCTGATTTTCCACACGTTGTCCTCTTATTGTAGAACAATTGTGTCCTCAAAGTTTCAAGATAGGTTTCGACCTGTCTTACCTGAAACTTCCATTGTACGTAAAGAGTGAATAAACTTGATGTATATAATAAGGTATGCTGATATTTGTTGTACATACAATGCTGTACATGAACATATCTGTGGGCTGCCCTCGTGACCGCAGGGCTACGACGTGTGGTTGCACACACTTGGATCGGACTGCAAGGTAAAAACAAGATGTTCAGCAAAGAACATATAGCCTACTTTCTCCTAAATGTATGGATATCTTTATGACTCTTTGTCCTCATCCCTAAAACAATCACCCCAACCACAATGTATTGTTTGTTTTCTTTTATATTGATAATAAGCCAGTAAGTGTCAAGATCAATATTATATACTTTATGATGATTGAATAACAAAACTACTAACTTATTGTAATGCATTCACGTCCGTTAATCTCTATATTAAGCCAGCCTGCAAAATTAAGAATCTTCCGCCCCAATCATCTTCCGCCCCAATCACAGTAGGTGGTGCTGCGACCTATCAGTGAATTAATCTTTATCTTGTACGCCTATGCACTGCCATCGTAATGTACTACGATGGCTGTGTTCTATGGGTGTTGAATGAGTAGGCAGTTTAAAGTAGCCAAGAGGGAGGCGATCCAGCTGGCAGTGTTTAAAGGTATTCGGAGCGCGATCGTGGCTAATAGTTCAACTACCAGTATTACAAAATTGCCATACTTCAGGAGGCCAGCTCAGGCATTTACACAGCGTTATGTTTGGAACAATATTACCCACATAACCCACAAGAGGACAGCACCGTACAGAGGCATTAAGAAGGCTGTGGTTAATGACAACGTGTATCTAGTTCTTCTATTCTCCTTTTTCTAATGTCTTCTGTTTATGTGCGATGCTGGGACTGAGATTTTATTAATATACGAGTGTATACTTTATCCTCTCCTTTGAGCTAAATGACATTTTATTCAGTATCTGTGGGAAAAGCTCGTGCACATCATTTGTAAAAGAATTCAAGAAAAAAAAACCTAACTGTAGCAGTATTCGATCCCCGGTCAACTGCGTGTCAGACTAACATGCTAGCCCAGAGCTAACCATATCCATGACGTCAGGTGTTCTTAACTGACATATTAGATACAAACTGTTGGCAAATAATGACTTTAAATAAACGATTTCTTCACTGCAGTACATCTTCATTAAAGATCATTTCATACAAAGTTTATATTATTGTATCAGTACGGTATATCACATACAACATACTAAAACTACTGAAATATAAGACAGGCACATGAGGACAGCTGCCATCTTGTCGTGTGACACAAACGGCTCAGCTCTTTTAAGCCACTCATACTGTATAATATTATAATATTAAATTATAATAAATAACGGATCACGACCTTCAGGATAGCTTAAACCCCCCTAGGCTCGATAATCGGAATTGGTGGGTCTTAAGCTATTTATTAAAATGGTTGCATAATTCACACGGCCGCCATCCTGAAATGGCATGGCCGATGACCTTGCATTTTGGGTGAAAGACGCGTCCTATATAAAGGTATGTTGTCACCGAATTTGGTAGAGATCGGATGATTAGTGTAGCCGTAATTTGATTTTACGTTTTGAACATTTGAGTGGCCGCCATTCTGTTTTGGTAAAGATGGCGGCGATATAAAGTATGACACTGAGGTGTCCTTTACTAGTGCTACCTCTGTACCAAATTTCGTTCAATTCGGTTTCACCGTGTTCGAATTGATAGGGGGGACAGACATTCAGAGTACACACACTCACACACACACAGACACACACACACACACACACACACACACACAGACTCACACACACACATACACACAGACTCACACACACACATACACACACACAGACAGACAGACACACTTTTTTCGCCCTGTGTTGATCTCATAAGTCTACTTTCATTTTTTGCAAAAATCGAAAGTAGGCTAATACTGCCTGTCTACAAATCAAATTCGTCCATATCCAGCGGGTATGATTTGAAACAATGAAGGAAATTGGAGAAAATTTATAAGTGGGAGTGGAGATTCAAGGAGAAATAATTTTAACTCTGAGATTTGCTGATGAGATCGTCATCTTGGCCGACACGCCAGAGGATTTGAATTATTATTTGAAAGGTATGGACTCCATCTTGAGGAATGAATTCATGATGAAAATTAATACTGTAAATGTAGAACAAAAAATATTGGAATGCAGCCGAAATAAATCAGAAACCTCTATGGACATTACATTGGCAGGTGAAAGAAATTAGGAGACTTCTGTTACTTAAGAAGTAAAATAACCAGTGATGGACTAAGCAAAGAAGATATAAAACGCAGTTTGGCTGAGGCAAGGAATCCATTTCTACAAAAAAGGAATCTGATGACATCAAATGTAGATTTAGGTATCAGGAAGTCATTTTTGAAAGCCTTTGTCTGGAGCGTGGCACGCTATGGAAGTGAAACTTTGACTTGAAGAGAATTGAAGCGTTTGAAATGTGGTGTTACAGGAGAATGATGAAGATCAAATGGGAAGATAGGGTTACAAACGAAGAGGTATTAAGACGAGTGGGATAGGAGAGATGTTTCTGGCGTCTGCTAATGAAGAGAAGAGAGAGGACGGTAGTATACATACTAAGACATCCAGGAATATCAAGCTTAGTTAAGGAGGGAGTGGTCGAGGACAAGAACTGTAGGGGTAGACCAAGGTTAGAATATGCTTAACAGATTGCCTCGGATATAGGGTGTGGTAGCTATGTAGAGATGAAAAGATTAGCTCAGGACAGGGAGATGTGGAGTGCTGAATCAAACCAATCAAAAGACTGAAGACTCAAACAATAATTTGACGTTTATTAATTTAATGGTTACACATGATTGGCATTAGTCCCGTGTGCTTTAATTTACGACCAATTGATCGGATAACCTGTGTTGACGCAGTCGATATTTCAGCATTACAATTGTAGTTAAAATTGGCAATGAGACGGCCTTCGCCTCAAGTAACTATCCAGTCATTTTCTTGAAATAGAATGCGAGTCGAACCCCATCTCCTCTCGATTTTTCTACAAGAGGTTGGATGTAGCTTACTCCACTCCTATCACTAGATTGAAATTGAATTTTTGCCAACCGCCCGACGTAGTGACTAGCATTATTGGATGTTAGTGCGGATGACCGTGATCGATTCCTGTATTTGATGGTTGGTTGGTTTCAGCGACAAAGCGGTCATGTAGCCGCGTGTACTTTCGGTGTTTGTAGAATTTGTCTGATAACCGGTGTTAATTGTGATGGCTGTATTAGTGTGTGTTATCTGTTATCCAGGTAGAAGGACTGCAGACGATTAATTTTTTCAAGTAGTTCCTACTTTTGCTACCAAATGCTACCGTCCACGACACCTAGCTGTGGACCTGGATACTAAATGCCATTGCAGTCAGCATCTGGTGGTGAACGTTGGAACTAATATAGCGTTATCAAACTAACCTACAAATTTTAGCTTCCACAAGTGTAGTTAGTGGAACGTTCTTTTTCATGCCATAAATCTATGACATGGAACCGCCGCCTTTACTTTCCCTCCGAAGGAGGGCATACTGAGGGATTTTTAACGCTCATAAAAAATCCGACGACTTCGGCCGTGTCCTGGATTTGACAAGGAATATAATTCTGGTCTGAGAGCTGGAATGGGTTACCCTTGATTTCTGATACTGTTATCGTGATATTGAAATTAGAGTATTTCAATTAAAGCACACGATCATTTACCAGTCGCATCTAAATCATACTACGAACATGTGCATTTGTAAGTACACACACCATGATAAGTCTAGAGGTATGGATATCACAAGAACACCGTACATTTTAACACCTCCAAGAACAGCTGATTCTCAAGAAACACATTTAACGTCAGAACAACACCATTCATTTTGAACCACGATGCAAGTATAACCTGCTTGACGCAATAGAGCATTGAATTGGTTTGAGTGAAACTTATTCATATATCAACACGGGTTGATTAAGTCCTTATTAATTGTATATAAATATGTTCTGAAGCTATTGGAACAAATACAACGAGTATAGGCCAGCAGATGTCCAAGGTAGAAATCTCAATTCCCTATTCGTTGTTTACAATGTAATCACAATCCATCGCAACTCCAGTTTAGAAACAACATCTTTTTATGTTTGAAAAACATATTTATGTATTTGCAACTAATTTTAATCAAATTATTTAAGGACAACCATTTTTATTTTATTAATGTTAAACGCTGTTTATGATGAATGCTGAAGAAGAAGTCATAGAAAATTTAAACATGTTAATTTAATTATTTTTGTTTCGTGTGGCTTCGTGGGAGGCCGAGTGCAGGTCTTTAAATTGACGCCCGTGGGCGACCTGTGCGTCGTAATGAGGATGAAGTGATGATGAAGACGTCACATACACTCCCGGCCACGGAAAATAACTCCAGGAGATAAAAATCCATGTTGGCCCAGCCGGGAATCGAACCCGGGACCTTTGGGCCAAAGTCTAGCACGCTAAACTATTAGACAAGGAGCCGGACATTTAAACAATAATAAACTACATATTTTAGTATTGACAAGGTGGATTGTATAACGTAATTATTAACCAATAGTCAATACAGATCAATATTTACCAACCCAATATGGTAAACATACACGCATTTTATTGCTTGTGATGAATACAGAGATCGGCCGGTTCATAATGGCAAGTAGACACACTTTTGCTAACAGAACTTCAATTAAATCTGTTGTATTCAGCAATTGCGAACTGGCTCCTAAGCAATTATAGACCTGTTGTGACGATTCCATTTAGAAAGCAGTCGTTAGCAGATATACTAGGGCGACACGGGTAAGAGTCTTTATCGACATAAATCCTCTTTCCTATGGCGAGAAACAGCAGGATTAGCTACTCTTTGATGTATTACAAATGGTAATGTAAAAAGTACAATTTCACAGAGATGCGAGATCAGTCGTAGAGGGATTGAGTGTAATGAGACAGATCGAGGAAGCATGTTGATAATGAAGTACCTTAATATTCATTTTGTACAATGGTCTGCATTGTGATGAAGCTATATTATCTAATGATAGACAGTGAGATGCAACGGGGCTCGATTCCTGGTTAATGAATACGATATTTTCGAAGTGAAATGTCACATCTTGTGGTTCGGATTCTATGTGGTTCCATGGATTATTATTGCTAGAATAATGGTCTCACAAACTACAAGCTTCATTCCAGTAGATTGGAGGGTGGAGGCGGAGGTGATAAATAATTACCCAGTACCTGCATAAGTACATGAAATATTTATAGACTTCTCACACAAATATAATTGCACACACTTGTGTTGACTGATTGAAAAGCAATTCAAGTAATAGATAACTAGGCTACATTGAACAAAGGCTTCTAATAATTTCTTGACGACTATTTGTTAAGAAATAATGTTCCAGTTTCTTTCGTTAAATCTTCTCTATATATTTAGATATACATATCTCGAATTTCAATTAATATAGACCAACTCTGCCAAATATTTACGATGGTGGCTGAGCAAACTGTTAAATTAAAAAATCTGTAACTCAGGATCCAATTGCGCAATAACATACATCTTTGTAAAAGAAGAGAAACAGATGTATATACTACGCGTGTTTAAGTCATAAGCCAAACACACTGTAAATATCACGCAGCCACCATTTTGATTTTATAAGCATGAATTCCGACTAACTTATCTACTATTTATTACAGTTAAAATGACGAATCGCAGCAAATATGCTGTCTTACATAAAAGGCTTACTTAGCAGAAGGAGCAAGATAGCCAATTCAAGATGGTGAATGGGCGTAGTTTTCAAATATTTCAATTAATTCCTCCAAATAAAAAAGCGAAAATAAAACGAAACTTAGTGAACGGGGAGTCTTACGTAGGATACAAGACTTAAGTTATCACAAGTTTATAGAATTATAGTCCTTGATAGGGGCAAAAGTTATAAATATACCCATGGACATATTGTTCAGTCTTTTGTGTCTCCACCTTCATTCCAATTTTTCGTCGAACAAGTTTATGCTCTGCCCAGAATTACCATGAAAATGACCAACAAATCTGGTCCTTATGCTGCTTTATAATTCAAGTAGATTGTGTGCTTTTCCTCTTTTTCCTGAGTTGCCGTTCTGGGTCATCTTATGATTTAACGCCAAAATAATATTTAAAATATCTTAACCTTGGCTGTATCGGCATTTCGCATAGTCTAGGTTTCTGAGCCATTGCTTACAACACTCCATACAAACCTGTACATGAAGTGCTTCCTTACTTGGAAATGCATAGCATTAAATTGCTTGCCACGATGGATGAACGGTTGTCGTGTTGGACTAACAACCCCAAGCTTCCAGGTTCGCTCCTGGCCAAGGTAAGTGTTGTTTGAAAGGCGCCACCACGCATGCCAGACGTTGTTGGAATGTTAAAGAACCAATTTGATTTCAGTAGGAAGAGTTCGTAATGGCAAAATTAATCTCGCGATTTTCCGCCAACACAAACGTTCCTCCTTTCTTTAACTAGAAAGCTCTATAGTGCCAAGGACCTTAGATATGACCTCCTTGACTTTCATAGTGCTCCAAGGAACAACAAAATCGACATGAAAGCTGCCCTATGGGCGTCAATTAACAAAGCTTGCACCCGCCACCCGAGGTCAAACGATATTATTATTAGCATTAAATTATTAAATGTATTTTTGTGTGGAAAATTATTCACTAGCCTGAGGTGTTCGCACATTTATCTCTCTCTCTCAGATTTCCTATGTATCAAGATAGATCTTTCCAAATAACAACAAAAATTCTTTACTTGTTTGTTAAATTTGATGGTAAGAGAAGCGCTAAGTTATTGCATCGATGCCGCCATCTGGTCTTTCTGCACGTCCGCACGAGAGATGAGAGATGAAATAGAGGAGCAATGGTCGACTTAAATACCGGTACGTGTAGAGTGCAGTGCTAATGTCAGTTGTGATAAGTGAGAAGCTTAACTCTTAGCTGTGGTAATCTCGTTGGCGCTAGTCTTACCGCTTTATCATCTATAAGATAAACAGAGTGACATTTACTAGAACAGGATTAGGAGATATTAGGTAATGTGATTACGTGGTAGTGGCGTCCTCTAACTGTCCGACACTTAACACTAACATCACGGACCACAAAACGAGCATCTCCACCACATTAGCCAAACGATTTGTGTGCAAGTTTTGGTTCAGAGAAATGTATGCATTGCAATCAACATGTTAGATTGCTACGGAGGCTCACCGACACTGCTATCTAAAACTTATATTTTAGCAGTATTTGATCTGGTCAGATTCTTAAGTCCAGAAGTTTGGATTCGATGTAGAAAGGATTGAGCACTAATCTTGAGGGTTAAAGCAAATTAACCCTTATCCAGTGGTGGGCTCTTTTAAGATACCTGCAAATTTGTACACACCTAGCACTGCCTCCAAATTTATCTTTGCTACTTTCAGAAATGCTTGATCATTAAAAAGATTGCTTCATCGTTGTTTGTACTCTATAAGGTTCCAATTATGTAGACTATATTATCTTTAAAAAGTTGAAATAATAGGTAGCCTACTTGTGATTTGGTACATTTGGTATATTTTACGATAGCTTCTATGCCCAATGTCGCGAGTTCAAACCCGGCCGAAGTCATCGGACTTTTAAAGAGCGATAAAATGCCCACAGTATGGCTTCCTTCGGAGGGGAAGTAAAGCCGGCGGTCCCATGTCATAGATTTATGGCATGATAAAGATCCTTCCACACTTACACTTATGTGAAGCTAAAGTATAGTTTATACTGTATTTGACTAACGCTGTTAGGTTCCAACATTCGTCGCCAGGAGCCGACTGCGGTGGCATCTAGTAACAACGTTCAGAACTAGTTAGTCGTTGACGGTGGCGTTTGGTAACACAAGTTGGAACTACTTGAAAATCGAATGTCTGCAGTTCTTACTTGGATTAAAAGCAGATAACACACACTAATACCAAATAGCTTATAAAGATAATAGCGGAAACTCGGCCGTAAAAGCATGCGATCACAGTGCTATCTCTTGGTGCGAGTTGACAGCATTACACTCCTTGCCACACACAGCTAGCATTTTTGAGTGCGCACCGAACGAAATCGCATTGTGAAGTTAACATAATATCTCGGCTTGATATTTAGGCAGCAAATAATTTAAAGATTAGTGTTAAAAGAAACAAAAGATACTTGGTACTGTACAATTTATATAGAATTCTAAAAAAACTGCAGATATTTCATGACATGGTAGGCTATTGGTGTGGATTACTGAAGTCTGGAATATGCCCATACATACCAGTAAGCATTTACACTTATTGATGTGTTACTTTTCGTAATTTAACACTTCCTATGATTACATACGATTCAGAAGAATCATTTGTCTTATTCACAAATGCCTTTATGAAGACTGCAAAATACCTGCTAGCCAACAACAGAATACAGTTCTTGCATACTCCCTCCGGTGTGGCACATTCACTCGTAAATAAATTAACCATCTTGATTTTGACCCCATGCGTGCTTTCAATCAAAAAATTATCAAAATTGCATCTAAATATTTCTGACATTTTTTGTGACAGATCTTGAGCACACTCATTAGGGAAAAGCATTTTGCTTCGAATAACCCACTGCGTACACCTATAAGTAAATAAAGAACATGCTAAAATATGATAAATATTGTAAAAGCGTTCTGTATTAAAAGAAAACCGAACTTCAGTGTAACGGTAGGCTACTTGTTTACAATAAATTCATACTTACATTTTCTTATTTCTTGGGAACCTGAATAACGATTTTGGGTCACTTTGTTGTTGTTTATAATTATTACTGCCATATATGGCACAAATACTCCCCGTACCAACCATTAAAATTGGATAATTGGATCATCCACAGGTCAATAATTTCTTATAATTGTTTGGTTGGATCTCACAGTTGTAAATCAGCTGGTCTTACGTTGCCAACTCGGACCGCTAGGCGGTGCTGGGGAGCGCTGTCTCCTGTTTTGGCAAGGAGTTTCACCTATTATCTATATAAGGTACTAGCTGAAGTACCCGTGCTTCGCTACGCGTCATAAATAAATTAAAATGTGAAGGTGACAGTTAAAACAGGGGATAGGCGAGGCGCTGCGCAGAGGGAGACTAAGGATGGAACATTTTGTCCAACTACACCGCTCGGCGTTGACCGTGTTTTATAGCACAAATTTAGGTTTTACTCGCTAACAGTTGCAGATACCTTTCGGATAGGAAATGTAGTTTTAAACCTCGCATATGCCATCAAAAGTTTGCTATTTCTTAGCGTTCTCTTTTTATTTGAAATGGAAATATGAAAGTTTGAAACCAAAGGATGTAGTGACGTCACTAAAATGGTCACCATTTTAAATAGAGCAAAGTATTGAAATCAAAAGTAACCTATATGTTAACCAGGAAAATCAGCTACTTCCATGTAAAATTCACGTAAATCGGACCAGTGGTACTTGCGAGATTGAGTAATACACAGACACACACCATCTCAATTTTAGCCTCGCTTCGCTCACGTCATAGTCGTATCATATTGTTTTTCAATGAAATGCAGGTTTAACCCCGTTAACACCCCTTTAGAACCTGAAAACCCAAAAATCCCTCCTTAGTAGACGTTTTCGACACACGACAAACATATCCCCAAAATATCATTCTTCTAACTTTAATAGTTTTGGTAGGTCGATGAGAGCAAACATCCAAAAATCCTTCCTTAGTGGACGTTTGTCTTCCATAAGTTCACCCCTCCCCATATGCCCCTAAAATTGCATTTATGAAAACACGGTCGAACACCTATTTATTTTCTTTATTTATTCATTTATTTATTTATTTATTTATTTATTTATTTTTAAGCTGATAGATTTCCTCCGAGTTTCAGACTCCTCCCTATGTCGTTTAAGAGATACACGCTCAGTTAGGAATCTTTCAACCCCCACTTTTCATCCCTTTCACCATATAATATACACTACAGCGAAAAACCATTAGACATGTGTCAGCTTATTTTTAATGATTAGTATATGTGCCAAGTATCACATCCCCAAATGAAACCACTCGTGAGATATTGTTATTCAATGGAAAGCACGTTTTCGCCCTTAACACCTCTTTAGAACCTGAATATCCAAAACTCTTTCCTTAGTGGACGTTTTCGACATACAACGAACATATCCCCAAAATTTCATGTTTCTAACTTCAATAATTTTGGCTGGGCGATGATGAGTGAGTCAGTCAGTCAGGACATTTTCTTTCATTTATTTTTGATAATTTCACCCCTCCCTATGAACTCCTTAAATTGGATTTATGAAACAAACGGTCAAACACCTATTTACTTATTTAAAGCTGTTTTCCCCCTGAGTTTGATGAGTGAGAAAGTGAGTCAATCAGTTAGGACACTTTCTTTCCTGTTTTTTTTCCCATAATTTCACCCCTCTCCAAGGGCCCCTTAAATTGGATTTATGAAAAAACGTTCGAACACCTATTTACTTGTATTTTAAGCTGTTTTTTCCCACTGAATTTCAAACTTCACGCCTATGTCGTTTCAGAGATACACGCTCCGTCAAGAATCCCTCAACCCCCAATTTTCACCCCTTTCTCCTCATAATATACACCACATCGATAAACCCTTAGACATATGTCTGATTATTTTTAATGATTAGCTTATATACCGAATATCACATCCCCAAACAAACAATTCATGAGATATCGTTATTCAATGAAATGCACGTTTACCCCCTTGACACGTCTCTAAAACCCGAATAAACAAAAATCATTCCTTAGTTAACGTTTTCGACATACAGCGAACATATTCCCAAAATTTCATGTTTCCAACTTTAATAGTTTTCGCTGGGCGTGATGAGTGAGTGAGTCAGACAGGACATTTTCTTTCATTTATTTTACCAGAATTTCACCCCTCCCCATGGGCCCCTTAAATTGGATTGATTAAAAATCGCTTGAACACCTATTAACTTATTTCTTAAGCTGTCTTTTTCCCCTGAGTCAGTCGGTTAGGACACTTTCTCTCCTTTTTATCCCCAGAATTTCACCCCACCCCATTGGCCCCTTAAATTAATTTATGAAAAATCAGTCGAAAACCGATTTACTTACTATTTAAGCTGATTTTTTTTCGCTGAGTTTCAAATTTCTCGCCTATGTCGTTTAAGAGATAGGCCTACACGCTCCATTAAGAATCCTTCAATCCCCACTTTTCAGCCCTTTCACCTCATAATAATACACCACATCGAAAAACGCTTAGACACATGTCTGCGTTTTTTTAATGATTAGTTTATATGCCGAGTATCTCATCCACAAATGAAACCACTCGTGAGATATTGATATTCAATGAAATGCAGGTTTAACCCCCTTAAGACCCCTTTAGAACCCGAATATCCAAAAAACCTCCCTTAGTGTACGGTTTTGACATACAACGAACATATCCCCGAAATGTCAAGTTTCCAACTTCAATATTTTTGGCTGGGCGATGATGAGTGAGTGAATGAGTCAGGACATTTCCTTTCAATTTTTTTTCTTCAGAATTTCACCCCTCCCGATGAACCCCTTCAATTTGATTGAAAAACAAACTGTCGAAAAGCTATTTACTTACTTTAAAGCAGTTTTTTCCCCCTGAGTTTGATGAGTGAGTCAGTCAGTCAATCAGTTAGGACACTTTCTTTCCTGTCCCCCCCCCCCGAATTTCACCCCTCCCCATGGGCCCCTTAAATTGGATTTATGGAAAAGCGGTTAAACACATATTTATTTATTTTTATGCTGATATTTTTTCCGCTGAGTTTCAAACTCCTCGCCTATGTCGTTTAAGAGATACACGCTCCGTTGGGAATCTTTCAATCCCCACTTTTCACCCCTTTAACCTCATAAACACATCGAAAAACCCTCAGACACGTGTCTCCTTACTTTTTAATGATAAGTTTATATCCCGTGTATCACATCCCCCAATAAAACCAATCGGGAGATATTGTTATTCAATGAAATGCAGGTTTAACCCCCTTAAGACCCCTTTAGAACCTGAATATCCGAAAATCCTCCCTTAGTAGACGGTTTTGACATACAATGAACATATCCCCAAACTGTCATGTTTCTAACTTCAATAATTTTGGCTAGGCGATGATGAGTGAGTGAGTAAGTGAGTGAGTCTGGACATTTTCTTTCAATTTTCTTTTTTCAGAATTTCACCCCTCCCCATGAACTCCTTAAATTTGATTTATGAAAAAAAAAAACTGTCGAACAGCTATTTACTTAATTTAAAGCAGTTTTTTCCCCCTGAGTTTGATGAGTGAGCCAGTCAGTCAATCAGTTAGGACACTTTCTTTCCTGTCCCCCCCCCCCCCCCAGAATTTCATCTCTCCCCATGGGCCCCTTAAATTGGATTTATGAAAAAACTGTCAATCACATATTTACTTCTTTTTTATGTTGATTTTCTTCGCTGTGTTTCAAACTCCTCGCCTATGTCGTTTAAGAGACACACGCTCCGTTAAGAATCTTTTAATCCCCACTTTTCACCCCTTTCACCTCATAATATACACCACATCGAAAAACCCTCAGACACATGTCTTCTTATTTTTAATGATGAGTTTATATGCCGAGTATCACATCCCCCCATGAAACCAATCGGGAGATATTGCTATTCAATTAAATGCAGGTCTACCCCCTTAACACCCCTTTAGAACCTGAATAGCCAAAATTTCTCTCTTAGGGGGCATTTGCGGCCCTTGAGGAAGCTGCATACAGATTTCATTCCAATCCGTTCGGTGGTTTCTGAGATTTCGAGATGAATAAATGAATGAGTGAGTGAGTGAGTGAGTGGTATTTGACAAATATATAGTAGAAAGAAGATAGTGTCAAGTCTTTGTTATGCTAAACTCGGTTGACAGTGCTGTGTGAGCAATTGAGTAACTAACGGGATTTCAAGTAAAGATCCACATTTTCTATACCGGTAGTGCTGAGCGCAATTGGCATCAAGTCGGCCGTGTCTCGACTTGAGCTATGTTGCCATGGAAACTATCTGCCTTGCCATTACTTCATGAGTATATTTTATGATTTGATTAGCCTGTTTTTGAGTGAAAAAGGGCCGAAATCCGAAGAATGAGAAAGACTATCGAAAATTCATGTAGCCAGCGGTTCCTTCTGGGTCCTAAACTATGTGTATGCAAAATATGGTTGAGATTGGTGGAACGGTGTAGATTTGTATACGGAACCAACATATATACATACATACATACATACAGACTTTCACTTTTATATATTAGATTTGCTAATACAGCCATCACAATTAACACCGGTTATCAGGAAGAATCTACACACACCTAAAGTAACGGGGCTTCATGACCGCGTTGTCGCAGCCCCTAAACTGAGGAACCAACCAACCAGAAGTCTTCAGGACACTGGTTGAGGGTTAATACTAAAATATAGTTGAAAGGGTCTGCATTGTAAGCCCTGACAAATATTCGAATGAGGAATAGCCTACAACAATCGGAACTGTTATCTAACACTCAGGTTAACCCCTAGTTTTAAAAATAGTTTTTCATTAGAATGAATTTCATTCCAGATTAAGAATGAATACGGAAGTGGTACAATTAACATATTTGAAATGTAGGAATATCAAATAAAGTTTCGACATGGTGTATATGTCAACATTACATGCACAGGACAGTCGAGAGTGATCCAGGCATTACACATAAAGTAAGTCAGTAGGGGGGTAGTGGGTGTTCCAAATAGTGTCATGGCCGCCGCGTGAGTCCAAGCCAATATCTCGCGAATCCATGGTCGGATGTTGACATATGAGGTGTCGTTGAACTCGAGCTGACGTCCTCTTTCCTATTGACCATGTATTATATTTTTCAAAAATTCTTTGTTTTTTTTGTTTTCGAAAATAGGCGATAGTTTGAAAACCAAACAGGATAGAACGTTGTGCCATGGCTCAAACGAATGGTCTTTATGACCTTTATTTTCTATAATAAAACTTTTTTATTTTTTATGTTCTTTTGAAAAAACTCGAATTTTGAAAATTCTATATTTTGGAAACTAAGAACTCTACAAAAAACATTGTTTGACGTAAATCAATGGTCCCTACCCCCTCTACCCCCAAAATAAATTTCAAGTCTCTAGGATGAAAACCTGCAGTAGTGGGATGATGACAGAGCTGCTTCCAAAAGCAAGTGGTGAGCCCCTGCGACCTTGGAATGGAAGGAGCCATGCTAGGAGGGCGTGCTTGGATTCGTTTTTTTTCGTCTCGTCGTGCTCTTTACGGGAATGTCGGTGTCGAAAATGTGAAAATCTGGAAACACAGTCTTTTTGGGGTAAAAACGTGATTTTAGACTTTTTGCTATATCTCACGAACCAATAACGCTAGAGGCGTGTTCGACAGGTCCAAGGACTCGGGGTAACGTCCTCTCTGCTATGGACTACTCGTTATAATTTTAAAAAAATTAGGAAACTCGATTTTGGGGTAAACACGTGTTTTTGTGATTTTGCCGATATCTCGTGAACCAATCATGCTAGAGGTGTGTTCGACAGGTCCAAGTACTCAGGGTGATGTCCTCTTTGCTATGGACTACTCATTGTAATTTTTAAAAAAATTAGGAAACGCGATTTTGGGGTAAACACGTGTTTTTTGTGATTTTTGCCGATATTTCACGGATCAATAACGCTAGAGATGTGTATGAGGTGTCCTAGGACTCGGGCCAACGCCCCCTTTCAAATGTGGTAGATATAATTTTTTCCAAAAAATAATTCACAAAGGGCCTAACGCCATACATGTTGAGAAAAAAAATTCTTTACCGTTACCTGTTTATAATGTTTATGAAGCGTGGTGGTTGAGAGAGACGATACGGCTGGGTGTGTGTGTTTCAACGAACCTGTCGCTGACCACGGTGGCTGTGTTCAATAGATCAATTGATATTTCGACGAGTCGGTGTATGACAGAGCGAGCGTGCGTTTTCTGATATTTTACCTTTAACGTGTAAACGGTGATGAGAACTTGGTTCTATGTTGATCGAAGCGAGTACAGAAAACACACTTGCAAACGAGCAGGAGGTGAATGTCATTTGAGCTTATTGTAAGGCTCCGATCTGACTTGACAACAAGTGCAATGGAAAAAAATGACCAAGACGCTTGAAGGTGAAATAATCTGACCATTGTGCTGGCAGGGGAGTGTGAAAGGCATGCACACACATGTGTGAAACCACATGTAGGCTAAACCAGTGACATCCTGTCTTGCTTTGTACGTGACAAAATGCAAGTTCATGTGAAATTTGATTCGCCACAGGTGTTCACTTTGGGCGTTAGCTGTCCACGTGACCGATAACAGAATGTTCAAAGCGTGGGAAAAAATGATTATACATGCAACGTAGCATATATAAAGACATATCGTTATCATTTCCACTCTCACTTGGGTGGACTACCTTTGAACACACTGCGTTGCATGAAACCCCTGGTCTTGTTTAACAGTTTTGGTGTTGGTGGAAAATACTTAACCTTGTTGTGGGGTAGGTATATATTTATTCATTTATACATTTATTGATTAATATATATATATTTACAAGCAATTATTTATTGATTAAGTAATTAATGATTTTATTTATTTGTTTGCAGATAACCGGCATACCTTACATGTCTGAGGGAGAAGAAACTATTGCACTTTTGAGCCCACTAGAAGGGAAGAGCAACAAGTCACTGCAAGTAAAGGTGAGATGATTTTTTTAAACTAACTTGTTTCATTTTTTTGTTTTATGTTTTATTTTATGAAATGTATGTATTAACCTGAATGTAGGTATTTATAGTGGTTTATTTTATTTATTTTTAGAAACTTGGAAAGAATAGCCTTACCGCCGTAGCAGTCGCTGAAAAAAACCAGAAACGCACTAAAGCGAAACCACTGCCAAAGAGTGAACTGTTTAAAACTCAGGTAAGTCCAACTTAAAAATGCTATTCCATTTTACCACTACTGAAAACTCGTAGACAAAAAAAAATCATTACCTGTACATGACTGGGACAATGATTGCTTTCTTGATTAATGGCTATGTTGTTGTTGTTGACTGGGAAAAGTACAAGGCCATGTTGGATTTTCTAAAAATAAAATAATAAATTTAATTTATGGGTGGTTCCCTATGGACTCAACGAATATTCACAGGTTTGAAGATGATAATGTGAACAAAATGACATGACATTCATTTTTGTTTATATATTGGTTAAAGGGAGGGTGGGGGAATGTAAATGACTGTAGCTTTATAAAAAAGAAAATAAGCACATGGGTTACTGTTAGTGCCAACATACAGTTTATTTTTAATGGTGTTTTGATATATTAATGCCAATTAACGTTAACGTTTTATTTACAAGTATTGATTGATTGATTGATTGAGTGATGGGTTATTTTGTTTGCTTTTATGTATTGTCATGTGCCATTAACGTAATGAACAGACAGTGAACAAGCATGCATTATGCTTTAAAGTACTCTGAGCAATGTTAATAACTTACAATAAGAAAACGTTTTATTATAACACATGGCGTTAGTACTAAATACAATAAGTGAGCAAGTTGGTTTACCACGTGGGTTAAATTTAAAATCAGAACATGATCGATGGTTAACATTTGAATCCTGGCCTGTAGGCTTTTTGTCGACGCATGAACTTGCAAAAGCCGGGTTTTTTTGACTTGAACCGAGAAGATGTGGTGCGCTGTGTGTTTTGTCGTATTGAACTTTCACACTGGGAAGAAGGGGATGATCCCTTAAGAGACCATTTGCGATGGTCTCCTCACTGTCCTTACATGCTTGGAAAGCAAGTGGGTAACCTACCTGTGCATTCATTTTACCGAACCACAAGGCCTTTGGCCGCTACTTACGTTGCTGAATCACAAATAAATAATAACAATGATGTATTACCAGCCAACGGTAGTGTCGATATATGTGGTCCATATGCCATAGACAGTGTTGAATTGGCATGTGCTTTTGAAAAATTGGGAGTTTGCAAGACTAAAGCACTAGCACACTCAGAGTACAGCTCTGTTGGAAAACGTTTCGAATCTTATAAAAATGTTTGGCCATTAATATTAAAACACTTTACCAAACAGCTAAGTGAAGCTGGATTTTTTATACTGGTGAAGGTGATAAAACAATATGTTTTTATTGTGGATTTGCTTTAAAGGATTGGCAAATGACTGATGACTCTTTTGTGCAACACGCTCGTTGGTTACCAAACTGTAAATACATGGTGTTGCTTAAAGGTCAGGAATTTGTGAACACTATTCGTAAAGAAAAAGTGATTGCAGCACAAGACATAAAAGTGCCTTTAGAGTTAGAGCACGCGGAGCAAATACATAAGGCTGAAAGAAAAGACTTGTCTCACGAACAGATACAAAAGTGTGACCAACAATAATGTAAAATTTGTTATCAAGATGAACTAGGTGTTGTATTTTTACCCTGTGGACACATGATAGCCTGTGTCAAGTGTGCATTAAAACTTAACACTTGTGCTATATGCAGAAAAGTAGTATCTGCAACAGTTAGGGCATATCTTGCATAACTAGTATAATTTATTCGCCATGGATAGTGCAAAATCCCTAATTGCACAATATTATTAAAGCTGTTTTAGAGTGTAATAGATATGCTTTTGTTTTGTTTATAGACTACTACAATGAATGTTTTGAATGCTGTGGGACAATCATGTGGCTTAGAGACAAAGAAGCTCAGCGAATTGCCAACGCATATTCCATTCCGCATTATCAAGATTCGGAAATTGAAAACAGCATATGGTGATCGTGTACTTTGTGTATGTGAAAACTTTGAGACATTTCTGCCTATACGGTTTAATGATATGTCGGAGAGTGTTTTTGATGAAGTCAATAATGCTGTGCAACCTGTACACTTAATTTATGAAGGTTTTAAAAACAATAGGTGCATGGTTCGTTTTAATTAAATAAATAAATAATGTGAAATAATAATGGAAAATATAAGTAATGACAATATACTGAAAAAGAAAGAAAATATGTGCATAGAATAGTAATGTTTTAGTGTTTAGTGTTGTCTTTAAAAATATTATGATGAAAACAAAAAAAATGTATATAAAGTTTGTAAATAAATGCAAAATGATGTTACAATGCTGTTTTATTTTATACAAAGTTAGTATATTTAACATTGCAGAGTATACATGATTATGACAATAAATGCATACTGAATACAAGCCTTTCTCACTTTACAACAGTCTGTTATAGTTTTAAACACAAGGCTTGCTGTAGATCATTTTATAGCAATGTCCCTTCAATGTTGTTTTCGAAAAGTGGGGAAGCCGCAATGGTTGTATTGACATAAAAACCTTATGGTTATTACTATTTAGTCACTTTGATCCCCTTGCATATCAAGAGCAGATGACCTAGTTGTTCCACTCTTTAAAACGACAACAACAACACTACCTCTTGCATAGTTTGTGATGTTGATGGCTCTTGCGACGTGGAAGATGGATTAAAAATAACTTTGAGAACAGGGGTTAAACGTTGATCATTAAACAATGCACTATTTTGAATAGCAATATAGTTTTCTTGATTTTTTGTCGACGGCAACTGTGTTTCATGCGGTACACTACATTGATGATCACTGACACTTAAAACCTCACTGTTTTTACTTTTTAGGTCACTACGACAATGTTTGGAACGTTGCTTTGAACAACGCCAAATAACAGTTCCATTTTTATTGGTTCGTTTCACAATATATGAATATCCTTTATAGTATGCGTAAGGCTTACCATACCTAGTCACTGATACTTCCATATCAACTGTCAAGCATAGACTAAGCTCTAGTAAAGTCAACTTGGTAATAAGAATACTAGTTTAATGTGAGAGCAAATATGGATCCAAAGAGTTCAGGTAAAAGTGAAAGCAAATAAGCAAATATTGGAAACAAGAGTTGGGGTGAAAGTGGTCGCAAAGTGGTAGACCCATTACACAATAATTTCAGCACGACGAAGCTCTTGTTCAATTTCTTTGATTTCCCAATCGTGACCAGTATGGCCAGCTTGACGTGAGGCATGCAACAACTGTAGCCGCTGGACGAGCTTATTGGGATTGTGCCAGTATACAAATTTAACAAATGGATTTTTAGGTGTAAACAAAGCATTACCATTATCATGATCATTATCATCATCATCATCATTATCATCATCATGATCACCATTATCATCATGACCATCATCACTGTTACTATATAGTCCTTTTTGATCCTCTTGCAATACCACTTTATTTATAGTCTGAGTTGATTTTGATAGTGTTGAAGGTTTCTTGGACGTTGACAACTGTCCTAACATGACGTTTTGAGGACATGATAAGTCCTTTTGAACAAACACTGCACTATCTTTAGCCGCAATATTGTTTTCTTGAACTTGCTTTTTAGCATTTTGATAATTGTTTGTAAACAGTAAGCGTGGTTCGTTTCGAGCACTACATTGATGAACACTCACACTTAAAACCTTTCCATTTTTACTTTTCAGATTGCCTCGACATTTTGTTGACCTCTCTTTTGAGCATCGCCAGAATATTATTCCATTTACATTCTGGCGATTATAGTTATAGGAGTAGCCTTGATAGAGTGCACGTAGCCTACCTCTGTTGGTTGTAATAAGTTCCATAGTAGTAACTGACCTGTCAGTACGATGTTCACACTACAAAGGTTACAACTGTTTTGCTGATGGAGTGACCTACCATAAGCTTATATATTGGCTTATGTGTTGGCTTTTCGTGTTGGCTTTTGTGTTGGCTTGTGTGTTGGCTTTTGTGTTGGCTTGTGTGTTGGCTTTTTGTGTTGGCTTTTCGTGTTGGCTTTTCGTGTTGGCATTTTGTGTTGGCATTTTGTGTTGGCTTTTGTGTTGGCTTTTCGTGTTGGCTTTTGTGTTGGCTTTTCGTGTTGGCTTTTGTGTTGGCTTTTCGTGTTGGCTTTTCGTGTTGGCTTTTGTGTTGGCTTTTCATGTTGGCTTTTTGTGTTGGCTTTTCGTGTTGGCATTTCGTGTTGGCTTTTTGTGTTGGCTTTTGTTGGCATTTTGTGTTGGCTTTTCGTGTTGGCTTTTTTGTATTGGCCTTTCATGTTGGCTTTTTGTATTGGCTTTTCGTGTTGGCTTTTTTTGTGTGGGCTTTTTGTGTTGGCTTTAGTATTGGCTCTTGTATTGGCTTATTTGACAAGTTATTTGTGTCAATGTATTTAGTGGATTTTTTTCTTGGTGTTGGAAAGTAGTTGAAAGAGAGGGAATATTTAAAGACTTAACCTTAGTTCACTAACCTAACCTAACCTAACCTAACTTTACCTAACCTAACCTAACCTTTCAACTCTCAGATGTTAATTAAATTCTGTACATAGTCAAGTTGGATACCAAGACCTCAGGGGTAAAATAACAATTATTTTTGACGGCTTATTTTGGTAACTTATTTTAATGGCTAACCTAACTTTACCTAACCTAACCTAACCTCAGCTCACTTTGGATATTACTAGTAAGTGTTCATATCCTCTGCTAGGTAGCATGCTAGTAGTACAGGTAGTGCTCATATTTACCGCTAGGTAGCGGAAACATACTTTGCATGTTGCATGTGACACTTGTGAAGTTTAACCACATGCAAGACGTGCTTGTATAAGTTCTCTATTTAAACTCAATATACAATTAACCACTAAATGTTCAGAACTAACATGTATAGCCATGTTTAGGGTATATAGGAGACCCTTAGCAAGAAAGGCTGTCTAACCCACGAGTGTACAGCCATGTCATACGCAGTAAGCATCTGTTGGCAGAAAACAACAACAACAACAACAATTTGAGAAAGCCAACAACATATCCATTAATGTATTTAAAGGAAACAGTTTTTTGTTGGCTTTCTCAAATTGTTGTTGTTGTTGTTTTCTGCCAACAGATGCTTACTGCGTATGTCGGATTTGTGTTCACCAGGTTATTGAAAGCCCTAAAGGTGAACTTATGCTCATAGTCTCTATGCACATAAGCAAATTCAGTTTGATTGCTGAAAATGATTCGTAGAAATTGAGAACCGTCTAAATATTTCGGATGGTCGTCATGTTGAATTATTATATGTAGACTCTACATTCTACATTCTAGATTCTTCATTGTAGAGGCCACAGAATTATGTACCATTAAAGGGAAATTATTGCGTAGATTCATTATTCAAACTTTCACTTATCGCATGATTACGACACAAGGAATGAAAACTTAATTTTAAAATTTCGCACAGCCGCCATATTGATATTATGTAAATAATTGAACAAAATTAGATGCCAGTGCATTACTATATGACTGTATAACCGTTTACTGTACCCTATTTCACCGCGCTCAAATGGTTAAATCACGAAAAAAGTTTATTAAGAGATATCAACTGCGTTTGGCCACCATGTTCGTTTTGGGCTTTTGACGTTTTTGAAAGTTACATAGATAAACTTGTAGTAGTGCCCTTTATCTCAGTACAAACTTTCAGGGTGATATCGGTAATAGTTTCGGAGATATAGAATGCCGGGGAAATATTTCCCTCAGCCGCCATCTTGAGATTATGTAAACAATTGAACTAAATTGGATGCCAGTCCATTGCAATGTGTATTAACTTTTTCTGCACCAAATTTCATTGCGTTTGGATGGTTAAATCGCGAGAAAATACTATTTTAATGTCTAAAATTTCCTTGGCCGCTATGCTGGTTTTGTAGTTACCATATTTTGAAAGTCTCATAGATAAACTTCTAGTAGTGCCGTTTATCACCGTACAAAATGCCAAGGTGATATCGGTAATAGTTTCGGAGATGTTGAATGCTGGTGAAATATTTCACACAGCCACCATGTTGGATTGGTGAGACATAATGAAATTTGAAGGGCAAGGTCGGGGTCGGCCAAACAATTGCCATGACCTTACTGAGTTTTACTAAAATCGCTCCAGCCATTTAGAAGTTATTAGAGAGGTACACACACACAGATACGCACACACATACAATAGGTGATCTCATAAGCCTATTTTTTTCATAAAATGAAAATAGGCTGAAAATTATGACAGTGCTGTTGTAGTTCTCTAATTTTCCTCCTTAACGAGCGGCTCGCCTATGAAACCTTGCTGGCTGTATATGTTTATATTCCATGTCTGCGGGGAGCCAAGGCTTTCCCAGCTTGAGGCACAGTGTTGTCATCTGCCCACCGTAGCTACTGACAGCAAAGTGGGATACTAGACAGAACAACGTGGAGCTGTGCAACACTGGACACCTGATACTTGAGCAGGTCACAAGGACCGGACTCTGGGGTTCAGGTAGAGAGAAGAGGAAGCATGCAATTGGTCAAGAACCGTCAGCTATTGGTCAGCAGCTAACAATGATTATTGTCAGCGCGTGCTATTGCCTAACGTTTGGGTCGCTGTCGTTAACAACGAAAGTGAGAGAACTATACGATAGTTGTTTATCAAACCTGCTGTAGACATGGCCTATACACTGATAAGTGAGCATTCCCACTTCGGGGTCAGGGTGCATGTAACTGATATTGACACCTCCATTATAGTCGCCAAACCGTTTCAACCAATCGTTAACAAATTTTCAACTCACCGTTTTCATTGCGCACAATTGCAACAATATTAAGTTTGCTGCCTGCAACAATTTATTTGATGTTCACGCATTGCTACATTGGATTTTGTCACTCCCACATTATCTCGTTCAATTGCTGGGTTTACTTAGGGCATCTATTTCATAATTTGGAGGTAATACATATGAAGGCAGAAGTAATAGTTACTGACCACTGCGTAATTATCCACTGCCGGCTAGCATATATCTGAATAGCCATGTGCGTGTATAGAAATGAAATGAATCATTCTACTGAAATAAATCCGTATTTATAGTCCACTGAGGGCTTTAATTTATGTTGGTAAGATCTTTAACTGCGTTAGTTAGGTACATCTACTAAAAATTCCCCTTAAATGGTATGTATTTATATATTTATTTAGCGTATGGTTTTTAGTGCCGGGAGTATCCGAGGACATGTACGGCTCGCCAGAGGCTGTAGCTGCTTCAAGCGGACACCCATGGGGTAAGCTACAATTTCAGTTCAATTTCAAGTAGTTCCAATATTCACTACCAGATGTCACTGAAACCTAGTAGTGAACGTTGGAACTATGATAGAGCGTTTCAACGAAATATAACCTAGACATTTAGCTTCACACAAGTTTAGTTAGTGGAAGGATCTTTTACAAGCCATAAATCTGTGACATGGGATCGCCGGCTTGACTTCCCCTCCAAAGGAAGGCATACTGAAGGATTTTAACGCTCTTAGAAAATCCGACGACTTCAGCCGGGTTTGAACCCATTATCTTGGGCACAGCGAAGCCTCAGTGGCTTAGGCGGCAGCACGCCGGCCTCTCACCGCTGGGTCTGTGGTTCAAATCCCGGTCACTCCATGTGAGATCTGTGCTGGACAAAACGGAGGCAGATAGGTTTTTCTCCGGGTACTCCGGTTTTCCTTGTCAAACATTTCATTCCAGCAACACTCTCCACTATCATTTCATTTCATCTGTCATTCGTTTAATCATTGCCCCACAGGAGTGCGTCAGGCCTCGGCATCCGGCACAGTTCATATCCTCGCCGCTAGATGGGGGTTTCATTCATTCCATTCCTGACCCGGTCGGTGACTGGAAACAGGTTGTGGATTTTTAGCCTACTTTCGATTTTTGCAAAAAATGAAAGTAGACTTATGAGATCACTACAGGGCGAAAAAAAGTGTGTCTGTCTGTGTGTGAGTCTGTGTGTGTGAGTGTGTGTACTCTGAATGTCTGTCCCCCCCTATCAATTCGAACACGGTGAGCGCAAATTGAACGAAATTTGGTACTGAGGTAGCACTAGCAAAGGACACCTCAGTGTCATGTATTATATCGCCGCCATCTTGACGGAAACGTAATGGCGGCCACACAAATGTTCAAAGCTGAAATCAAATTACGACTAACCTAATCATCCGATCTCTACCATATTTTGCAACAACATATCTTTATGGGGGCAGCATCCTTTGACCAAACTAATAGGTCATCAGTCTAATAGTTTGCGGATGGCGGCCGTCCTTGTGTGAAAATCGATTGCCCCTATTAATTCGAACACGGTGAAACCGAATGGAACGAAATTTGGCACAGAGGTAGTACTAGCAAAGGGCACCCCAGTGTCATATTTTAAGCTTAAATCAAATTACGACTAACCTAATCATCCGATCTCTACCAAAGTTTGCAAAAACATACCTTTATGGAGGGAGCATTCTTTGACCAAACTAATAGGTCATCAGCCTAATAGTTTGCGGATGGCGGCCATCTTTGTGTGAAAATCGATTGCCCCTATTAATTCGAACACGGTGAAACCGAATGGAACGAAATTTGGTACAGAGGTAGTACTATCAAAGGGCACCCCAGTGTCATGTTTTATATCACCTCCATCTTGACGGAAACGTAATGGCGGCCACACAAATGTTTTAAGCTTAAATCAAATTACGACTAACCTAATCATCCGATCTCTACCAAATTATGCAACAACATACCTTTATGAAGGGAGCATCCTTCGACAAATCTAATAGGTCATTAGCCTAATAGTTTGCGGATGGCGGCCACCTTTGTGTCAAAATCGATTACCTCTATTAATTCGAACACGGTGAAACCGAATGGAATGAAATTTGGTACAGAGGTATCACTAGCAAAGGGCACCTCAGTGTCATGTTTTATATTGCCGCCATCTTAACGGAAAAGTAATGGCGGCCACACACATATTCAAAGCTTAAATCAAATTACGATTAACCTAATCATCCGATCTCTACCAAATTTTGCATCAACATACCATTATGGAGGGAGCATCCTTTGACCAAATTAATAGGTCATTAGCCTAATATTTTGCGGATGGCGGCCATCTTTGTGTGAAAATTGATTCCCCCTATTAATTTGAACATGGTGAAACCGAATGGAACGAAATTTGGTACAGAGGTAGCACTTGAAAAGGCCACCTCAGTGTCATGTTTTATATCACCGCCATCTTGACGGAAATGTAATCGCGGCCACCCAAATGTTTAAGGCTAAAATGTAATTACGACCAACCTAATAATCTAGTCTCTACCAAATTTTGCAACAACAAATCTTTATGTGGGAAGCATATTCTGACCAAACTGCTAGATCATCAGCCCAATAGTTTGCAGATGGTGGCCAAGTATGTGTGCAAATCGATTCCCCCTATCAATTCAAACACGGTGAAACCGAAATGAACGAAATTTGGTACAGAGGTAGCACTAGCAAAAGGCACCTCAGTGTCATGTTTTATATCGCCGCCATCTTGACGGAAACGGAATGACGGCCACCCAATTGTTAAAAGCTTAAATCAAATTTCGACCATCCTAATAATTTGATCTCTACCGGATTTTGCAACAACATGCCTTTTTGTGGAAAGCATCTTATGACTGACTACAAGGTCATCAGCCAAATAGTTTGCAAATAGCGGCCCTGTATGTGTGCAAATCCATTTCCCAGATCAATTCAAACACGGTGAAACCGAATTGAATGATTTTTTTTTTACAGAGGTAGCACTAGCAAAGGGCACCTCATATTCATGTTTAATATTCGTATAGCACGTTGTATTTCAACAAGCTACTACAACCAACATTCAATTATACTCCTTGAAAAGGACAAAGAGTTATAATAATACCCATGCATTTAGGAGAAAGTAGGCTATATGTTCTTTACTGAACATCTTGTTTTTCATGTCGGGCACAGCAGTTCAGCACGCTACCAACTACGCCATCGAAGCCGATTTTAAATGGTATAGACTAGACATATGACACTCATCGAAACACCTAAAAGACAGTGAGCAATTGTAGAATACAACGGACTCTATCGTAGTTCATAAACATAGTGAGGTCATTTAATTTTAAATTATGGAAATTCTGGATGGCCGCTGTGGGCTGTAATAAACAGTTAGATAAAAGTATTACTACCGCTGATGGGACTTCTGATATAGTGCTTATATCCTACCTGATTATGATGATGATACTACGTGTCCAGTCCATCGCAACTGTCATCCCACTATGTCTACACTTTTGGGAACGAGTAAAGGAGGGGGATGATTACACTATCCCCGCTAATAGTGTTACCTAGCAGAGTGAAACGGAGCGTAGAAAGAGAGTGGTGAACCGCGAATCGTGAATTTAGGCCCTGCTTTACGTTAGCAGTAAATTTTCCACTAATTGATTGCCCCATTGATTTATAAACACATCCAATTATGTTTTTACCATTTAAGCGTATATTAACGAAATTAACTTGTGTATTTCATTGATTACGTCACTGGTTCAATCTAGTGTTCAGCAAGGCTCGTGGAGGAATCAATCACTCATACAAACAGTGCGACAAATTCACAAACACATTTTATTTCACTCACGTTTCATGTTTTTGTTTACTGTGACCCACTCGTTTAACTCATGTTTTACACAAACAGCGCTTGTCTAACGCTTCAGAAACTAGTTAGATCGGTTGCACAAATCATTACATGTTGAAACGACTCTCTGCTACATGGCAAGGCTTATAGAGCTGTTCTAGCACTCCAAGGCTACTTGCCATGTTGAAATGAATCAAACAGAAGACATATTAGAAAGATACTGCGAATTATCCTCTTTCGTTTTTAAACTTCAGGAACAATGATGGTGATAATAATAATAATATTAGTAATAATAATTATAATAATAATAATGACCAAGTAGCCAAGATAGTCCACCTGAACCTGGCAAAGAACCACTCCTTAAGTAATGATGTTCTGCCTTACTATCAATACTTTCCTTATGCTGTTCTGGAGAATGATACACACAAGCTACTGTGGGACAGGTCAGTGATCACAAATAGACCTATATCAGCAAACAGGCCAGACATTATTTCTTATTGTTAAAGTGCAGAATAAAACTCTTCTAATAGATATCGCAGTCCCTAACTCGCATTATATCGAACACGTTTATGCTGAGACAGTGACGAAACACTTGCCTCTGTCTGAGGAATTCCGACAGATGTGGCGACAGGAATTTGTCACTGTATTGCCTATCATAATCTCTTCCACACGGATCATTCCGAAGTCGCTGATGGCCAACCTCGATAAATTGGGGCTCCACCATAGTCTGCATTCCAGTATAGAGAACTCCACTCCATCTTGCAACAAAAGCCGATGAAATGGTGAATTTTACCCAACGATATGGTGAACATATGATACGAAATAATAATAATAATAATACCAAATAGCTGTACCATCATGTAGAAAGGATATCTCAAGTAATTCGGAACAGAAGAATATATTTCCACTCGTATGAAATCCTAGAGAATCGACAATCGGATATTTACCTATTTTCTAAACAAGAAAACCAAGGGCCCCTGGTTTTGTGAGGTAGCACGCATTTGCAAAAATTAGGGATCACCCATGCAGACATTATGGAACGTGGTCTTTTGAAGGAAAACCTTGGAGCACACCACCAATTCCAAGAAAAAGCGAAATTTAAATCCGGCAAGAAGTGGTCTGATGAAAGAAAGGAGTTTCACAGGCAGCGATTGCGTGAACACTGGGCTAAGATCAAGGCCCAAAGACGGAAGCAGTTGAAATGAAGTGGCCCATAGCTGGCCTAAAGAAAGAAAGAAAGAAAGAAAGAAAGAAAGAAAGAAAGAAAGAAAGAAAAGAAAGAAAGGAAGAAGAAGAAGAATTATAAAAATAACCCAACATGTTGGGAGTGGGGTGTGAAGATCAACAACTCCAAAACAAAAGTTATGTCGGTACGAAAGAAATTAGAATGCCATGTAGTAGGAACTAAAATGTAGCAGGTTTAAGTACTTGGGCTGTGCATTCCCTCAGGATGGTACAATAGGGGAGGAAATAGGGTCGAGATGTGGAAAATGCAATGCTGTGAGTTCTCAGTTGCGTTCAACAGTATTCTGTAAGAAAGAAGTTAGTGTAGCAATGAAACTTTCCCTACATCGGTCAGTATTTAGACCGACCTTGCTGTATGGAAGTCAGACTTGGGTAGACTCAGGATATTTGATATCATCATCATCATAATCATCTTCATTCCCCCTTTTCCAGTTGACACTGGGTGGGGACAAATATGGTTCCTCTCCACTTTGTTCTTTCGTCCCACCATTCCTCTTCCGACACGGTGTTCCAATCCAGGTTCCGTTTTCTAATGCTATTCTCCACCGAGTCCATCCAACGCATTCTTGGTCTTCTTCGTCCTCTCTTGCCTGTCATCCGTCGTTCCAGTGCTCGTCTTGGTAGCCTTACTTCATTCATCTGTTTGACATGTCCAAACCATCTCAATCTGTTTTTCACCAGTTTGTCATTTAGTTTCTGTACTCCCAGTTCTTTCCGTATATCTTCATTTCCCACTCTGTCCCTCCTCGTTTTCTGGACCATACTTCTCAGGTATCTCATCTCAGCTGCTTGTACTCTGTTCTCATCCTTCTTAGTCTTTGTCCAAGTTTCTGCTGCATATTTCATTATAGGTCATAATATGCTTTATACATAACTTCTTTAGCCTTAATTGGTATATCCTTGTTCCATACTAGTCTCCGTACCTGTTGGTAGAAAGCACACCCGAGTTGTATACTTCTGCTAATTTCCAAATCTAGTCTTCCACCTTCAGTCAGATCACTTCCCAAGTATTTGAAGTGTTTCACCACTTCCAATTCCTTATCTCCTATTTTGATTACTCCTGTTCCTTCTTTCTTATATCTACTCATCACCACTGTTTTACTCTTCTCCACATTTATCTTCAATCTCCATTGCTCAATATTTTCATTTATTAAGGATATTTGATATATAAACAAACAAGTAGTTCCGTGAAGAACTATACAGCCTATTTTCATATATCCTACTTATGTTAATTGCCTCTATCAACATACACAATTTCTGTTTGATTGCTGTAATAGATTCGTAGATATTAAGAACCGACTAAATATTTCGGATGGTCGCCATGTTGGATTTTATATATGTAGGTCCTAGAGTTATGTACTGTTACATGCAGATCATTGTGAACGTGTAGTATTCAAATTTCAATCGCATAATTAGGACACAAGAAAAAACAAGGAGATTTTAAAATTTTTCACAGCTGCCATCTTGAGATTATGGAAACAATTGAAATAAATTAGATGCCAGTGGATTAACATTCGTATAAGGATTTACTGTACCAAGTTTCACTGCACTCGGATGGTTAAATTGCGAGAAATGTCCATGTGAATATTTATAATTCGCGTCACCGCCATGTTGGATTTGTGATCACAAGGTTATTTAAAGTCCTATAGGTGAACTTAAGTTCATAGCCCCTATGAACATTAAAAAATGTAGTTTGATTGCTAAAATAGATTCGTAGATATTCAGTATCGTCTAAATATTTCGGATGGTCGCCATGTTGGATTGTTAAATGTATAGGCCATAGAGTCATGTACCATTAAAGGAAAATTATTGCGTAGGTTCATTATTCAAACTTTCACTTCGATCGCATGACTACATCACAAGAAATAAAAACTTAATTTTAAAATTCGCACTGCCGCCATCTTGAGGTTATGTAAACAATTGAACTAAATTAGATACCAGAGGATTACAATGTGTATAAATATTTCCTGTACCAGGTTTCAGTGCGCTTGGAACATTAAATGGCGAGAAAGTTCTATTAAAAATTTTCAAATTCGCTTGGCCGCCATGTTCGTTTTGTAGTAAACCGGTTTCTGAAAGTCTTATAGATGGACTTCCAGTAGTGCCCTTTATCTCCGTACAAAATTTTAGGGAGATACCGCTAATAGTTTCAGTGATATAGAATGCCGGTGAAATATTTCGCACATCCGCCATCTTGTGATTATGTAAACAATTGAACGAAGATAGATGTCGGTGCATTACAATGTATATAAACATATAATGTACCAAGTTTCATTGCGTTTGGTAGGTCAAATCACGAGAAACGTCTACTTAAAAGTCGCAAATTCGCTTGGCCGCCATGTTGGTTTTGTAGTTACCGGGTTTTCAAAGGTCACATAAGTGAACTTATAGTAGTTCCCTCTATCACCATAGAAAATGTCAGGGAAATATCGGTAATAGTTTCGGAGATATTGAATGCTGGTGAAATATTTCGCACAGCCGCCATGTTGGATTGGTGAGTCGTAACAAAATTTGAAGGGCACGGTCGAGGTCGCCGGGAATAGTGCTATGAACTTTCCGAGTTTCATTGAAATCGCTCCTGCCGTTTAGATTTTATTAGGGGGGGACACACACACACGAATCACACACACACACACACACACGCACACACACACGGACAAAAGGTGATCTCATAAGCCTATTTTTTTCAAAATTGAAAATAGGCTAAAAATAACTGATACGAGGGTAGAATGAATAATTGCTGGTACAAATAGATGGGAGCAATGGCAGGAAGGTGCTCATAATGAAGAGATTAAGGCAAGTTAGAAATGAACACGCTAGATGAAGCTGTACGTATGAGCCAACTCAGGTGGTGGAGAACGGGGGACAAGAGTTTACCTAAGAGGTTAATGAGTTTGGCTGTAGAGGGTAAGAGAAGTAGAGGTAGACTTAGGAGGCAATGGTTAGATTCAGTGTTTAACGATTTCAAAGTGAGATGTGTAGAAGCAGAGAAGGCCACTATGCTAACTGCTAATAGGGCATCATAGAGATGATTTATTCGGAAACAGAGGCTTGCAGACTCGACTGGACGCTGAAGGGAAAAACAGTCTGTAATGAAAAATTATATATATATTTATAATATAATTAATAATATTAATAATAATATTGAGCTTTATTGGTCACATATTATACACAATGAATGACAATAGGCTAATAAAGAACATTTTAAACTAGCATTATCTCTGAAAACCCACAATAATTAGCTCGTAGAAATAACTCAAGACCTGCAAGGAATTAGTATTATTAACGAACAAATCTTCCAGAATAGACCAAAATTAACACCCTAATAATGGGACTCAAATTTGCCGAGAAACCTACACGGAAGAATTCAGGTTGGTCAGAAGAACGCAAAAGAGAGCACAGTTAACGGATGAAGAGATATTGGGAAGAAGAGTGGTTATATTGAGTTTGTCACTTTTTGTCAGTTTTAACGTGCTCCTTAGTTTGTGATGACAAATCAATAATAATAATAATAATTGCGATCTACTGAGCTCATTCACATAGAGCCTAAGACTTAAAGGATGATTCTGGCAACCCAGTCGTTGCCTCTGTGAATGGCTTAGTTACGTAGGATTGGGAACATTGAAAGGAGAAACTTGGCTTGAAGAAGCATCATACGTAGATAATGCAAAAGCCTGCCCTCCTCGGTACTGCAAGTATTGTAAGCAAGATTAATTAGTTAGTTAGTTTTTTTGTATATTCTAAACTTAGGGGCAAAATGCATCTGCGAAATACAGTATATTGGCATGAATCTTTCTATAACATACTGTATATAAAGTCACCTCCCGGGCAACGCCGGGTACAATGAGATAGTAATATAGAAGATGATGATGATAATAATAATAATAGTAACAATAATTACCGTATGACCACAGATACCTTGTGTACATCTTATGTAATGTTGCTGGTATCTAGGCAATCTGCTATAAAATTTGGACGTTCTGTCCACTCTGGCATCTGGCTGAAAAACTATAAATCTGTTGAGTAACCCGCGGTTTAGATTTATTATCTTAAATTCAAATTTTGTTTACTATCCTACAAACTAGTACTCTGAGTGCGGGGATATTTACTGCCCTTGAATAATCAACTCCGTTTGTCGGAAACCAGCCCACGTCCTTGAGATCATTAGGAGAACGCACCACTAGTGTCTATCGGAGGAAACTATTATGAAATAACAGTGTAGATGGCAACACAAATCAAACATTATATGGAGTATTTTGTGTGTTCAATATAGAAAGTAAGTGTGCTCTTGGTAACCTTCATCTGCCATTAGAGGGCACATAGTTTCATATAATTAAATGCACTTAGTGGGGTTCATTATCAAACATCACAATATAGGTGATTTATTTATTTATTTAGCGTATGGCTACATCACAAAATGTACAGTTAAATAATATTACAATCATGAAGATAATTATAACAGACTACAAACTAATATCAAGTCCATGAATATAGTCCAGTGATCCCTCCGCCATCACCAGGAACTCTGATTGGTCGCCAGCGAAAGCTCTCAAGGGACATTCGTGCACAACATGGAAGACCGTCTGCTTTTCAGCACCACAGTCACAGCTTGGAGACTCTCTTTTCTTCCACTTGTACATAAGGTCTGCACATCTTCCAGTGTTGGTTCTTTTTCTATTAAGTATTGACCAGTCCTTGCGTGGTAATTCAAAACAGGGTGGCTTCGTTGATATGCACGGCATCTTCAATTGCTCTGCTGTTGCGTTAGTCTGCCATGATTGCCTCCAGCAGTCATCAGTATTAAAGTTGTTGGCATCTAAAGTTCTCGCGGTTTCAAGGGGTGGATGACGAGATCGAAGCCTACCTCTTCCGATGTTTGGTATGTCTACATGCACTGCAAGGTGTGGATTTTTGTACAGCTTTTTGTACTCGCGTAATGGCTGTTGCTCACGTCCGCAGGTTTAACCATTAACTACCCTGCACGTGTCCCCTGGGTGGTGCTAAACGAGCAACAAAAACACTGGCGACCAGACAATCATTGAGATCTCCTGGTAAACATTACATCACATATCAGAATATAGGTGATAAATCAGTTTAACAATTCGTTAACACATTTTCTGCTCAACATTTCCAATGCGCACTGTTGCATCAATATTAAATTTAGTGTGCCCCACGAATAATTTTTTCTTTCTTTACCAGACCCCGATGTTCACTGGTTGCTTCATTCGACTTTGGCACAATTTCATATTTTGACGGTAACACATATGGAGGCAGAAAGAATAGTTAATGTTCACTGCGGAATTATACCACGCTAGCCGCTAATTCTCGACATGGCTCTGGATAGCGATGTGCATATATAGAAATGAGAGAATACACAGCCTGCTTCCAGTCTCCGACCGGGTCAGGAATGGAATGATCTAGCGGCGAGGATATGAACTGTGCCGGCTGCCTAGGCCTCACGCACTCCTCTGAGGGGCAATGATTAAATGAATGACAGATGAAATGAAATGATAGTGGAGAGTGTTGCTGGAATTAAATTTTGACAGGGAAAACCGGAGTACCCGGATAAAACCTGTCTCCCTCCGTTTTGTCCAGCACAGATTTCACATGGAGTGACCGGGATTTGAACCACGGACCCAGCGGTGAGAGGCCGGCGTGCTTCCGCCTAAGCCACGGAGGCTTCGCATATATAGAAATGAACATAAATATATTTAACTCATTATTTCAATTTAAATATAACATGAAATTGTGCCCCTTCTTAAATGACTGCGGTGAACATTTACCATAAATGAACGTCAAGGCTGTCAAAAGTAGTAGAATACAAGAATGACATTTTAATAGTAAGATTTATTTTTATTTTTTATTTAGACGATTTACCCTCTAGGTTGGTGGTTCCCACGGACTCAGCGAGGGAACTCACCACTACCGCCTCAACGGGCAGTATCCTGGAGATTGGAACATCTGGACGGGATGGATACAACTGGGGAGTTGTGATCAGCACGTCGCCCAGGCGGTCTCACCTGCAAAGCGAACAGGGGCCTCATGAGGGGAGGGATTGGAAGGTTAGGATGGATAGGCAAGGAAGAAGAAAGGAGGCCGTGGCCTTGCAGTAGGTACTGTCCCCGTATATTCTAGAGGCAGTCTGTTGGATATCCGATGCAACAGCTGGATTCGTAGATCTTGACTGCTCCGGCGCAAATTACTAATCAAGGATCTACGTCCAACTAGACCCTCGCGAATATACGTGGCGGAAATTACAATACAACTGTGATTTACAAGAAAAATATACTTAGCTCACAGTAAAACACCTACCTTATTCTCGGGGATCTCGTGGTCAGCCTCTCTGGACCTATAATGGGTTTCACAGTTGCATCTCCTTATATCAAAAATAAATCATGACGACATGGCTTCTAATAAAACTAAACGATTTAATAACAAAATGTAAACTAGGGCTAAACATTCACACAACAAAATAAAATAACACACTCCCATTCGCTCATCTCTACATTCACGCCACTGACAGAACTGCGTTCTATGAACATAATGACAAAATTTGGTGTAGCGTGTGTCCATACATCAAGCTGTACAATGGTTACACACCTCTGTGTATTTACATTCTTCTGGCACGCTTCCAAGAACATCTGTCCGCTCAGAGCACGCGACCCTTGCCACGTGTCCGATGACATAACATTCACCGCTACATTCCCAGTCTGTCTGGTTTAAAAAAAAGAGCGAGCCGTGCGGTTTGCAACATCTCTTCCCATTTGTGCGGCCTGGCCGAGCTATGGCCTTGGCTAGAAACGAGTTTTAAAGAAGTCCTCGCTGGTCCACAAATGTGCTTTCCATAACAATAAAAGCGGTGTTACAATGAAACAGATTCACGTCAGACAAATACGTGAACTGTACGCAAATCCTACATGCTACTGACATAAAACTTCTACACACACTCTCATTCATATTCTCGCATTGTGGCGTCCCAATGGAGTTCATTTCATTCGCACTGAACAAGAAACAAACCACATACAGTCACATACTCATTCATACTCTAACCTCTACGTTAAACAAACTATAAACTTCCTATGCCTAACATGTTATACACTCGATTGGCAAATAAAGGTTAACACTAAATGAATTTATAATGACGCTTATACCATCAGCTATAGTCCTTTCAAAGTAATAGCGTCTAAATAAACTCGAGCCTTTGCTCTGATCTAACAGTTATGTCAAATACAGTGAACTGTGATCCTTAAAATCTCCTACATCACCAGAAATAACCACCACCAGTCTCTCCTCTCTGATCTGGTGTCAAAATAGTTTTAAATACATTCGACCACTTAAGGTGAAACATATGCTGTTCCATGTCTAGGTTTAATAATCTAGATAAAAGTATTGCATAACAGCTGTCATCATCAATTTCCTGTTCTAATTTTAACCGTGACCCTTCCTGTCCTCTCTAAATCCCAGGTCGTGTATAACAAAATAAGGAGTACTCTCTACTCACACTTTTAATGCCATGCCAATCCTAGTCATGCCCACGCAATGACTGCACTATAAAATGCGGAACACACCTTCGCAATAATCTCGTATGCCAACTACATACGGAAATACACAAAAAACCACTATCAAAGGGTTATCAACTCCCCTTCTTCCAACCTGGCATTCCTACAAAAGGGCATAATTTCTCAGCGTTGTCACCACAATCGCTGGTCTGATGAACAATAACAACAATTGTTAAATTATTAATTTATACATCTTAACGACCTACGGAATTTACGATACTGACCTCCTCACTTAATACTCTTGAAACGATACTCTGATAAGTATAAACTGTCGTGCATACATTTAATAAAAAATACTACACCTCATCTTCACATATCTGGGTTCGACTCTAATCGAAGAAGGAATATTATGTCTACAACGTGACATGATATTACTCCTCGTAAATATTTAATCACAACATCATATATATGTGTTTTTGTCCAACAAGAATCTATCACGACGAGGATATCAAACGATAACTACCCTAACGTCGGATGATAATTAATCTTCCGAGAAGATTCTAGCTTCAAATAAATTAGATGACTGAAAGTTCGTAGCTTTCTTCAATAAAAACATACAGTTAGTCATATTCGTATTCTCTTCATTCAGAACGAATGTCTATGAGTTCTGACGATAATAATCGTGTCCACGTTAAATGTTTCTTTTCCACAATGTGACATGATTTTTCACAATATATCACTACCAAGATCTTCTTTCTTGACGTTTCTTCTCGACGGATAAAATGCCCAAATTAAACTAATGAAAATTAATTTAATGGATAACATAGACGAAAATGTCTACCACCTGCATTCAGAATGAATACAAAAACGACGAAAATAAAATACTGTTCCTTAAAGGAAATGACAAAATCTTGTTCCTCGAACAAGTAAAATAATCGCAGTTCAGAAACAGGATTCCTAACAAACGAAGTAAATAGCGTCGCAAGACGATCACTATAATAAATTTCGAAGAAAAAATGCTATACATGGAGTACATAAATACTGCATCGAAATATGGATAAAGGATTTGCTCAGAAAATGTCACTACAAGCTCTAACTAAAAGGTTAGTGAACACTGCTACCTGGTCTCGAAGTCTAGAAGATCAAGATAGAGTATAACAAAATACTCGGATGTTACATCTCCCAAAGATCTGGGCTGGATCCTAGCTCGTCTCCACGAACTCGTGACCTCAGGAAAGGAACGAATTCCCCCACTGGAAACAGCAAGCTCCGACCGGAATCGAACTTCGGGCCTCCAATCATCATCTTCCTTGTGACCGGGGTAACCCTGGACCTCTTGATAATCTTGATGTTTCTTCTATCGCCGTCACAGCACAGTCTCCTCATAACAGTGAGTAGCGTCGAAAGTTCTGGTTTCCACTTCAAAAGGCATTTGAAGAGAAAGTCTTGGACCTCACTCGTAAAACGAACATTCATGTAGATGGAATCTGAACATCGTTCTGTAGTCTCTGATGTTAATGTTGAGCTCATATTTGACAAGAATGCACTAGAATAGGGTTGTGCATCAAGTCTCATGATCGCTCACTAAGTAGACATTCACGAACAGTTTCCTCTAACGAAGCTCTATCGTTGACTATATTGCTTCTATCTGCTTATATTCCTGGCACACATAATAATTTAGTCCATAATAATCTTCATAATACTAGACTGAATATTGTTCTTCACTATGCAATACATCTCCATCCTAAGTGTTGTAATACAGTTCCACACAAGCAATATTAATAGACACTCGTACTCACGGGTGGCTGTTGCCTGAGCTGCAGTCGCTCGGACAAAGTGCCTTATCGCGCTGGAAAGAAACACGTTTCTCGCGCTTCACAAAACTGCTTATAATTGCTGAAATACTTCTCTCAAACTTCTGAAAGTTCGTAATATATAATATCTCCTAGTCACCTACAATATGTAGTTGAAATAAGTTCTCTGAAGCCGATCAGACCGAAGTGATCGTGATATATATGTCCCTCGCAACTTCACCTAGATTCAAGGTGTGGTCGTCTCCTAATTCCGCCCTTGCTTAAGCCTTGACTCCACGAGTCACCTTCTACTAGACCGGTGAAACACTCGGAACTCCTTTCTCTCCCAATCGCACACGTCTGACCTCTTCGACGTTCAGATACACAAGGGCCCCGGTGCTTGGCGTCTCCCCACCAAGTCTACCGATTTTAGCCGCCTTTTCGAGTTCCCTCTCGAATTCGCGCGGGCTTTAGCAAATCGCTTATTTCTTCCAATAGCGACCTGCTATTGACTTATAAAATATTTCCTATATTTCCAATATTTTATTATCATATTCCTCTCTTTTCCAATATATAAATTCACTCTCGAAGGGCTTAAATGAATTAAATATCCATAAAATTTAGTTGCTGGAACTCCCGTCTTCTCTAAAACTTCTTCATATTGGGTGTAAGCTCATATCCAATGGGATAATTTATAACAATATTTGAACAAATCCTGGGAATATTCGCTGTTGCTAGGTCGATTCTAAGCTTCTAGAAACTTCCATTGCGCAATACAATCACGTGACGGAATTTCCCTCCTTGCTCGACGTCGCCTCACGACTGGTTTCTGCCAAGTTCCAGCTATCATATTCCTTGGTTAAATTTTATCATGGGCTTCGAGAAAAATGTATTATTCCCATTTTCATCCGTTATAATTCATTTTACGGGGGCATTCCCCTCCCATCTCAATTTAAAAACAGTTGCAAAATTGTTTTTAGCCACTTCGATTCAGGACCTTAGACATGTCACTGAACTCGAAAATGAATTATAATTTACAGCCTACTTTCTTAAAATATTTCTTCAAGTCCTTTGCATTGTATTTTCCCAAAATGACATTGTTCTCTTCATCATACAGCTCATAACAATTATTCCCATAGACAGTCTCAATTCGGAACGGTCCAATAAATATATCCCCGAACTTCGGGTGTATTTTCTTGGTTATGTCCGCTTTGACAGGTCGGTGCAATAACACCATGTCTCCCACTTCTAAGGGCTTACTAAATATTCTCCCTTCTACTCTTTTCATGCATTTATCGGCCGCCTTCTTTAGCTTTTCCTTCGCTCTGTCTATTCTCTCTTGTCTTCCTACATCTGGATCTTGTGGAATAAAGTTAAATGCGTTGTCCCAAGGTCTTTCTGGTTTCCTTCCTAAATTTAAGACCATTGGAACTTCTGCCGTGCTTTCTTGAACTGTGGAGTTCAAACATTCTTCAATGATAGGCACATACTTAACCCAACTGGGGTGATCATGAGGGCAGAAAATTCGACAGAATTTACTAAATTCAGCCATATATCTCTCACTAGAATTTGATTCAGGATAACGCACGCTGGAAAATATGTGTCGTATTCCTAATCTCTCCATGTCTGCTTCGAATTCCGCTGAGGTGAACTGGGCTCCGTGATCAGATAACAAATATTCTGGTCTTCCAGCTTTCCGAAAAACAGAATTCTCCAATCTGCTCACTACATTTCTTGTAATTGCTTTCTGCATGGGGTCCATCGTCACAAACTTGGAAAAGACATCCACTGTCACTAACAAGAATTGGTTCCCTTGGTAACCCTTCGGACAGGGACCAAAAATGTCCGCCGCCATAAGCTCATGTGGTCTGGAGGGTATCAGAGGCCTTGGTTTGCCTTTTAACAATTCGGAGGTGAATTTCCCTCTTTGACATTTATCGCAAGATCGTATTATCTTCCTAATGGTGGATCTGATGTTGGTCCAAGTGAATCTCTCTTTCAGAGTGCTGAGAGTCTTGTCTAAACCACCGTGTCCTATCGAGTGGTGTGCTAGCCATACAAACTTCGAAACCAAAATAGGGGCACAACTATGCATGGCTTTGTATGCTCGGTGTCAATATACTTGCATACTAGATCTCCGCTCAAAACAAAGTGGCGCGATCGTCTCTGGGTTGCGATATAATCCTCATCAGCTATGTCCATGAAACATTTTAGGAACCTGTACATTTTCCTGATTGGAGCGTATCTCTTCTGTGATACACCGATTCGGGCTAATCTCCTGACGGTTTCTTGATCTTCTTGCTCCAATTGTACATGGTTTATCTGCACATTTTTAATAGGGTTTCTCGATAATGCATCAGCCAGTAAGTTATCTTTCCCTGGCTGGTGGACAATAGTAGCGTTAAACTGCTGAGTGAAAAGGGCCCATCGTGTTAACCTGACACTCAACATTTCAGTTTGAAGCATAAACTGCAATGCCTTGTGATCGGTCACGATAATGATCTGATGACCAATCAGTATCTTCTTCCAAGCCTGCAGAGCTGTAACAAAGGCTAACGCCTCCAGTTCTGTTGTAAAATAGTTCTCCTCATGTCGTTTCAACTTTCTACCAGTGAAAGCGATATAGTGCCTTCTTCCATCCTCGTCCTTCTGGTACAGAACAGCACTTATACCTATGCGGGAGGCATCGGATTCGATATAAAATATACGGTCAAAAACCGGGTATTCCAACTTGACATTCTGCCTCAACATCTCCTTCGCGTTTTCAAAGGCCTCGTCAGCGGTACTCGTCGACTTCCAACGAATGTTCTTCTTCAGTAATTCATAAAGAGGTGCCATGATCTCAGAGTATTTCGGACAGTGACTGCTAATAAACTGGCAAGCTCCCACAAACTCGCGTACTTTCTTGACCTTGGTGGACTTAGGGAATCTAGTTATAGCCTCTACCTTCTCAAGGTTTTGGTGGTAACCTTCCCGATCGATGGTGTGACCTAGGAAATTAATCCGTTCGTGCATGAAGCGGCATTTATCAAAGTTCACTTTGATATTCGCATCCCTCAAGTTCTCGAAAAGTTTACGTAAATGCACCATGTGTTCCTTAACATCAGGAGATGATATGATCAGATCATCGATGTAACATATCACGTTCTTCTTGACTTCATCAGTGAGCTTACTATCAAGGGCTCTGATTAGCGCTGGACCGCTATTTATTATACCAAAAGGTAGCCTTTGAAATACCCATGAAGTTTGGTCGAAGAGAAAACCGGTGTACTGTTTACACTCCTCCTCCAACTCAATTTGGTAAAACGACGCTGTTAAGTCCAAAATGGAAAAGCAGGCCTTTCCTTTGAATTTCCTTAAGAGATCATGAATTTTCGGTGGCCTGTCTGCCTCAGAAAGAATTTTCAAGTTGATCGAACGTGCATCAAGACATAGGCGTAGCTGTCCATTATTCTTCACCACAGTGATGGGGTTGATATATGAAGACGCCTGTTTCCTAATAATGCCATCTGCTTCCATCTTTTTTATTAACCCTCTTACTTCTTCATAATATTTCTCTGGAATGGGGTGTATCCGCTTCTGATAAGGGGTTTCATCGGTCAATCTAATCTTGCACTTGAAATCCTTGATTAACCCAGGTTTGTCGTCAAAAACATCCTTAAATTCCGTAATTAATTCTTCAAATTCCTCTTGAATTTCATCAAACCCTTCAGCTTTGAGGATAAGCTTTTCTCTAGCATTCTCTGCCTCCTCAATAACATTAGTTAGAATGTCTTCCCTATAATCCGTATCTGGACTGTTATTCAGTTCCTGTTTTTCTAACTCTTCTGTGTTAATAATCCCCTCGCTAAATTTAATAATACTATTCTTCATATCAATATTGGCTCCTAACTTCGTGATAAAATCAATCCCAAGCACTATGTCAAAATTTATCTTGTCCACCACGATGAAAATATGTTCATAAGCACGTGCATTTATTTCAAAGTTCAGCAAAACATGAATCTTACACTTCACAGCTTTATCTTGAAAGATGCCACGCACTTTCACAGCAGATGCGGGCAAAGCCGTCATCTTGTCACTTCCCAATAATCTCTGTTAACACTCATGAAATATTATAGACATAATAGCTCCCGTGTCCATCAAAGACTTGCATGTCTGATCATCGATATTTATACATATAATTGGTAATTCATATTGCCTTTCCTCTCTTATGATCTCGTCTTCTAACAATAGGTCCTCACCCGTCACCTCGTATACTTCATTTATCAAATCTGGTGTAATGTGGTGGTATTTCTCTCTTCCTCTAGTTCTGTTTTGAAAATGGAGTTTTTTTTGTCCCTGAGTGTCATTCTCTCGGATTCCTTGCTGGCTAGTACCGGGTTTAGGATCCACGCTCAAGTTCGAATTACTTCCGTTTTCGCCTTCCTTTTCTCTTAATTCCTTCATGTATCGCTTTCCTTCTTGATGGCGTTCATCGTAGTTCTCTTTGGTCATGACCTCATATCTTTGTGGTTTATCGCGGTTCTGATTCTGGTAATTGCGGTTGTTTCGACCATTATAATTATTGTTATTGCGATAATTATTATTGTTGTCGAAGAAACCGCTTCTTCGATTCTCCTGGTAGTTTCCACGTCCTTGCTGTTGTTGATAGGGACGGACACCACGGTATCTCCTATACCTTGGTTCAGGTCGCCTATCTCTAAAATAGGTATTTCTTTCCGGACCTACATCTCCTTTCTCCTGTTCTTTGGGGCTTTCTGTTTGCTGTGTCTGATCAATATACACAGTATTAATATCTTTGTAGACCTGACGTTGGTTTCTAGCTACGACATTGGGCGTTGGACTAGTATAATCCAATTTCCAAAGAAGTTCGTCCATGCCGGCCAAATCGCTGATTCCTGACGAAATTATCAGTCTTCTCACTTCAACTGTCAACATTCTGGCAATGGCATCTATCAATTGTGCCGTAGATAGAGGGGGTTGCAAAAAACGTAGCCGGGCAAGTTGCGTTGTGAAGAAATCGGCGTAACGCGTCGGTAATGTACCCAAATACTTCCTCGAGTATACTTCTGCGCGTAAACTGTTCTGCGCTTCTATGGACCAATAACGTTTCACGAGGGCTTCAGCAAACTCCTCAAAGTCCACAAATGTGTACCTGAAGGCGCAAAACCATTCAAGGGGGCCTTCTCCCATATAGCGTTCCACTATCTTCATCTCTCGTTCTCTCGGAATGTGAGCCTCCGCAAAATAGTCACGGATATTCCTGATATACTCAATTGGGGTGTAAGAATCGAGGTTGGTAAATTTACGCGGTTTGTCCTAAAAATTACGGATTACCGTCACATTTCTCTGTTGAGAATCTTGGAAACTGGGACGATATTCCTTCCTTTCTCTTTCGGGTTCTCTACTCCTATCCTCGAGTATCTCATGGTGTCTTAACGTGTTTCTTCTGGTCTTACTTCTCTAACTCCTGTTACCGTACTGAGTTTTCTACGATAATCTCCATAGTCCTCCATTTCTATCTTCTCCCTCTCTTCTATCTCCGCAATCAACTCTTTCACTTGCTTCTCTATATCTTTCTTCATATCCTCCTTATAGACTTCAAGATCTGCCACGTCTCCTAAGCTCAGATTTTTCAATTTCCCACTAATGTATTCCTCAATATTACTGGATTTTCCTTCCTTAATCTCATTTACGACGGTGACTACTGTGTCTATCCTTTCATCTAACCATTTACTACGACTTTCTAACGTCTCTTTTAACGCTTGATTTTTCTCGACCGATTGATTCTTGTCGTCAACCTGTCTCTGTAATAGTTGATCAATACGCTTCCCTAAATCTGACCTAACAGACATTACATCACGATTGATCTGTAATTGCGTATTGGCAAGCTTACTTTCAACTTTACCCTGAATTAGCTTAATATGTTCTGCGCTCGACTTATCCCATTCGTCTTTCCAAATGACAACATTAGCCTTCAACATTTCGGCTATATCTAGTTCAATGTCCTCCTTCAAAATTTTATTGTGGTCTATCACCTGACTACGCAGAGTATCAACATTTGTCTTCAACTCGGCTAAAGAAACAATGGTCTTTAGAGAATCGTCAACCAATTGCGATCTCAAAGCACCTATACCTTCTGAACATTGGGTTTTAGACTCTTCCACTTCCTTCCTGATCTTATCAATGTCTCCTTGGACCTTATTTACATCAACAAACATAGAATTAACTTCAGACTGTACTTTACCGATATCATTTTGTACACTAGTTATTTGTCTGGACATTATTAACATCGATTTGCATATTGTTTACATTCTCCTGAATCTTATCTACTTTTGTTTGGACATGTGGCACATCTGACCTTACATTGGCCACTTCTGGTTGAACATTAGCAACAATAGATTTCACAAGCACAACATCAGTTTGAACATTTTCGACATTGGATTTTACAAGAGCAACATCATTCTGAACATGGGTAACATTGGACTTCACAAGAGACACATCATCTTTAACAAAAGTCACATTATCTTTGACTAGGGAAACATCAGAATGTACATCCTTAACATCCTCCTTCAATTCAGCGGAGCTAGTGTGCAATCCCTGTAAAGAATTTTGCATACCCTGAATATCTCCCTTAAAACTTTCACCCACCTTGACGACAATCGTGTCAAGATCTACCTGTCAATCTTTCTTTAGCTGCTCTCTGTCCTTCTTTGCCTCGTACAATTTCCTCTGTAAATCAATAACATTTACTTTCAGATTCTCTTTAATCTGATTTTCCACACTATTTAGTTTCTCCTTCATGCTGTTGTCCATTTTCTCCATCATCTCTCCCATCATCTTACGGACATCGTCTGCCGCCATCGTTGCCATTACAACAAAATCAATAATAAAAGTGCTATAGGAGTACAAACAAATAGAGCAATATAGCAACACTTTAGATCATCCTTTCAATCCATGTATTTGGGCATCTTATCGTCTCGCCTTAACATTAACTTAATGCTAAATCACCATACATCTTATTCTAAAATACCAGTACCTAAACGTTTGCGTGTGATTTATTTTAGATATACTACCATAAAGAATATTTACATTTATCACCATTAAACAAGAATATTTACATTAGCATGGCTGTCAATAACCATGAGCCGGTGAAATGGAAATAGATTCAGATCATGGGTCATTCCGAAAAATATAACCTATTACTCCTCCCTCAGGCTATCCATAAGATCTAATCTTTCGTTTGAGTGCAATTTTATTAAACACCAAAGCAAATATAGCCTATATGATTACACTCTAGCTCATCGCAAATGATATGGTTAATTAATCCCATAAACTTAAAAATTAAGCTGTCATCTGGATAGCTTCTAAATGGCCTCACGAAGCTATTTTCGTGGCCCCAAAGTCTAGGGTGCCATCTTTCCACTGTCCCCGTATATTCTAGAGGTGGTCTGTTGGATATCCGATGCAACAGCTGGATTCGTAGATCTTGACTGGTCCGGCGCCAAATACTAGTCAAGGATCTACGTCCAACTAGACCCTCGCGAATATACGTGGCGGAAATTACAATACAACTGTGAATTACAAGAAAAATATACTTAGCTCGCAGTAAAACATCTACCTTATTCTCGGGGATCTCATGGTCAGCCTCTCTGGACCTATAATGGGTTTCACAGTTGCATCTCCTTATATCTAAAATAAATCATGACGACACGGCTTCTAATAAAACTAAACGATTTAATAACAAAATGTAAACTAGGGCTAAACATTCACACAACAAAATACAATAACACACTCCCATTCGCTCATCACTACACTCACGTTACTGACAGAACTGCGTTCTATGAACATAATGACAAAATTTGCTGTAGCTTGTGTCCATACATCAAGCTGTACAATGGTTACACACCTCTGTGTATTTACATTCTTCTGGCACGCTCCCAAGAACATCTGTCCGCTCGGAGCACGCGACCCTTGCCACGTGTCCGATGACATAACATTCACCGCTACATTCCCAGTCTGTCTGGTTTTTTAAAAAAAGAGCGAGCCGTGCGGTTCGCAACATCTCTCCCCATTTGTGCGGCCTGGCCGATCTATGGCCTTGGCTAGAAACGAGTTTTAAAGAAGTCCTCGCTATTCCCGCCTGGTCCACAAATGTGCTTTCCATAACAATAAAAGCTGTGTTACAATGAAACTGATTCACGTCAGACAAATACGTGAACTGTACGCAAATCCTACATGCTACTGACATAAAACTTCTACACACACTCTCATTCATACTCTCGCATTGTGACGTCCCAATGGAGTTCATTTCATTCGCACTGAACAAGAAACAAACCACATACAGTCACATATTCATACTCTAACCTCTACGTTAAACAAACTATAAACTTCCTATGCCTAACATGTTATACACTCGATTGGCAAATAATAAAGGTTAACACTAAATGAATTTATAATGACGCTTATACCATCAGCTATAGTCCTTTCAAAGTAATAGCGTCTAAATACACTCGAGCCTATGCTCTGATCTAGCAGTTATGTCAAATACAGTGAACTGTGATCCTTAAAATCTCCTACATCACCAGAAATAACCACCAACAGTCTCTCCTCTTTGATTTGGTGTCAAAATAGTTTTAAATACATTCGACCACTTAAGGTGAAACATATGCTGTTCCATATCTAGGTTTAATAATCTCGATAAAATTATTGCATAACAGATGTCGTCATCAATTTCCTGTTCCAATTTCAACCGTGACCCTTCCTGTCCTCTCTGAATCCCAGGTCGTGTATAACAAAATAAGGAGTACTCTCTACTCACACTTTTAATGCCATGCCAATCCTAGTTATGCCCACGCAATGACTGTACAATAAAATGCGCAACACACCTTCGCAATAACCTCGTATGCCAACTACATACGGAAATACACAAAAAACCACTATCAAAGGGTTATCAACTCCCCTTCTTTCAACCTGGCATTCCTACAAAAGGGCATAATTTCTCAGCGTTGTCACCACAATCGCTGGTCTGATGAACAATAACAACAATTGTTAAATTATTAATTTATACATCTTAACGACCTTTGGAATTTACGATACTGACCTCCTCACTTAATACTCTTGAAACGATACTCTGATAAGTATAAACTGCCGTGCATACATTTAATAAAAAGTACTACACCTCATCTTCACACATCTGGGTTCGACTCTAATCGAAGAAGGAATATTATGTCTACAACGTGACATGATATTACTCCTCGTAAATATTCAATCACAACAGCATGTCTATGTGTTTGTGTCCAACAAGAATCTATCACGACGAGGATATCAAACGATAACTAACCTAACGTCGGATGATAATTAATCTTCCGAGAAGATTCTAGCTTCAAATAAATTAGATGACTGAAAGTTCATAGCTTTCTTCAATGTAAACATCAGTTAGTCATATTCATATTCTCTTCAATCAGAACGAATGTCTATGAGTTCTGACGATAATAATCGTGTCCACGTTAAATGTTTCTTTTCCACAATGTGACATGATATTTCACAATATATCACTACCAAGATCTTCTTTCTTGACGTTCCTTCTCGACGGATGTATGTATGTCTACCCCTTATAATTCCCATTTTCCAACGGGGTCGGGGATGAGATGCGATGGAATTCTTTGTGGCGTTGGTTTTTACGGCCGGATGCCCTTCCTGACGCCAACCTCATGAGATGACTTAATGAGAGATGAAATGAATGATGGTGAATGAAACTGGGCAAGGATGTGGAAGGAAGCGGCCGTGGTCTGTCAGAAGGTACCGTCCCAGCATTTGCCTGGTGTTGAAAATGGGATACCACGGAAAACCATTTCAAGGACGGCCGACGGTGGGGCTCGAACCCCGCGTCTACCGAGTTAGCAGAGAGCTTGGCCCCATGACCTAATGCTGCGCGTTAGCCAGCGTAGCCACTACTGTCGGTACGTTTCTTCTCGACGGATAAAATGCCCAAATTAAACTAATAAAAATTAATTTAATGGGTAACATAGACGAAAATGTCTATCACCTGCATTCAGAATGAATACAAAAACGACGAAAATAAAATACTGTTCCTTAAAGGAAATGACAAAATCTTGTTCCTCGAACAAGTAAAATAATTGCAGTTCAGAAACAGGATTCCTAACAAACGAAGTAAATAGCGTCGCAAGACGATCACTATAATAAATTTCGAAGAAAAAATGCTATACATGGAGTACATAAATACTGTATCGAAATATGGATAAAGGATTTGCTCAGAAAATGTCACTACAATCTCTAACTAAAAGGTTAGTGAACACTGCTACCAGGTCTCGAAGTCTAGAAGATCAAGATAGAGTATAACAAAATACTCGGATGTTACATCTCCCAAAGATCTGGGCTGGATCCTAGCTCGTCTCCACGAACTCGTGACCTCAGAAAAGGAACGAATTCCCCCACTGGAAACAGCAAGCTCCGACCGGAATCGAACTTCGGGCCTCCAATCATCATCTTCCTTGTGACCGGGGTAACCCTGGACCTCTTGATACTCTTGATGTTTCTTCTATCTCCGTCACAGCACAGTCTCCTCATAACAGTGAGTAGCGTCGAAAGTTCTGGTTTCCACTTCAAAAGGCATTTGAAGAGAAAGTCTTGGACCTCACTCGTGTAACGAACATTCTTGTAGATGGAATCTGAACATCGTTCTGTAGTCTCTGATGTTAATGTTGAGCTCATATTTGACAAGAATGCACTAGAATAGAGTTGTGCATTAAGTCTCATAGGCTCACTAAGTAGACATTCACGAACAGTCTTCTCTAACGAATCTCTATCGTTGACTATATTGCTTCTATCTGCTTATACTCCTGGCACACATAATAATTTAGTCCATAATAATTTTCATAATACTAGACTGAATATTGTTCTTCACTATGCAATACATCTCCATCCTAAGTGTTGTAATACAGTTCCACACAAGCAATATTAATAGACACTCGTACTCACGGGTGGCTGTTGCCAGAGCTACAGTCGCTCGGACAAAGTGCCTTATCGCGCTGGAAAGAAACACGTTTCTCGCGCTTCACAAAACTGCTTATAATTGCTGAAATACTTCTCTCAAACTTCTGAAATTTCGTAATATATAATATCTGCTAGTCAGCTACAATATGTAGTTGAAATAAATTCTCTGAAACCGATCAGACCGAAGTGATTGTGGTATATATGTCCCTCGCAACTTCACCTAGATTCAAGGTGCGGTCGTCTCCTAATTTCGCCCTTGCTTAAGCCTTGTCTCCACGAGTCATCTTCTACTAGACCGGTGAAACACTCGGGACTCCTTTCTCTCCCAATCGCACACGTCTGACCTCTTCGACGTTCAGATACACAAGAGCCCCGGTGCTTGGCGTCTCCCCTCCAATATTTCCAATATTTTATTATCATATTCCTCTCTTTTCCAATATATAAATTCACTATCTAAGGGCTTAAATGAATTAAATATCCATAAAAATTTAGTTGCTGGAACTCCCGTCTTCTCTAAAACTTCTTCCTATTGGCCGTAAGTTCATATCCAATGGGATAATTTATAACAATATTTAAACAAATCCTGGGAATATTCGCTGTTGCTAGGTCGATTCTAAGCTTCTAGAAACTTCCATTGCGCAATACAATCACGTGACGGAATTTCCCTTCTTGCTTGACGTCGCCTCACGACTGGTTTCTGCCAAGTTCCAGCCATCATATTCCTCGGTTAAATTTTATCATGGACTTCGAAAAGAAAAGGATTATTCCCATTTTCATCCCTTATAATTCATTTTACGGGGGCAGTACCAACCACGGAAAACCACTTCGAAGATGCCTGAGGTGGGAATCGAACCCCCTCTACTCATTTGGACCACCTGAGGCTGAGGAGACCCTGTTCCAGTCCTCATACCACTGTTCAAATTTCGTGGCCGAGCCGGGAATCGAACCCAGGACCTCCGGGGCGGCAGCTAGCCATGCTGACCGCGACGCTACGGAGGCGACTAAATTTTTAAATAATTATAAATATTTGCAAAATGAAGGTAGAAAATGGTAGGAAATTATTTTTTAAAAGCTGACTGATTCATGACTGTAATGTATGATTATAATGAAGGAATCCTTAGTAAAAGAAAAAATAATTAAAACAGAACGTCGATGCTATAATTTGTTCTGCCGCTGTAGGTTATATTCTAACCACGGTCACTACCGTGATTTGTTTCATGGTCCATCCCTGGTATTAAGTCATACTTACCGTAAACTCTACAAATCATATGAACCTGAATTATCAATGGAACGTTTGGCCTATACAGTATAATACGTACCATGCAAACTAATATGAGGATAACATCTGTCATTCTCCGTACTGCAAATCTCTAATACTTTAGCACAGTAATAAAAATGTAAATCACTGAACGAGATCATAAACTATTTTCTCCGCTAAAAACGTTTCATTAAATGTAATATTTTGTGACTGTAATGTAATTCTTATTTATGCATGTGCTAAGAATAATCATTGTTGGGGCAGTGAATTAAGGTATTATAGCTTTTATTGTCGCCTAATACGAATTAGGTAGAGCAAGCATGTCCACGTTAAATCCTTGCTGCATCATACTAAAAGCCATTGCAGGCAGACAAATAGAAAGCTGTTGATACAACGTATTATAATACCAATGGCAGGAGAGGACGTAGCCCGCGTTCTAAAGCTGTGCCTTGGTGATTAACGAAGTCATTGAAAGCAAACGAGGCAGGACTTCCATCAATGGCGTTTTTCTCTCTGATATTCGTAATATTCTTGCTTAATGAAGTCTCATTACTTCCTTTAAGCCTATTTGTTAAAATGCTGGCAGTTTAAATTAAATACATTCAGGGAGATCGTTTCTCCACTTTCTTATATTTATTTTCCTGAGTTGTTGGAGGGACAAGTTCTACTCATTCAGGTGCCATAAGATTTACGAATAAGCTCCACCTCGTGTGCCTTCTTCTTGTTCAGCCTCTTCCCTGTATTTGGGGCATCCTCTCCACCATCTTATTCGCCAAGTGTTTCCTTACTGTGTTGAAGCTGAAGTCCCTTGAACTCTTTTTAAGTCCTTCGAGAATGTCATTTGAGGGAATCATCTCAGTTTCTTTTCATCTGAGATTCCTAGAGCCTTCTTCACATTCTGGTGTCCCACAGTGTAACCATGATCGTTAAGTCACACACCACGGCCGCGAGGGCAGCTGCAGCAAATGTGGATATCACAGGTTTGAATCTCCGAGATGTGTGGCTATTCTGGGTGTGGGTTTTCCTGTTCTCTTATACACTCCCTCATGGGAAATGCCAGGATAGTATCTTACTTCAAGTTCCGGTGATCAAACCCATCACTGTCTCTAACAGAGTTACTGAGGTATTATTTCTTTATTTATCGTCTGGCTTTTAGTGCCGGGAGTGACCGAGGACATGTTCGGCTCGCCAGAGGCTGTAGCTGCTTCTAGCGTACACCCAGTTACAAGTTCCGTACAATTTCAAGTAGTTCCAACTTTCACTACCAGACGTCAATGATACCTAATGGTGAACGTTGGAGCTTTGATAGAGCATTCCAACGAAATCTAACCTAGAAATTTAGCTTCACACAAGTTGAGTCGGTGGAAGGATATTTCACATGCAATAAATCTAGGGCATGGGACCGCCGGCTTTACTTCCCCTCCGAAGGAATGCATACTGAGGGATTTTTACGCTCTTAAAAAATTCGACGACTTCGGCCGGGTTTGAACCAGCTATCTTAGGCACAGCAGTTCAGCATGCTACCGACTGCGCCACCGAGGCATTAGAAGGCATGTTTAGTGTTGCATCGTATACAATCAAAGAACAACACGAACTCAATAAAGCACATGAACTCAGTAACACACAAGGACATCTGGCAAAGTCACTGAAACAGAAAATAAACGAACAAGACCTAATTCTAACAAAAGCGGATCAAGGCAACACCACAGTAGTTCTGGATAAAATGGAGTACATAAACAAACTTTAGATTTCGTGAACACGAACAGAATTATTGAGATAGAAAAGGACCCTAACAATTAATTCCAAAATCAAATAAAAATTGTGTTAAATGGAGTCGAATACGTCCCCACACGACGTAACAAGAATCCTTAAACTTCTTCTCTTTCATAAAAGTTGCATAGGTATTATTCACAATTGCGTAGCTAGGATTTAATTCTGGGGAGGGGACGAGGTAAATGAAATTTACATAGGAAGAATGTGCATAGACATGATCAACTACAGAAGAACTACACCTCGTCGTGTTTGATTTCGATAGTATTCGATACGTTTTATTTCCACCAGTCTATGTGGAAAATCTCAAAAATGAACAGTTTTCCTTAACGAAAGTTTAGTTTGCACTAAAAGTTTCATTCGAGTATAGAGAAATCAATAAGTATACACATACGTAATCCAGTCGTTTGTTGACTTGACTTGACTATTGTCCTGTGCCCCGTTTCGGAGCAAAGGGCTGCAAGAAAGATCCTCCATTGGTCTTTTCTCCAGGCAATCTGTTGTAGAACTACCCAGTATTTGCCTTCTTCCCTCATCTCATCCTCAGCGCTTCTTTTCCAGGTCACCTTTGGTCTTCCAACATCCAATTTTCGTAACCTGTTTCATGCTAAAGATCGTCGTCTTTTAATCCGTCCAGTTTTTCTCTGTTGCAGTTTCAGTAATAATATTTTCTCAGAGATGCGGGTTATCGGCCTACAGTCTCCAAAGCACAGTGAAGGGCAGGGGGTGGGTGGAGTGCCGCCCCCTTAGCATAGTTGTTTGTTGAGGATTGGTTTTATTGAAAATCAAAATTTCTTTGAATTACGTATTTTTATTATTTCCTCGTAGTTACGCCACTAACTATTATTCACAGTCTGTGAAAGAATGATACATTCCTGTCATTTGTACCCTTATTCTTCGTATATTTTATGTGTAACATCTTTCCACTTGGTATCTGGATATTTTTGTAGCACTCGGTACCTGGACATTTTTGTGGGAGTGATTTTGGAAAAGGGACGGAAGTGGATGGGACGGAAGTGCATGGGACGGAAACAATGGGCGCGCGCGGTGGCAGAGATCGGTACAAGTGAATGAATGAAGAGGAGTTATTTCATTCCCTGTCCCGCGAAGCGGGACAGGGCGGGCACCCAGCTCAACGAGGAGCTCTTGTGCCAAAGAACAAGGAAAAAGGAGGAGAAAAGGAAAATAATATTATGGAAAATATGCTAGGCATATGAAAAAGGGGGGAGTTGAGGGAGAAAAAGCTGGCGCAGAGATCGGTACAATGACGTACATAGGCCATGTGGCTATGGGGAATGTATATCACGTACGGTTTAGCTCAAGGTTTGGAGACCCCATTTAAGATATTCCTACAATAAATCATCTTCAAGTTGTCGTTCTTTGGTGTAAAAATATTCATTATATCATATTTGCTGAAAACAATTTCGATTTATTAAATCTTCATACTTTTGCTGTATTCTTAATTAATGTAAGCACTCCAGGTACTGTCGCCCATCTGGCTATGTGGAATCTATATCGCATCTACAAACACTCCAAACAACGTAGGAATTCAGTATATTAACACCGACTACTAACAATAATTCAAACTTCGTTGGTCTAAACGTATCACTGAGAGAAACTCATTTAATATACCTACTGCACACCTAATTTTTAACCGCGCCTATACTTGGCAGTGCGCTCTATCGACAAATAGAGGCCATTTTCAATAACACCGCTGGCAATGGTTCACTAACTGGCCGGTATAGAGCGCAGCTCGCATCGCATACGGTTTGTGTATTTATGCTTTGACTTTTGTATTTTCTGATGTACTGTAATTGTCATGGTTTTGGAATTGATCATTAACAAATAGTTTTTGATCTGAAGTCTACAGATTAATTGATCTGCAGGAGAGTTTGGTCGTTTCTGAAGTGTCCTTATCCTTGGGTAAGTCGGAAATTATATCTTTAATTTTTGAAGTGTGTCCTGATGCATTTGTTTTGAGTGACTATGTTTGTTCGTGCGCACAGTTGTTGCACCTTCATTATCGTTTCCCACATTGGTCACACTGCATACCGGATTATTTATCTTGTATAAGCGATCGGAATTCTGACTTTTCCATTGTGTTTTACGAGTTGCTGGATGGTGTGTTGGATTCCCTTGCAAGACTGTTTCTGATTCGGGAACTGAAGTTAAGTTCAGACAGTGATATGTTTAGACCGTCTACTTGCAGTGATATTTGTACCGATATGCTAGTTCTGACAGTAGAGGTTATGATCGGCCTGAGCGGTCAAAGTGGTTAATTATTGAGAATAGACATCGAAGTTATAGGAGTCGATCTCTGTCAGATATTCGTGACTCTAAGGAGTTGGATAAGGAAGCTCTAACGTCATATTCTCGTAGGTTATTAGGCTTATTTCTCCAAATCTTGTTAACGCGACTGAGCCAGGTAAGTCTGATAAATATTAGATTGTGTGTATGCCAGCAAAGGGTAACATTTCTGATCTTGAATGTCAGTTGTTCTCCGTGAATCGAGAGGGCGCCACTGGCAGTTCTCGTATGAATGTTGGTCCTCAGGCTTCTGGACATTCTAAAGATGATAATTCTTCTGCTAGGGAGTTTGGGACTCCTAAAAAAATATCGAGGCGTTAAATATCTTCTATCCTTAAGAAAATAGATAACTTGAGCGTTCATTCTATGTAACAAGTTGTGAATTTCATTATTCATCATATGGAAATGTATGATAGTGCTTCTGTATTTCATTTCAGTCAGATGTTACACATCATATGCGACTACTGTAAGGCTCGTTTTTTTTTTTTTGTAATTCGTTTGCGGAAATTAGAGACCACGTCAAACAACTGTTACATTTTTATAGAAGCCATCTTTGCAGCCCTATATCGTTAGGCTACATTCATTCCCTGGCAGCCTGTCTCTTTCCCACCGTCCATACGCTGTTCAGCTTGCCTTCTTCTTTAAAGCTCTTAGAGTTATAGATCTCCTGCTGGTACTTAATTCTATTAGCGTTGCCTTCGTGCTTCACACCCATTTTTCCAGATTCTTCCTGACCTCTCTGAACCACTTATCAGATGTATCATATCTGCCATCAAGTATGGTGAAAATTCTCTTAGTCAACCGCCTTTCGTCCATTCTAACTAGGTGACCATAGAATTAGAGTATCCGATTCTTTATGGATTCCAACCGTTGTTCGTTACTTTGATACACTTCCGTGCTTCCTCGCAACCTATATTGTCCAGCCACAATCATTGAGTCCATTATCTTAATAAGGATATTTCTCTCAATCTTCCCTGCTTCCTTCAAACTAACCGTTCCAGTAATTTAGAAGCATTTACTTCAATAGAGACACTGGGTGTTAATCACTGTATTGTAATGTCTGAGTTTAGTTTGAATTGAGATTGCCTTTCTCCTGTATAAGGTGTGCGTCCTACGAAACTATATCGTCTGCTGTTGTGTTGCTTCTCTTTCATTGGTTCCCGTCTGCACAATTTCGCCAAGGAACTTGAAGCTATTGACTGTCTCAATTTTTAAACGCCTCGTCTTTAGTTCTTGTGGGCTGTCGAGATGTTCGTTAAACACTTTGTTTTTTTTCGATGGAAATTTGGAGTCCAGCCATTTCTGACTGTTGTTTCAAATGATTCATCTGTTCAACAGCATCTGTAGTTCTAGACATGATCACCAAATCTGCGAGTTCAAACAGTTGACGTTGACATCGTTCTTTCTAATATATCATAAGTAGTGTATTTGTAGGGGTTCCGCAGCCTCCACCTCCACACCCTCCACACAAGATGGCGGCAGCCCGATAACTCCCGAACCCATGGTCGGATTTTGACAAATGAGGTGTCATTGAACTCGGGCTAACACTACCTTTCCAATGGACAATATATTTCCACCCCAAAATAAAACCTACCCCTACTAGGGGGTGAAATTGTATTTTTTTAGAGAATCTCTCTTTCCAATTGCAACATATGAGAGTTTGAATGCCGATATGGATTTAAACGTTGTTCTACATAAAGTGTATGTGTTCGGTGAATAGCCACTATGAATTAACATGCTTGTTTTTGTTTTTTACGCATGCCCACTCATGGCTTTTGTAAGAGGGTGGGAGAGCGGATCCCTATAGATGGGGTATTGTTGACGAGTCATTGTTGGCGGGGGTCATTGTTGTCGGGTCATTGTGGACGAGTCCTTGTGGACAAGTCCTTGTTGACAGGTCCTTGTGGACAAGTCCTTGTGGACGAGTCCTTGTGGACGAGTCCTTGTTGATGAGTCCTTGCGGACAAGTCCTTGTGGACGAGTCCTTGTCCCTTTGGACTGATCCCTTTTGGACGGGTCCCTTTGGCCTGGTTCCTACGGACTAGCCCATGAATTTATTTAAATTATGTCAAAGGGCCTAACTACATTTGTGTGTGTGTTGAATTGACGTTGTTCACTAATCCCCCACTACTATAATGGGATAACGATATGAAAGGAAAGTGACGAAATACATGTGAACATATAAGGGATCTAACTTGGTGGATGGATGTGTTCTAACGAGTCATTTGTAGTTGAAAGAGAATAATACATGTTCTTAAGATGTTAAAACTGAGGAGATGGCACGTGCAGTAAGACGTCTTGTTACTTCCTGTGTCATATTACAGACATGACAGAGAGCGCGCAGATCTGTTGCTATGACTAACACTGCAGTAATTTGAAACCGCAAGTGTTCATTAAGACAATGGATGATGATCATGCAAAGTTAGCAGTTATTGGATATTACACAGGTGTTCCTTCCGGTGTCATGTTGCTGACATACCAGAGAGCGCACACTGCTGTTGCTATGACTGACGCTGCAGTAATTTGAAACCCCATATGTTGATTAAGACAATGGGTGATGATCATACAAAGTCAGCAGTCATTGAATACCACACAGGTGTTCCTAGTGTACTTTGGACTCTCAACTGTATTGGAAAAGGAATTGCAATGATCTGCAAAAAACTGCTGACACGAGCGATGAGAGTTTATATAAGAGGGGTGTCATATATCCCCCTACTGTCAGTCTTTATTACTCGCTTTGAGTGAACAGTGCTCTATTACTGCTCAAGAGTTGTAAAAAAAACCGTTTTGGTAGAAAATCATTAAATTATTTTGCAAGGTAAGTACTTATTATTAATGGATTGTAGTCTTTTATTTCTAATTGATGTTGAAGTTATTGATTGGAATGTATTTATTGATTGATTGATTGATTTGTTTGCAGATAATTGGCTACCTGTAGGTTACCAGATTCCTACAATCTGTTCATTCAGTGACAGTAGTTGATCAATTATAAAAAGGTAAGTGCCCCTCTAATAACTTTTAAACAGTTAGAGTGATATTTTCCAATGTTCACCACTACATGTCAGTTAAAATGGTATATTTGGCAGTCAAAATTTGGAACTACTTGACCATGGTGTGTAAAGCTAATTTTGTAGGTTAGATTTTGATTACCGCTCTATTAAGTCTGAATGTTCATTGCTAGGTGTCAGTGACAGAGGGAATATTTAAAGACTTAACCTCAGTTCACCTAACATAACCTAACTTTACCTAACTTAACCTTATCATGTGACATGTTTTACAAGTTTAAACTTGTTTTAAGACTAGCTATGACGTTACACTTAGCTCACTTAACTGGCGATTGCTGGTTTCTATCACGTGACATGTTCTACAAGTTTAGACTTGTTTTAAGACTGGCTATGACGTCACACTTAGCTCACTTAACTGGCGATCGCTGGTTTCTATCACGTGACATGTTCCACAAGTTTAGACTTGTTTTAAGACTGGCTATGACGCCACACTTAGCTCACTTAACTGGCGACCGCTGGTTTCTACCACTCTATCAAGTTCCAATGTTCACTGCTAGGTGTCAGTGACAGTGGTATATAGTAACCCCCAGTTAGAACTACATAAAGTTAGACTTGCTAGGAGTTCACAGATGATTGATTTAAATACCCTGCTATAACCATTGACTGGAATATAATTAAACTATTTATATTGTACTTTTTGATTTATCTTTTATTAACATTGATGATTTCTTTCTTTTGTAGGTAATTTCGAAAGTGATCATCATGTTCAAGTGTGGTGACTGTAAGAAACAGTTCTCAAGACCTGACAACCTTCAACGTCATGCAAGTACAAAACATAATCAGAAAATGTTTGTGTGCAGTCATTGTGCTACAACATTTAACAGACAAGATAGTCTTACACGACATGTAAATTTAAAACATGTCAGTACTGCACCATTTTCGTGTTCAGTTTGCGAACTTGGTTTTTCTGCTGTAAAGCGACATCAATCCCACATGGTTGAAGTGCATGGGGAACAACAGGAATTAAAAACTGTAAAACCATCAACTAGCACGGAAGCTTTAAATGAATGTGATACTCAAAAGCGTAAACGTTCTCAAGATTGTGAAAATAGTTGTGCAACAAAAAGAAAAAAGAATGGTGAACCTTCAATAACACATTGTAATGTATGTAATATTGATATACCTTCTTCAATCATTCATGGACATTTACGCAGTATTCAACATAAAAATAACACTTGCCATGAAAGAAATTCTGGAAATATTCAACAAATTGGTAGTGCATTTAAAAGTCGAATTGCTAGTTATAGACTTTATAGTAAAGAAAAAACTCAAAGCATTGAACCATTTTTAAAAAATGTTCAACCTACTGTGTTTGGCTTAGTAGAAAATGTTTTATTAGAGCATTAAACAATTAAAATGAATTTTGAACTTTTTGGCCTCTATGTAAAAACTGGGAGCGAAGGTGAAATTACGGATATCAAATCCTTTAATACAAGAAACATAATTGTTAGCGAATCAACTAATATTAGTGATATATATCAAAATATTTCAAGTGCTATCATTGTGAAGAGTGAAGAGTTCCAGGAAAGGGAGTCAGGCTGGGCGTTGGTTGAAGTACTTTATTTAGAAACCAACCTGAATAAATACAACCCCCTTCGAACATCATCATATATTGATTTGCCAGGATGGATCAAACGTAAGAATGCTTGTGTAAACGTTATGAATAATGATGACGCATGCTTTGCATGGGCTGTAACCTCAGCTCTCCATCCAGCAGTGATGAATGAGAATAGAACATCATCATATCCTCACTATTCTTCAGTGTTAGATTTAAAAGAAATAGAATTTCCTATGGCGATAAAAGACATTCAACGTTTTGAAGAGCTGAACAATGTAAGTATTAATGTTTATGGAATTGAAAATAAGAGTATAGTTGGTCCTCTATATTATACTCAGGAAAAAAAGGATGCTCATGTAAATTTACTATACATAACCGAAGGTGAAAATGCTCACTATTGTTGGATAAAACATTTATGTAGACTTGTTGGTAGTCAACTATCAAAATACAAAGGTAAGAAGTGGTTGTGCGATGGCTGTTTGCTCTATTTTACAAAAGAGGATCAACTAACTCAACATCAAAAATGGCGGTGTAATCATGTGTGTACGGTATTACCGACTCATAAAAATAACATTCTAAAATTTAAGGATTATGAGAAACAGCTTCGAGTACCATTTGTTATATATGCTGACTTCGAGGCTTTGCTAAAACCATTTAATACATGTTCATCAAATCCAGCCCAAACTTTCACCAACACTACTCACATTCATGAACCTTTTAGCTTTGCATATTATATTAAATGTAGTTATGATGACTCTTTAAATAAGTTTGAGCTCTATAGAGGACCTGATGCACCTAAAGTTTTTATGGAAAGGCTTGAGAAAGATGCCATCCGTATATCCTCTATTTTAAATACGATCATTCCAATGGAGCCACTAACTTCATTAGAGCAAATGAATTTTGAAACTGAAACTAATTGTTTTATATGTGGTGAATATTTATATACAGACAGGGTTCGCGATCATGACCATTTAACAGGAAAATATCGTGGTGCTGCTCACCAAGAATGTAATTTAAATTATAGAGTAAGTAAATTCATTCCGGTCATTCTACACAACGGTAGCAAATACGATAACCACTTTATCGTTAAAGAATTTGGAGCTTCAGATGTGAAAATTGATGTTATTGCAAATAATAAGGAACAATACATATCGTTCACAAAATACATCAAAACTAGCAATAAAAAACCCATTAAAGTGCGATTTTTAGATTCATTCCGCTTTATGTCGAGTAGTCTTGATAAGCTGGCTAGTAATTTAAAATCAGATCAGTTTCATGAAATTCAACGTGTCTTTCCTAAAGAAGATGATTTTAATTTGATTCGTCAGAAGGGTATATTCCCTTATGAATATATTAACTGTGTGGAACGTCTTGAGGAGTGTTTTTTACCACCGAAAAATGCATTTTACAGTTCCTTAAACACAAGTCATATCAGTGATCAGGAATATTTACATGCACAACGTGTATGGGCACAGTTCCACATTCAAACTTTAGGAGAATTTTCAGACATATATTTGAAGACAGATGTGTTGTTATTAGCAGATGTTTTCGAAAATTTTCGGAATGTTTGTATGAAAACTTATGACCTTGATCCTTGTCAGTATTTCACAGCTCCTGGGTTAAGTTTCAGTTCAATGTTGAAAAAAACGAAAGTAAATTTAGAATTAATGACTGATATAGACATGATCAATTTTGTAAAATCATCAATTCGAGGTGGATTAAGCCAATGTAGTGGACGGTACTCTAAAGCGAATAATAAATACATGCCTAGCTACAACCCTTGTGAAGAGTCAAAGTATATTGTCTACCTCGATGCAAATAACCAATATGGTTGGGCTATGAGTCAATATCTACCACTGAAAGATTTTCGCTGGCTGACACAACCTGAAATTGATGTCTTACATGTAGACACTCTTAATGATAACGATGATAAAGGATATATTTTAGAGGTAAATCTTGAGTACCCTAAAGAGTTACATGATGATCATAATGATTTACCATTTTGTCCTGAGAATATGAAATCTCCATACATCACATCACGAACAAAAATTTTAATTGCTAATGTAAATGATAAATGTAAATATGTAATACATTATCAAAACTTGAAACAGTGTCTACAGCATGGATTGAAATTAACTATAATTCATCGCGTATTGCAATTTCATCAGTCAGCATGGCTTAAACCGTATATTGATCTAAAAAATAATTTAAGAACGCAGTCAACAAACGCGTTTGAAAAAGATTTTTATAAACTCATGAATAATAGTGTTTTTGGAAAGACTATGGAGAATGTTGATAAACGAGTTGATGTAAAGCTGATAACAAAGTGGGAGAATGATGGTAAAAGGTATGGTGCAAGCAACTTAATAAGCAAGCCTAACTTTCATAGCTGTTCAATTATTCATGAGGATTAAGTTGTAATACAAATGAATCGTCTTAAAGTAACTTACATCAAACCCATATATGTGGGTTACACCATTCTAGAATTATCAAAAACACTTATGTATGAATTTCACTATGATTATGTAAAGAAAAACTATCTTGATAATGCTAAATTACTCTACACAGACACAGATTCTTTTATTTATGAGTTTAAAACTGATGATTTTTACGAGGATATCAAAACTGAGCTAAATAGGTTTGATACAAGTGACTATCCCAAGGATAATATTTACCATTTACCTCAAGTAAACAAAAAGGTTCTTGGGAAATTTAAGGATGAATGTGCTGGTGTTATTATAGACACCTTTCTAGGCACAAAATCTAAATCATACAGCTATATGACAATTGATGATGTAGTAGTAAAAAAATTAAAAGGAGTGAAAAAGAATGTTGTTAGTAAAGAGTTAGATATAAGTGATTATAAAAACTGTATAGTTAGAAACCCACCTGTATTATATAAGAAAATGTGTGTATTTAGAAGTAAAAATCATCAGCTACATACCAATTTGTTGAACAAAGTTGCTTTAAGTAATGAAAACAACAAACGATTCATTATACCCAACACATTTAATACTCTTGCTTGGGGAAACAGTCGTATTGATGACTATTACTTTACTTAAGTCTAATGATCACTATATTGTAATATTTGTAGTGTGTTTTATATTGTAATATTTTTTGTAAAAACTGTGAGTAGAATGTATAATGTTAGGCTACAGTAGTTTAGTAAGCGAAGCGCTGGCATTTTATGTTTGATCTAGCCGGACCAATTTTATCATATTGATTGATAATTTGTCTGATCAAACGGAAGTAGCATCATGTTCCCATTCGGGAATGTTCATAACCTATATTAGATATATATCATTGTTCTATTAGACTGTGGTGTGTGAGTGTGCTGGTGAGGGTGCATGTGAGTGGGCCTGGTGACAGACTGTTTTAGTGGTAGTATTTGTTGTTGGTGAAACTTTAGTATTTTTTCGTTAGTAGAATTTTGGTATTTAATTGTTAGTAGAAGGTTAGTATTTTGTAGTAGAATTGCTCTTTACTTATTCTGAAAGGGAGTAGCAGCCTTTCAGAATAAATCAATTCTTTACTAGTCTAATAGACGGTTAAGATATTGATAATATAAGCCAACTAATGGCTACACTGCGTTCTGCTGCACGGCTGAAAGCAACGGGAAACTACAGCCGTAATGCTATTCCCGAGGATATGCACCTCTCTATGCATAATTACATGTGATGATGGCCTCCTCCCTTGTAAAATTTCAATCAGGAGGTAAACTAGTCCCCCGTTCGGATCTCCGGTTGGGGACTACTCGAGAGGGGGTTAACATCACAGAAGTGACAAAGAGGAAATCTGACATTCTACGGATCGGAGCGTGGAATGTTAGAAGTCTGCTAGGAAGTGGAAAGTTAGAAAACTTAGAAAGGGAAATGGATAGGTTGAGGTAGGATTTGGTTGGGATTAGTGAAATGCGCTGGCAGGAAGAACAGGACTTTTGGTCAGGAGACTATAGGGTCATTAGCACTAAATCAAACAATGGCCAAGCAGGAGTAGGAAACTTGGACAGCGGGTGGAATATTATGAGCAATATAGTGAACGGATTATTGTAGCAAAAATCAGTACTAAACCTACGTGCACCACAGTGGTACAAGTCTATATGCCTACTAGTCAAGCTGATGATGAGGATGTTGAAAAGGTCTACGAAGAAATAGATGACATTCTGAGGTATATCAAAGGTGATGAAAATGTTATAGTAATGGGAGATTGGAATGCTGTGGTAGGAAAAGGGAGGGAAGGGAAGATAGTAGGAGATTTCGGATTAGGTGAAAGGAATGATCGAGGAAGCAGGCTGATGGAATTCTGCACCGAACATGAGTTGGTCATAGCTAACACCTTATTCAATAACCACAATAGAAGAATATACACATGGATGAGACCAGGAGATACAGGGCGTTACCAAATCGACTTCATTATGGTCAAGCAGAGGTTTCGAAACCAGATTTTGGATTGTTAAACATATCCTGGTGCTGACATAAACTCTGACCACAATCTGGTTGTAATGAAATGCAGATTAAAGTTGAAGAAACTGAAGAAAAGTCAAAAGCCAAAACGGTGGGCAATAGACAGACTGAAAGTAAAGGATGTGGACGAAAGATTCAAGAAGAGTATAGGGGAAGGACTAATCAAAACCCCTAAACAAACTTCAATTGCAGACGAATGGGCACTTTTGAAGAATGAAATAACAAAATCGGCAGAAGAAAACATTGGTAGGAAAGAAAGAATAGGTAGAAAACCGTGGATCACTCAGGGTATACTAGAATTGATGGATGAAAGGCGGAGACACAAGAATCTAAGAGATGAAGAGGGGAAAGCAGAATACAGACGTCTGAGAAATGAGGTTAACAAGAAGTGCAAGGAAGCGAAAGAAGAATGGTTGAAAGAGAAATGTACAGGTATAGAAAAGTGTCTGAAATTAGGAAAAGTAGACACAGCTTATCGAAGGATTAAGAATACTTTTGGGGAAAAGAAGACTAAGCGCTGTAATATTAGGGACACAAATGGAAAGCCTCTAACAGATAGGGAAGAAAAGGTTGAGAGATGGAAAGCTTACATAGAGTGCTTGTATAAGGGAAAGGAGATTGAGAATCATGTAATGGAAAGGGTGGAGGAAATTGATGAGGATGCAAAAGGAGATTTAATATTGAGATCAGAATTTGACAGAGCATTAGAGGACTTAGGCAGGAACAAAGCACCAGGCATAGATGATATACCGATTGAGTTGCTACGCTGCATAGGAGATGAAGGTCTGATCAGGTTATTTCACTTGGTGTGTAGGATTTATGAGACAGGTGAGGTACCCCCTGATTTCAAGAAGAATGTTATCATCCCTATACCAAAGAAAGTGGGAGCTGACAGATGTGAAGATTACCGTACAATCAGCTTGATTACTCATGCTTCAAAGATCCTGTCTAGAATAATTTACAAGGGGATTGAAAGCCAGATAGAAACGGAGTTGGGTGAAGACCAGTTTGGTTTCAGGAGAAATGTAGGAACAAGGGAAGCTGTACTAAGTCTTAGGCTGATTTTGGAGGGTAGAATAAGGAAAGATAAGAGAACGTTCATGGCATTTATAGACTTAGGAAAGGCTTTTGATAACGTTGATTGGACTAAATTGTTTGACATTTTGAAATCTATTGGATTTAAGTACAGGGATAGGAGGGTAATATACAATCTATACAGAAACCAGACAGCAGTCATTCGAGCTGAAGGATATGAGAGAGAAGCAGGTATTATGAAAGGTGTAAGGCAAGGCTGCAACTTATCACCTATACTTTACAATCTTTACATTGAACAAGCAATGAAGGAAATCGGAGAAAAATTTAAAGTGGGAGTGAAGAATCAAGGAGAAATAATTTCAACTCTGAGATTTGCTGATGACATCGTCATCTTGGCCGACAAGCCTGAGGATTTGAATGAGTTTTTGAATGGTATGGATTCCGTCTTACGGAAGGACTTCATGATGAAAATTAATAAATGTAAAACAAAAATACTGGAATGCAGCCGAAATAAATCAGAAACCTCTATGGAGATCAAATTGGCAGGTGAAAAGCTGAAGGAAGTAGGAGACTTCTGTTACTTAGGAAGCAGAATAACCAGTGATGGACGAAGCAAAGAGGATATAAAAAGTAGGTTGGCTCAGGCAAGGAAAGCCTTTCTACAAAAAAGGAATCTGTTGACATCGAATATAGATTTAGGTATTAGGAAGTCATTTTTGAAAGCCTTTGTCTGGAGCGTGGCGCTCTATGGAAGTGAAACTTGGACTATTGGTGCAGCAGAAAAGAGGAGAATTGAGGCATTTGAAATGTGGTGTTACAGGAGAATGATGAAGATCAGATGGGTAGATAGGGTTACAAACGAAGAGGTATTAAGGCGAGTGGGAGAGGAGAGATGTTTCTGGCGACTGCTAATGAAGAGAAGAGATAGATTGGTAGGACACATACTAAGACACCCAGGAATAGCAAGCTTAGTTATGGAAGGAAGGGTCGAGGACAAGAACTGTAGGGGTAGACCAAGGTTAGAATATGTTAAACAGATTGCCTCGGATGTAGGGTGTGGTAGCTATGTAGAGATGAAACGTTTAGCTCAGCACAGGGAGGCATGGAGAGCTGCATCAAACCAGTCAAAAGACTGAAGACTCAAACAACAAACAAGTAATACATTTTAGTGTAAAATGTTTGCTTTTGTATATTACAAAAAAGATTTTTAAAAATTTACTGAATGTGTGAACTAAACAAGGGGAATGTAAAAAATGTAATGTGGAAATTGTAAATATCCATGTGTGAAAAAAGTGAAATGGCTATCACCATTTTAAAATTAAAAAGACATTGTAATCTGGTAAACCTTGTTTTTTATTTCACAACAACAAAAATGTACAGAATGTGTAAACTAAACAAGGGAATGTAAAAATGAAAAGTGGAAATTGTAAATATTCATGTGTGCAAAAATGAAATGGCTATCACTATTTAAAAAAAAAAAAATATAGTGATTCAGTGAACCTTATTTATATTTCACAAAAAAATGTACAGAATGTGTGAACTAAACAAGGGGGATGTAAAAAATGTAAAGTGGAAATTGTAAATATTCATGTGAAAAATATGAAAATGAAGAAATGACTATCACCATTTTTAGAATTAAAAGACATTGTGATCTGGTAAACCTTGTTTTTATTTCAAAACAACAAAAATGTACAGAATGTTTAAACTAAACAAGGGGAATGTCAAAAAAATGTAAAGTGTAAATTGTAAATATTCATGTGTGAAAAAAATGAAATGGCTATCACCATTTTTTAAAATAAAAGACATTGTGATCTTGTAAACCTTGTTTTTATTTCACAACAAATAGAGCTTTACAAAAATAGAATACAAAGAAATACCAATTCCTCAATCCTTTTCAATGTCCATGTCCACTCATTATTAACTTTCCTTTTATAACACTAATCACAATGACGACTGCCAACCTCTCTCCCACTGAGACATCACAGAATGTCAAAAGTTGTTTAGCTTTTCAACGATACTTTATCCGCTACACGTCTTAATGCAGAATGACTGTGGTGATAAGAAAGGTGCATGCTTGATCCAAAGGATTAATAGGTATATCACTATGCTGCAAAGGTTCTTCAAGACAAGTTCCAGGACTACACAAATAATAACCAGGTAGGTAGATTTCGAAAGTCAAGTATTGAATTACTTTGTTAATGACGCCATTGCCAGTACAGGTCTGGCATATCCTTTTCCATCGATGGTAAAAAGGTTTGATCTTCCTCCTCCTCTGTGGATGATGTTTGTTGTTGTTGCTTTTTTTCTTCATTACTCCCGTGGTATGAGGAAACAAAGTCTTTACACTGACTTTTGTGACCATGATACAGTTTGACTAGCTGACAAGTAGCACACTGTCGCATAGAGGGTATTTTTGCCATAGCCACTTGCTTATGGTGATCATAATCCGTACATGGTTGCAATTCACTTAACACAGGGTCTTGAGTCCATGATTTTGGTACATGTTGCCAGATTTCTTTCACTGCATTTGCTGCGACATAATAAATGAATGATTTTGGAAGAGCCAATAATTCTTCTTTAGTAAAACTGTCTAGTTTATTTTTACACACAAAGAACTTTCCAATCGCTTTATCGGTAGCATCCCCTTTCTCCATGGTATCACGTTGATGTTTACACGTCGCTTGAAGAAATCTCACTGGTGTAATCCACAGGTAAACCTTTAGTTTTAATTTTATTTAACAACTCCCAGCAGGCATTGGTGGATAGCCAATGAAACAATTGCCACACCTGTGCCAAGGCTTTATGGGTAATATTGTCACAGGGGCAGCGATCCATGAGTGTTTGCAGCGATGGACAGCCCATGTCCATTAAATCGATACATTGACAGTAAGACGCTAAAAATGGTTGTAGCCATTGACGTTTTTCACTACCTTTCACAAATATTACATGGGCAGAAGACAAGTGGGCTTTCATGACCATGTCCAGGTGCTTATATGAAATGGTTCCTTGCTTCCAGTCTAGTTGCATATGAGTTTCAATCCACTGGGTTTGTTTACGGTCTTTATCACACAACAAATCAAACGCATAAGGTGGTTTAAACACCAAATGAGTAGCTTGTGATATCCAAAAAGTGGAACAATCGATGATGGCCACTTCTTTAAATATAAATTTGTTATCTCCAATTTTAAACCCTTGACAGTCGACAATAAGTGTACGCAACATGTTCACTCTTGTCTTGATCAAGTCCAACTGACCACAGACTGACAATTGTTCAGTAAGGTGTACCCATGTCATTTACTTACATTCCATTCTAGTAAAAGAAAAGAAAAACATCGAGTAGTCACTATAGAGGTTAGGATATGACAGGGGGGGGGGGTATAAGAAATAATAATATAACAACAACAACCAATTTTTTATTTCATTATTTTATTAGCATAACAAGTTTTACATTCTTTTTTCATTCTAGGATAAAGGCGGTACCATCTCATACAACAAAAAAGTCTTTTGTGTTTATAGTGTCCATAACACTGATGATATCCCAATGTCTCTAAACTGGATGTTTTTAACTGTGAGCTGCTCACTGAAGCACTACCGGCACCATAAAGTCCACACGTATCATAACTTTTTTCATCACTCAGAGGCATGAGTGAGGGGTAACTTGAATGACAGGGTATATTACCCACCTCCATTCTGCACAGGTAGGGGCAGGCAGGTGACCAGCGCTGATGTTCCTGCATGGGTTCATCGCTCTCTTGCCATTGGTCTAAGATGATGGGACAAAACACACATTTCACTTCATCTCTTCTTTTTAAACAGTAGAATCCAGCGGCTGCTAAGGCTTGAGGGTTTATAAAAGGCACCGGCCACGTCGCAAAGGTCTTGAAACGTTGTTCCTCAGATTTTAAATTCATGGATGTAACTTCTCTTGAGGCTTGAAAGCAAGACATGACTGAGTGGTTTGATGTGTGTTGACCTGCTATTTATACACTTGTCACTTGGTTGGACAGTGGATAATAGTTGACTTGTTTGTGATGAATAATCAAACAGTAGGCCGTGGTATTGGCTGGAACATTGTCATGCGTTTCAAAATCTAGTCGAATGTCAATATTGGATGGTTTGACAGACTCTTCCAAGTAGGAACAGTCAAAGACAATCAGTGGCGCCCTTGTCTTAAAAGCTTGGGGTGACAACATTGGACAATTCTCATTTTGATAATACGACCATCTAAATTTAGAAAACAAGTCGTACAGGGGGCCAAACTTATTTTTTGAAAAATCTAAATCCAACCCTTCATAGGGAAACACAGCACCGTTGAGGAAAAGACGTGCATTTCTCAATTGCAGGTGATCAAATTGCGTGACATCTTTGGTTTGTTGATACTTGCGATTCGTTTGAAAACCCACAATCATGTAGAGAGGTCTCTCTGTATAGCGGGCTGTTTTTATAGACCAACTGTGTGTGTTGGTGGTGGGCAATAACGGGTACTCATGGAGTGCCCAGCTTCTAAATTCCATGGGTAGAGGTATATCTCTCTTTACCATTTTGAGTATGTCCAGTTTTTTGCTATCGTTAAGGGTCACATGAGGCACTTTCCATAGCAAGCGTTGTAGTTGAATTTTTGAATCAATGGAGGCATTGTCGACTCCCTTGAGTGCATTATTATCACTCCTGTCTCTCACCAGATAAAGCACTTGCCTTGCGTTGACCACAATGCGCTGGTGATCTTCAGCAAAGCCTAAAATCAGTTTAAGAGGTAAATATCCAGTGAAGGTGCCATCGGTGTGTACCATCCAGTCATTGGTCGAGTCAGGGCACCAACCCGCCATGCAAAGTGTTTTAGCTTCTTCCTCACTATAAGCGGGATATAGTTTCATGACACTGGAAATACCCACATTTCGAGTGCTATCCACCACGATATCGTTAATGACATAACGTACTTCAGAAAACAGGAAGGCGAAAGCATGGTTGGCTAACTTGGATATAGTGGGTGTAGAACCATCGGCTTTGGTGAGCCGACCTTCAATCTGAATAACACTTTCATGTGGTAGAGTGTAAATATCTTGGTTGTTGATAAAAAATTGAATTTCATCATTGTTATTGAGTCCAGGTGTTTGAGCTTGATAAGAATGCAGATCAATTCTTACCACTCCTGGTTGCTCCTCGATGTGGTTCGCTACCTCTAGAATAGAATTCATCGCGGGGGTTAATGTGGTAACCCAAATGCTGTAAAATCTGCTTGTTCTGAGATGTTAACGTGTATTCACGTGGTAAACAACTAACACCATTCCTAGACGGTGCTGTTGCTTTATATACAAACTTCATAGTGGTTTTAGCACCAACTTGTAAGTCACTGGTGTGGTAGAATCTAGATCAATGAGTTGTTGCTCTCTATTGATCAGTCTTAATGTTATATTACTAATACAATCGACAGCCACAGAATGAAAAAGCACCACTGGAGGGTTTTCACGAATAATATAGCCATTGGGCGATGTTACAATAAAGTCATAAAGCGAATGCGACGGTTCTTGATTGGTGTACACTTGACTAATAATATTACACGTCACCGACACATGATGGTCCTCAATGAATTTCACTTCAAGGTCTGATTCATGTTTTTTGTTGGGCTCTAACACACGTGGTTTCAATCCTAGTAATGGACCAATGGAATCGGGGTGAGTTTTAAAGTCAATTTTGAATGTAGAAAAAATACTGCAGCGATGAGTGTTGGTATTTCCTACAAGTTCAAACTTGCGCGTTCCATCGAGAAATGACTTTAAACCATATTCATTGATCAATACCACATAAATGTGTTCATAAATGTCATCTATCGTGTATCCACCAGAGTTCAGGGTGAGCACAGATACATCATAGTAAAACTTGTTGTTCACATTTTCACGTATGTTGTATATTCGATTGTTCGTTTCAAGAGAAACAAGTCCTAAACCATAAGGTTTTTCACTCAATTCGATAGGTGGGTAAAAGTCTAGACTCACTTCAGGTCCACGTCCATGCAGTGTAAACGTCTTACTTTCCACCGACATACTGTTGACGTTTTTGCTTATGTTGCGTCTTATATCAAAAAATTAAACACAAACGTCCACACTGTTGGCTGTTAAACGTTTGCTCACGTTTCACATTATAATATATCTTGATCCTGTTTCCAAAATAGGCCACTAGTTCCATGGGCGGGGGCAAATTCCCAAAACTGTCAAAGTACCATACAGTAGATCCCTCTTTGACATAAGCTACATAATGTGTTCCAGGTCCTCGGTGATCATCCAAATTGACAACAGCACATTCATGTTTCCCGGGTTGTGAGGGTAATTGGTTTCGCATAAACACACCTCGAAAATGAGAAAGCTTCAGTTGTTTAGCATAGCTTTCCACTTGCTGATGCGTCAGGGCATGTCTTGCTATGGCTGATGTTAAAGATGTTTTTATTTTATTTCGAAAAGGTGAAATTCCAAATCCTTGTTGATAAAAGGCTGGCTTCTAACTGACATTTCTAGCTCCCATAGCAATGGCCTCCATTGTTTCATTGTGTCGCTGACTTTCATTGAGTTGTTGCTTGCCCTGTTGCAAGGCTCTAATGGTTTTTGCCACTGCACTGGCGCCACCTAAAAGTGAACCTAGAGCAGCCAGACCAGCGAATAATGCAGGTAAAAATCCCACTCGTTTGGGGACGGGGATCACTCGCCCTTGTTTTGAACCCTGTCGCTGACGTTTTGGAATAACATGTCTCTGTGCTACTCGAAGAGCTTTACTTATGGTCAACACATTATTTTTTAGCCTATTTTCGATTTTTGCAAAAAATGAAAGTAGACTTATGAGATCAACACAGGGCGAAAAAAGTGTGTCTGTCTGTGTGTGTGTATGTGTGTGTGTGAGTCTGTGTGTGTGTATGTGTGTGTGTGAGTCTGTGTGTGTGTGTGTGTGTGTCTGTGTGTGTGTGAGTGTGTGTACTCTGAATGTATGTCCCCCCCCCCCTATCAATTCGAACACGGTGAATGCGAATTGAACGAAATTTGGTACAAAGGTAGCACTAGCAAAGGACACCTCAGTGTCATGTTTTATATCGCCGCCATCTTGACGGAAATGTAATGGCGGCCACACAAATGTTCAAAGCTTAAATCAAATTACGACTAACCTAATCATCCGATCTCTACCAAATTCTGCAACAACATACCTTCATGGGGGGAACATCCTTTGACCAAACCAATAGGTCATCAGCGTAATAGTTTGCGGATGGCGGCCATCTTTGTGTGAAAAACGATTCCCCCTATTAATTCGAACACGGTGCAACCGAATGGAACGCAATTTGGTACAGAGGTAGTACTAACAAAAGGCACCTCAGTGTCATGTTTTATATCGCCGCCATCTTGACGGAAACGTAATGGCGGCCACACAAATGTTCAAAGCTTAAATCAAATTACGACTAACCTAATCATCCGATCTCTACCAAATTTCGCAACAACATACCTTTATGGGGGGAGCATCCTTTGTCCAAACTAATAGGTCATCGGCGTAATAGTTTGCGGATGGCGGCCATCTTTGTGTGAAAATCGATTCCCCCTATTAATTCGAACACGGTGCAACCGAATGGAACGAAATTTGGTACAGAGGTAGTACTAACAAAAGGCACCTCAGTGTCATGTTTTATATCGCCGCCATCTTGACGGAAACGTAATGGCGGCCACATAAATGTTCAAAGCTTAAATCAAATTACGAGTAATCTAATCATCCGATCTCTACCAAATTTTGCAACTACATACATTTATGGAGGGAGCATTCTTTGACCAATCTAATAGGTCATTCGCCTAATAGTTTGCGGATGGCGGCCATCTTTATGTCAAAATTGATTCCCCCTATTAATTCGAACACGGTGGAACCGAATGGAACGAAATTTGGTTCAGAGGTAGCATTAGCAAATGGCACCTCAGGGTCATGTTTTATATCGCCGCAATCTTGACTGAAACGTAATGGCGGCCACACGAATGTTCAAAGCTTAAATCAAATTACGATTAACCTAATCATCCGATCTCTACCAAATTTTGCAACTACATACCTTTATGGAGGGAGCATCTTTTGATAAATCTAATAGGTCATTCGCCTAATAGTTTGCGGATGGCGGTCATCTTTGTGTCAGAATCGATTCCCCCTATTAATTCAAACACGGTGAAACCGAATGGAACGAAATTTGGTACAGAGATAGCACTAGCAAAGGGTATCTCAGTGTCCTGATTAATATCGCCGCCATATTGACAGAAACGTAACGGCGGCCTCACAAATGTTTAAAGCTTAAATCAAATTACGACTAACATAACCATCCGATCTCTACCAAACTTTGCAACAACATACCTTTATGGAGGGAGCATCCATTGACCAATCTAATAGGTCATTAGCCTAATAGTTTGCGGATGGCGGCCATCTTTATGTCAAAATTGATTCCCCCTATTAATTCGAACACGGTGGCACCGAATGAACGAAATTTGGTACAGAGGTAGCACTAGCCAAGTGCACCTCAGTGTCATGTTTTATATCACCGCTATCATGACGGAAACGTAATCGCGGCCACCCAAATGTTAAAAGCTAAAATGTAATTGCGACCAACCTAATAATCTAGTCTCTACCAAATTTTGCAACACCATATCTTTATGTGGGAAACATATTCTGACCAAACTGCAAGAACATCAGCCCAATAGTTTGCAGATGGTGGCCAAGTATGTGTGCGAATCTATTCCCCCTACCAATTCAAACACGGTGAAACCGAATTGAACGAAATTTGGTACAGAGGTAGCACTAGCAAAGGGCACCTCATATTCATGTTTAATATCCCTATAGCACGTTGTAATTCAACAAGCTACTACAACCAACATTCAATCATACTCCTTGAAAAGGACAAAGAGTTATAAAAATACCCATGCATTTAGGAGAAAGTAGGCTATATGTTCTTTACTGAACATCTTGTTCTTTTTTTCTTTCGCAAGGGCTTGTCCACGAATGTCATAAGCCCAGGCTTTGCCAAGGATAGGCTCATATTTTTTGTCTTTCTCACCACATATCTTTGTTTCACCATGATGATGATGACCAACAACCTTTCACAAGAAAGTTTAAGTCACAACTAACATTAGATTGTTATTTCATGGCTGTATATTCCAATTCTACATAAAGTGGGAAATCATTTATGGTTTTTCCAGCTTGCTTTTCATTCCATGTCAACAGGAGATAAAAGGATAATTCGTCTCCTGCATTGACCATTTCATGGTTATGTACCAACATCCTATGACCATTTATCTCTATTTGTATATGGTTCTCATCAGGTATGGCATATTTGATGTGAATGGTTCCATTATAGTGTAGTCGATAGTGGCTTAAACCTGAAGCAAGCACATAGGTCAAGTGCTGGTCATGAACTAGCGGTATATGGTTTCTCTCATTCACAGGTTTTACATTTGTCAGATGCACTAAAAATACAGATGGGATAAATTTATAAAGCCTTTTCATTTCATAGGTCACGTATCGCTTGGTACAGACATCATCATCTTCTTGTGGGTCATCCACGTGAATAATGCGGTGATGATTAGCGCTATAGCCATCTACCGTAAGCTGAGGCACTTTATCATAAAACTCATACACCTTCTTATCCACATACTTTTTTGTAGTAACGTCTGTAGACACTTGAGGATGTTTTACATGAGTTAACCGCTTTCCTTTAAAGTCATAATCTCCTTGTTTTGTGCGTGGCACTACTGACCTATCCACATAGTGTTTATTAGCAGGATCTGTTTCTTGTTTAGGATCATGTATGGGAACAGACCTAGCTTTGACCATCAACGCACGTCCAAAGACATCCATCGTCAACCTGTAGTACGAGTCTACTGTTTCTATGACAAGGCTCGGTGCGATGTATATAGACAGCCTGCTAGCCTCTCTAAGCCTTAGTTGAAATGAAGCTAATTAAGCAGCAAGAGTCATTCCCCGTGAGGGACATGTTTTCCCATCGCTGCCCCACATCACGTGAACAACGTCATGGTTCACTGTTTCCATCTTCCATTCGCTGCATCATTGTGGGACCTTCCGGCTGTGGAAAGACCAATCTTTTGCTGGCACTTATTACAGCGCCCAATGGTCTGTGTTTTCAAAATATTTATATTTTCGCAAAATCTCTCTACCAACCCCTCTACATGTTTCTGGATCAAGTCATGTCTGGATTAAACAAGATGTTCAGTAAAGAACATATAGCCTACTTTCTCCTAAATGTATGAGTATAGTTATAACTCGTTGTTATTATCAAAGAGTATAATAGAACTATTCTTTGTTGAAGACCTTAGAAACGATTTACCTCTACCAAACGCCACAACCTAGATAAAAACTGCTACCATCATTGAAGAAAGATGATGATGATGATGATAATTGTTGTTTTAAGGGGCCTAACATCTAGGTTATCGGCCCATTGAAGAAAGAAAGAAAGATAAGAAGTATATCAAGAATGTTATGGATCTGGAGACATAATCGACCGGACTGGCGGCGTGGCTCAGCGGTAACGTTCTCGCTTGCTGGGCCCTAGGTTGCAGGTTCGTATCCTGGCGCAGTCAGCTGGCATTTGAGGGTGAACAAATGCGAGGGAGCCGTGTCAGTACATTTACTGGCACGTTAAAGATCCCCTTCGGGCCAAAATTCCGGCACCCTGGTGTCTCTAAAATCAGCAGTAGTTAAAAGGGATGTAAAACCAATAACATTATTATTATTATTATTATTACGACCTGCCGTGGGCAACATCCAACTTTGAGTTGAGGCATGTCTTTACACGTCTGGTTTTGCATGGCTTTCACAACCCTAATTGAATTAACAAATCTTTCCATGACCCTACAGAGACGTGTGTATACAAACTATGTGGATATTTTCGATAATATAATCCTAACAGAGCGAGTGCATTCTAGCGGCCAGAAGAAGAAACTTTTCAATAAAATCTGGAAGTTACCTTTTTGGCAGCTAGATGTGTCGAGTAAATCTGCTGGCGAATTATGTTTTAATTAAATATATATTTTACACCATAATGTGCACAATATAACGCTTAATAACATTTTCAAGTAACGCAAAATAGGTTGTTACAAACCCTTTAAAATAAAAAGTTAAAATGTATCGTAGTATCATCTTGTCATTCTTCAAATTCAATGCGCATAGAATGATAATGGTATAGTAATCAATGGATCCCCATGTAGACTAGTCGTGACATCTATTGGTGAAATATAGAACAATATAATCCTAACAGAGCGAGTGCATTATAGCGGCCAGAAGAAGAAACTTTTCAATAAAATCTGGAAGTTACCTTTTTGGCAGCTAGATGTCCCGAGTAAATCTGCTGGCGAATTATGTTTTAATTAAATATATATTTTACACCATAATGTGCACAATATAACGCTTAATTTTAAAACATCTGAGTCATTACAAAACAATAAACATATAACATTTCAAGCAAAAACCTAGCTCTGATCGGGTTTGAACCATAGGCATTTGAGCGATAGGCTAACGCTCTACCACTGAGCTAATTGTGTCAACGAATATCGTTCTATTTAAAATGACTTACATAGAACTTGTTAGCAAATAATGATTTATACTAAACGATTTCATCACTGGAGTATATTATTTATATATATAGCATTTCATACAAAGTTTATTTATTTTTTATCAGTACGCTATATTGCATGCAATACTCAAATTAGTGAAATATAAGTCCGGCACAAGATATCCGCTGCCATCTTGTCTTATTACTGAATCAGTTCAGCTTTTTAAAATCACGTCTTCACTATAGTATTACAAAATAAACTTTTAATTTCGAACGTGCCTCTTCCTTTAGAACAGTTAAAACGATTCTCGGCTCGATAATCGGAACTGGTGGGTCCCATGATATGGATTATAAAGTTTGCATAATTCGCACGGCCGCCATCCTGAAATGGTATGGCGGACGACCTTGTAATTTGGTCACAAGACGCATCCTATACGAAGGTATGTTGTTACCAAATTTGGTAGAGATCGGATGATTTGGTTAGTCGTTATTTGATTTTACGTTTTTAACGTTTGAGTGGCCGCCATTGAGTTTTAGTAAAGATGGCGGCAATATAAAACATGACACTGAGGTTTCCTTTGCTAGTGCTACCTTTGTACCAAATTTCGTTCAATTTGCATTCACCGTGTTCGAATTGATAGGGGGGGACAGACATTCAGAGTACACACACTCACACACACACAGACACACACACACACAGACTCACACACACACACACACACACACACAGACTCACACACACACATACACACACACAGACAGACACACTTTTTTCGCCCTGTGTTGATCTCATAAGTCTACTTTCATTTTTTGCAAAAATCGAAAGTAGGCTAAAAATGAGAATATGGGGTATTTCATATTTTCCACGCAAGAAAATGTTATTTCACCGGATGAGGTAAAGCCTGATTCACTCATGATTTTCGATGATGTATCCACTGAACGACAAGGTATCATTCAAAGCTATTTCAGCATGGATCGACACAAACATATCGATTGCTTCTATCTTGGACAAACGTATTCTAAAATGTCCAAACAGTTGATTCGTGACAATGCCAATGTCATTGTTTTATTTCGCCAGGACGAGAGGAACAGTCGTTACATTTATAATGAACATGTGAATCCGGATATGACCTTTCAAATGTTTACAGAATTGTGTGGCAAGTGCTGGAACACACAACGTCATGCCTGTTTAGTGATTGACAAACAAAGTGAACTCAACCAAGGGCGGTATCGCTTAGGGTTTGATCATTTTATTGCTATTTAAGGCACTGTATCATTCCCTCTCAAGTCATTTGTCGCGACATCATGGCGTTAGCAGAGAGTCAATTGAAAAAGCATATTATTAGAGCAAAAAATACTATTCGCCAAAAGTTTCGTCAATTGAAACGATCGCGTGCGGATCATGCTTTGTTTATTAAACAACATTTAGCATCTCCGCTAAAAGCTATGTTGAAACCCTCTTTCAAGCCATCTAAAACGCTACCTACCGTTTCACAAGCCAGTCAGACGCACCACGAGGACTCTGAGGAAGAGAAAGAGGAAGATGAAGAGGAACAGGAAGATTTAACTAGTGTTAGCGAAGTTGAGGATAATGAGGAACAAGTGTTTACGCCTCAAAAAAAGACATCACCCCTTGCAGAGTTTTTAAGAAAAAGGAAATCCTTGGCCATGGTCGAAACCCCTTGCCCTCCCAGATCGTCTCCATTTTCACAGCTCTTGGCCACTCCTCAACATAAAGCTCAACTGAAAAACATTTTAATAAAATATTACGGATCAACACTGGAACCCTATTTCACCAATCTATTTGTTGGAAACACAGATACCACATAAGGCGTTCGCTATGAGAATGATAGTTTTAAAATTGGTGATTCATCGATTAAATTTAGTCGTACTAAAGCTGTCATTAAAAAGATCAACTCTAAATTAACACCAGGACTGTTAAAGCTACTATTCTCTAGGACTCCCTCATCTCAAGATTATACGTCAGAGGACCTTAGTAAATATATATCCATTTTACTGGATACCCATGCTCACAAAAGACAGTATGATCCCACTCAACAAGTGAATGCTAATATATCCCAAAAATATAAAACCATCATTGCAAAAATGTTCCCCACTAGTCAAAGTGGTCGTCGTAAAGTGTCCGCTTCAGGGGTGACATTTAAACCATTAAAACCCCTTGTGGATGTTACCTACTGGCACAATCCAAATAAACTCGTCCAGCGACTACAGCTGTTGCATGCTTCACGTCAAGCCGGCCATACTGGTCACGATTGGAAAATTCAAGAAATTGAGGAAGAACTTCGAAATGCCAAAATTATTGTTTAAGCCCTCAACCATTAAAATGGGTATTGCTCACGAGTTGCATCGTCCAGCTAGACGTCACTATCAGCGACTCAAGGTGATTTCACAGGGTGTGGATGAACTTTGGCAAGCAGACTTAGTTGAAATGATTACCTATGCTAACGTTAACGATGGTGTACGCTATATGTTGACGGTCATTGATGTTTATTCCAAAATGGCGTTTGTTGAACCTGTGCGTCGCAAGTCTAGTCCACTAGTCACCAAAGCCTTTCAACATATTATTCAACAATCTAAACGTCAACCTCAGCTGCTACAAACCGACCAGGGAAAAGAATTTTTCAACAAGGATTTCTCCAGTTTTCTCAAATCTAAGGATATTCACCATTACACCACGTACAGCAATCTCAAAGCCAGCGTGGTCAAGCGGTTCAACCGAACATTGAAAACCTATATGTGGAAAGCGTTTACCGCTCAGGGCACTTATCGCTGGTTGGACTTGTTACCTGAGTTAGTGTCACGTTACAACGACACCAAACACAGAACCATTGGGACCAAGCCACGACTTGTAACTAAAAATATTCCACAACTGGATAAACTGTTTAACCCCATAAAAACAGCAGACCCTAAACGTCATCGCCTTAACATTGGGGACCATGTTCGTGTGAGCAAATTCAAGTCCGTCTTCGACAAGGGCTACACACCAAATTGGGGGACTGAACTATTTCGAATTCGTCAAGTCAACCTGAACAGTCCAGTCACCTATTTACTCGAGGACCTCAACCATCAACCCATAAAAGGCAGGTTTTATATTCAAGAACTTCAAAAGACAGCGTTTCCTAAACATTACCTTGTGGAAAAAATGTTGAAACAAAAAGGAAATAAACTATATGTGAAATGGTTGGGATTTAGCTCAGCCTTTAATTCTTGGATTAATAAATTACATGTTGTGTGAACCTGTGTGTCTTGTATTTATTTATTTACTCATGTTGTACTTAACCTACAGTCCTATGTACAGTCCTCATCTATACATGTATTATGAGCAATACATATTTCTTTCTCTCTTCACCTGTGTTCTCTCTTACACTGACTCTCCCCCCTTCACCTCCCACCACTGTCAAAACAGGTTGTGACTTGTTAGCTCTTATCGTGCGCGTGTACAGGTGAACACCTGTGTGTTAGATCATATTACACATGAACTCACATTTTCTCACGTATGAAGCAAAACAGGATGTGACTTGTTTCACAAGGAGGACGGTAATAAGGTCATTTCACACGTGTTCACATGTATTTCGTCACATTTCTTTCATATCGTTATCCCATTATAGTAGTGGGGGATTAGTGAACAACGTCAATTCAACACACACACAAATGTAGTTAGGCCCTTTGACATAATTTAATTAAATTCATGGGCTAATCCGTAGGAACCAGGCCAAAGGGACCCGTCCAAAAGGGATCAGTCCAAAGGGACAAGGACTCGTCCACAAGGACTTGTCCACAAGGACTCATCCACAAGGACCTGTCAACAAGGACTCGTCCACAAGGACTCGTCCACAAGGACTTGTCCCCAAGGACCTGTCAACAAGGACTTGTCCGCAAGGACTCGTCCACAATGACCCGACAACAATGACCCCCGCCAACAATGACTCGTCAACAATACCCCATCTATAGGGATCCGCTCTCCCACCCTCTTACAAAAGCCATGAGTGGGCATGCGTAAAAAACAAAAACAAGCATGTTAATTCATAGTGGCTATTCACCGAACACATACACTTTATGTAGAACAACGTTTAAATCCATATCGGCATTCAAACTCTCACATGTTGCAATTGGAAAGAGAGATTCTCTAAAAAAATACAATTTCAGCCCCTAGTAGGGGTAGGTTTTATTTTGGGGTGGAAATATATTGTCCATTGGAAAGGGAGTGTTAGCCCGAGTTCAATGACACCTCATTTGTCAAAATCCGACCATGGGTTCGGGAGTTATCGGGCTGCCGCCATCTTGTGTGGAGGGTGTGGAGGTGGAGGCTGCGGAACCCCTACAAATACACTACTATCATAATATAAATATTATGTTTTGTAATATCTTGAAGGGTAATAACCTAAAAAAATGATATTTAGCGAAGAAATCTCTTCAAAAATAAAATAAAAAATACCTTACGAATGATATGGTGTTGTAGAACCAAAACACAGAATCCAGAACACGTTTTAATTGGCATATGCATATTTATAAGCACTCTCTCCGACGCATGACGAACTCGCACGCTTCAACTTGCACTTATAGCCATAGTAACTGGGTGTCGTAATTTTGTTGATGCAAAACCGCCCACGCAAATCCCTCAACATTTCCATGTTTAAATATCTTGGGTTGCACATTTTATTTAATTATATTGTAACCCTTTCTTTCAGAATCATGTATTGTATTGAATTGCAAATCAAACATAAACGTCGTTTAAAAAACACTCCAACTGTATATAGCTGCACTCTTTAGAATTATGTACTCGTATTGTAATTTAGTGCTAGTGTACGATTGGCATCTATGTAATGTACAGGGTGGCCCACGAAATGTGTCACCATTTTGTTTCTGAATAAAAGCTTTACTGTCAAGACAAACTCAAAGGAACATACACTACCATGGAGTACACCCTGTGGAGATTTATTCTAACTCAGCACATGCTCAATATGTCCACCATTTTGATTCCTAATTTCCTTCAAACGAACACTCATGTTAGCGATAACCCTGCGGCACATGTCTTCCATGATTTCACTGCAAGCCTGGAGAATAAGGTGTCTGAACTCCAGTAAAACATGTGGACGTTTCGGGAAAATTGTTCCCTTTATGTATCCCAAAAGAAAGAAGTCACATGGTTTGAGGTGTGTACTATTGGGTGGCCAAATTTGTCAGTCATTGAAACAGTCCGTAAATCTGAGTGAAATGACCCGCATGTCGAAACGCTCGTACAAGAAATCCAACACAATGTTAGCAGTATGTGGCCTTGCACCATCTTGCATGAACCACTACGTGTTGAAGGGCAACGCAGTACTGCTCGAGTCTAAGCTGCGTGAACCTGAGAGGAATGTGCATCGCGGAGTATTAGAAGTGATGGTGACGAGTGATGAGGTTTCTCGGTCCTTGCGTAGTAACAGAAGCAAATACATTAGTCGGTGACTCACTCACTTATTCGCAATGCCACACTGGTTTCAGAAAAGACCCTATGTTAACAGTATTGGAATAGACGAGAATGTCAGGTAACACGGCGGGCTGTCGACAGGCTTCTCAATTCTCGCCTGCTCCTTCCCTGCCTCGGCCCTTCATCCCGCAAGTTCACAGAGCTTAGAACCGAGCAGTAGCAAGAAGGTGTGGAACAAAGTTTTTGCGGAGCATGCTCAAATATCGCTCACTGATCACAGTTTCTTCGAAGATCAAAGGTCCAATAAGTCCGTGGCTGGAAATTGCGGCCCACACTGTAATTCTCGGAGCATGGTGTTGTCATTCATGAAGCACTTGTGGATTTTCAGTAGCCCAAAAGCGTACATTTTGTTTGTTAACCACACCGTCCAAATGAAAGTGCGCTCCGTCAGAAAACCAAACTTTGTTGAGATTTTGTTCCCTATCCTCCACCTAGCGAGCAAACAGTAGTCTCTGCCGCTTGTGTTATCACGTGAGCTTCTGAGCAGAGGTTATCTTGTACGGGTACACCTGGAGGTCACTTTTAAGAATCCGTTGAACGGAGGGTCTGGATATGCCCATTTGCGCTGCTGCTTCGTCGAGGTCGCTTCGCTTCCAATATTGATCCTTCCCGCACAAATTGACCTACAGCCTGCGAATGGTTCTCTTGCTAGGGGCCCGCCGTGTCGTAAACTGTTGTCGAAACCGCCTCTGAGTCGCAACAGGACTTTTCGTTTCATGAAAAAGTAGCACAACTGCTGATCGCTGCTGCGTTGTTATAGTCTTCCATTCTCGGCCATGTTGAAAACACTGGTCTCCTAGCGACGGTATCGTGAATAACGCGTCATTTCATAAGTCAGTTGTTTATCCAAGCTCCATTGCTACTGCTGTTGAGATGCTCAACGGTATATCTAGTGTGACTCAAAATTATGTACGAAACAAATGGTGACATATTTCGTGCGCCACCCTGTATTATGACTGTATCCCTTGAGGGAGATCCTGCTCTCGGGAAACCATTCATATAAGTAATTAATTACGTTAATAAATAATATAAAGTAAATTATATGATATTATTCAAAGTTTGGAAGGGCTCTAAGACTGAAGAACTGCGTTGACTAGAAGAACCTGGACGGAAGGAGAAAATCAGCAGCACAGCGTCCATAGAAATGAATGCTGGAGGAAGGGGAAGCATAAGACGAAGAAAACTTTAATTGTAGCGTGGTCTATTCGCAAATAATAATAAAAATATAGTATATTAATTATATACTTAAATTTTTGTTGAAACTTGCAATAAATCGAACTAATTGCGGTGAAAGTTGATGTCATGATCTTGTACGGCATTCTTGTTTTCTATTTTTTCCAGATCAATTCTACATTTCTAACTGAGTAGATTCATGTATTGGATTTTAATTGAAACAAAAATATATCAATCACCTCATTTTAATAACACTCAAACTGCATATATTTGTGAACTCCTTAGAATATCTGAGTGTATTGTAAGTTTGCTTTATTGTATGTCTGTCATGTATGCAATGAATTATGGAATTTATCAGTCGAGAGAGATCCTGCTCTCAAGAATCCATTATTTAAAATAATTAAAATATTAAATGTTTTCAAGTAAATCAATTAATTAATTAATTAATTATATACATAAATTATTGTAGCAATACATAGAACTAACTGTGGTGATAGTTGATGTCATAATCTTGTACGACATTCTGGTTTTTGTCTTTTCCAGATCAACTCTAATGTTTTTCTACGTACCGGTTGTTGTTGTTGTTTGAGTCTTCAGTCTCTTTACTGGTTTGATGCAGCATTCCATGCCTCCCTGTCCTGAGCTAATCGTTTCATCTCTACATAGCTACCACACCCTACATCCGATGCAATCTGTTTAACATATTCTAACCTTGGTCTACCCCTACAAGTCTTGTCCTCGACCATTCCTTCCGTAACTAAGCTGGCTATTCCTGGGTGTCTTAGTATGTGTCCTACCAACCTATCTCTTCTCTTCATTAGCAGTCCCCAGAAACATCTCTCCTTTCCCACTCGTCTTAATACATCTTCGTTTGTAACCCTATCTACCGGTAGAGCATTCAAAAGTTCCATTAAACATGATTAGGGCCGATCAATTAACTAATACTGACTAGCACACTGCAGTGCAAAGTGGCACAAGCACGCCTCACTGTTTTCGACATTTAATGGTTATCACTTACTACCCATAAACAATATTGTCAGAACCTTATGCTGATATTTTAGTTCCCTATCGGTAAAAATCCACAATGTGATTCCGCAGTCAGCCACGAACCACTGCCTCAACACTTAAATTTGTGTTATAGGCAAGTATATTTTCCTCTAGGGGTTGATTTCCAAACACATGGAGCAACAACCAGACTGCATACTGAATGCTTCAACTCTTAGTCTATAATTCAAAATGATGGAATGGAATTTCCGCTGCAGCGTGTGATTTTCAAGTTTTCGGCAAACTGAAGATACTGCATATATTAATAGAAAAATTTCCACATTGAATGAGTTCAATCACCGGTCCATCGAAGGTTCCAGGATTAAGGAGCGGATTTTGATCCAGACGGAACCGTTACTTACAGATACTGAGTGACTACACATTGACGCGAAATGAACCATGTCAATCTTGATATGGTTCCGTATTGGCTAATTAATAATGGGGATAAATGTGGATATTTCCAGCCTTGTAAGTACATTATTGGCTCTTGTTTAAGTTGTCACTGGTAGTTATTCAGTGGGTCAACACTGAAGAGCTATAAACAACAATTTGTATATGCTACACTGAAAGAATGGCTTCAAAACGTTACATTTCTTGTTCAAGTATTAAATTATATATCAAGATTTATTGCTTCATTAAAAACTAAGAAACATTTGCAGAGTTGTCAATGCTTGTTGTGGAGGAATCAGGGTCCACACCCTAAAACCACAACTGGTAGGGCGCGTTACTAATCACTAAATGTATTATTACTACTGTACACAATTGTTTACACAATTCCTACGCAATAGGCTGCGAAGTCCACAATCCACACTCCTGTCCTCGATGGTGCGATATTCCCGCCAGAGTCCATCTTCGGAGTTCCCGTGTTTGATCAACCACCGCGTTGAACCCAGGGTCTCCAATACTGTTCGCTCGCACCCTTACTCAACGCTCCGTGGCACAATACTACACACACAAACGTACTAGCTTACTCTTCGCACTCCACTGCACACACAGCAACCGACTGTTTTCGGTTGTCAGTCACTGTTGAATCTCTACTCTGAAATGCACTGAATTCAACTCTCGACCCATTTGAACTTCAGGTCCTTCTCTTCACATTATATAGCGTGGAGAGACTTCGAGAGACTTCCACCACCGTCTCACGGTGTCCCGCTACAACTCGGTTGATCGGGTCATAGCTGAAAGACCTCGAATTCCTTTGGGTGTTCATTCCCAAGATCAAACTGGTCCCTCTCTTCATCTGGCGAACTGCTCTCGCATTAATTCGCTGATGACGTCACTGAAGCTACTTCTTTCGCTCCGCCCACCAACTACTGTGCTTTGCGACTTCGGGTGAGGCATAGCGACATGCCATACGGCTCCTTCCTTAAAGCTGCTCGTCTGGTGTGTCGCGACGCATCAATATAACGAACTACAAGTTGGCAGAAAAGCAAAATATCTAGATTAATTGTTTCGTCTTTTGTTATAAAACAATTGATTTTCTTATTTATATATTCTGTTAAGATGATGAAGTTCACACAATTTCTGAAACATGTACTGGAAACTGGAAATAGTATCTATTAAATATTGGTATTTTGTACACACAAGGTGGGAAACATTCACAATTATTTTAATTCCCCATTTACACGGTGGCTATGTTGTTGTTTGAGTCTTCAGTCTTTTGACTGGTTTGATGCAGCCCTCAATTCCTCCCTGTCTTGAGCTAATCGTTTCATCTCTAGATAGCTAGCACACCCTACATCCGCGGCAATCTGTTTAACATATTCTAAACTTGGTCTACCCCTACAGTTCTTGTCCTCGACCCTTCCTTCCTTAACTAAGCTTGCTATTCCTGGGTGTCTTAGTATGTGTCCTACTAACCTATCTCTTCTCTTCATTAGCAGTCGCCAGAAACATCTCTCCTCTCCCACTCGTCTTAATACCTCTTCGTTTGTAACCCTATCTACCCATCTGATCTTCATCCTTCTCCTGTAACACCACATTTCAAATGCTTCAATTCTCCTCTTTTCTGCTGCACCAATAGTCCAAGTTTCATTTCCGTAGAGCGCCACGCTCCAGACAAAGGCTTTCAAAAATGACTTCCTAATACCTAAATCTATATTCGATGTCAACAGATTCCTTTTTTGTAGAAATGCTTTCCTTGCCTGAGCCAACCTACTTTTTATATCCTCTTTGCTTCGTCCATCACTGGTTATTCTGCTTCCTAAGTAACAGAAGTCTCCTACTTTCTTCAGCGTTTCACCTGCCAATTTGATCTCCATAGAGGTTTCTGATTTTTTTCGGCTGCATTCCAGTATTTTGTTTTACATTTATTAATATTCATCATGAATTCTTTCCGTAAGACGGAGTCCATACCTTTCAAAAATTCATTCAAATCCTCAGGCTTGTCGGCCAAGATGACGATGTCATCATCAAATCTACTATGTAGATAACATATTTTGGTACACCTGTGCCACATTAGGCTGCTCACCAAGGCGGAACAATTTCGATTCCCGGTCAATACATGTGAGATTTTTGAAGTGAAATGCTATGTCCTGTGGTTCAGATTCCACGTAAAAAGGAGGCTCATGATCACAGGATGAACGGTCACGTTGACCTACAAGCTTCCATTGTACTGCAGTGTGCCACTCATTAAGATTCAAGGACTCTACAAGGCAAACCGGGTTCGATTCCTTGTTAATAGTCTACATATGGAATTTTTCGAGATGAAATGTGAAATGTCACGACCTGTGGTTCAGATTACACATCAAAAGTACAAGGCACTAAACAACATAACATTTTCTATTCCTAAGTATATGTTAATTATTTTCCAACATTATCTGATTTTAAATAATGTATGTTAGGCACCTTAAAATAGCAATCACTATCACTACATCCTCTTAAAATTAAATCACAACCTTACAATTATGTACAACCTATGATAGCAAGATATAAACTACACAGTCATACTACTGGATCTCGTATTACAAACAACATATCGTGTTTATGGGACAGTCGATTCTTCTCCAGCGGTTTAGTGCAGGACTTTGTCTTGGCGACACGTTTAACCTCCTACATACCCCTTGGTTCCTTTCTCTCTCTATATATAAACGCAGAGCAGTGAGTATATGGCACTCCTTTCAAGCTGCTTTCTTTTCCTTTTGCTTTGGTCTATATATCCAAACATCATACTTTAAAACTGTGCGCGATACAAGCAGCTGGAGACGACAGAAAGTGGTCTGTTGTGGTGAAAGAACTAGTCGTAAGATATCGAGCAAGCGAAACCTGCTGCCGCTATTCGGTTCTGAATTACCACTTCCGATATGATATGAGCAGTTATCGAAGACATCTCATATCTTACATCCGATACAGAATACCGGTTATGTATTCCTAGAAAAATTAATGTGATCATAAAACATTTCATTTTATTTCTTTATTGCCACATAGCATGTATATACAAAGAAAACTGATTTGTTTCATTACATTGATGGCTCGTCAGCCGAATAATAGTATTCAAAATGAATAATACAGTAAATAAGAATTTAAGGAAAGAAAACAATATTTACAATAATCACATAAAACAGAATGACATCCTCATCTGGACATTTTACAATCAACATAAAACAAACAAAATCACCTTCATATGTCAGAATCATTAACAAATTCCTCAACGCTGTAATAGCATTTATCAATCAGAAATTTTTGAAGGGATTTCATCACCCGCATAATGGCCATGTTACTGAATTTCCTCCCGATTTTGTTGAAGACCTTCATTCCTACAAAATGTGGAGTTTTCTCAAAGAGTTTTAGTCTATAACAGGACAGTTTGAAATTTGATTTATGTCTTGAATCATAATTATGGGAAATGTGATTGTTTTGAAACAACAAGGGGTTTTTAAAAACAAATAAAGTAATTTTAAATATATATAAAGGAGGGACAGTCATAATGTTTAGCTTTTTAAATAGATATTTACAAGATACTCTTTGATTTACATTACACATTGCTCTATCTTTTTCTGCATAATAAATATTCTTGCCATATCTGAATCTCCACCCCAGAACATAATCCCATATCTATTAACAGACAAGAAATATGCATGGTACACTGTTATCATGACCCTTATAGCACAGTCAATAAAGGTTTAGTGTCGCAACTAATTAGAGGAAAGCTGATTTTTTTCAGGATCTTAGTATATAAAGTATAAAGTAAAAAAACACAAAGTCCCGACCCCCACCCCCCTTGCTTCCACCCCCACCCCCTCCCCAACCTTACGAGAAGAGTACTCTGGTTTAATGCTTACAGTTAAAGAACTAATGAAGTTACAAACGCGATTTTTAATAATCTTACGCCTAACATTATTCTAAACAAATTATGTCATATAAACTTTTTATGTAGATAGCGTAATTTCACCGTAATACTCCAATATAAGCAAAAAAACTGCCACTACAAAACACAAAAAATAACTTCAACCTATTGTACCTTTTTATCCGTCCGTCATACAATGAAATGTTTTGCACAAAACTTATAGACAATTTAATTAGCTTTAAAAATATGTGTCTACTATAATGCTTACCGTTCAAATGAAGGCTTCAAAGAGAGCGATGAACAGTAATGGCCACCGCGTCGCCGCGCCAGACGAAGCAGCGCCGCGCCGTTGTCACTCGATGCTGAAGGGCCCCGCTGTAAGTACTCATATCCTTAATCTTGAATAGTCATTGAGTTTATGATGATGAAATATAAAAACTTTAACTTCAACTTTTCATTACCAAAATCCTGTACTTAGTACACTTTTATAGCTGACAAATAATAAAGTTTCATTGTATAGTATTTTTGATAACTTATTAATTCCTGCACAACTAACACGGCCTAATAATAAACAACGTTTATGTTTTTCCTTTTTATTTTAGTATAAAGGGTCATTTTCTAATGTTTCATCGGTTTGGTCTGTAGAATTTTTACAATACATTCCACTGCAGTTCACACACATAGATGTGCAATCGAACCCAGCTTTACTACAACTACAGTTTGTAACACACAATGTTTTTCAATTACAAGTTTTCAGTAGAAGAAGTTCACTTGGAGCAGTAGGATTCGTCATGGGCTTAGGTATCAGTCTGTTATTTGATGTATACTGCCAACCCCATTCTTCTGCCGGAATTTTACAACCTAACCAATCTGGTGGTAAACCCTCAAAATATGTTGATGAGCAGCATCTGAAGTTGGTGGAAGTTTTGCTAAATCAAAATTAGACTTGAGAGACATTTTTGTGGTTAATTGCATGAACTTACAGTACCTGGCTTCATTGAGGGTTTTGATAAGTTGTACATGCTTAGGATAAACTGTTCTCCACTTTCTAGAAGGATATCCTTTGTAATGTCTTGTTTTGTGAAAAGCTCAGCCTGAGATCTAGCTTCAGTTGATTTACGTATCACGTCGGCTGCTTTTTACTTCCCTAGCCCATAGAAAGCAGACGTCGTATCACAACCAGTCATTGAATGAGAATAAAAGCAGTAAAGTTTGCTGCTTGACATGTTGATTTATAAGAAAATCGACAGAGTACAGTTTGGACATTGACGACGAAGGCTTTAAGAAGAAAAGTTTGGCGTCTTGCTGGGGAGCTAATGCTACGAGTAAAACCAAGAGATCTGTATCAGTTCCCACGACAACACCTGTAGTACTATTAGTTTGCACATATTTAATTGCCTGGTCGACAATGACAGTGTCAGCGTCAACTTCCGCAGAAAAAACATTAATATCCTCAGTCACACAAAATGTTGTAATTGCTTCTATCAACCTCTTTTTGTTATGAGGGTTTGCTAGAAAGTCTGCTTGTTGTGTTGTGCAAACTGTATTTTCATAAAAAAAATGTGTGAGAAGATTTCTTTGATGCTCTTCTCTCTTGTTCTTGCTGTTTTGTGGTTGGAAAGTTGGGATAACCGTCGAATACCACTATAACTTTATTTCCGTATTTACAAAGTATAGAGCTTAAATAAGAATCTATTATTTCCTTAAAAGTGCTGTTTTTTTCTCCAAACCACAGCATGCAACAAATATCCACCAACCATCACAAAAACATCTTCATTTGCCTTGAAGCTTTCTTCAACAATTCCATCTTCAAATAATTTCATAAACGATGCTTTCGTACTGTACCCGATACCTAGTTTAGGCTATCGGCTACGCCAGCAGACATTAAGCTGTAGTTGAGGTTTTGGAAAGAATTAGGAAAAGATAGCGCACCGATCGCGTCAAGAAGAATGTCAACATGACGTAGGAGGTCTAGAATCAAGGAGGCATTGACGTCTGTAAGAAGATGGAATTATGGATAGAGATGTGAAGCTTTATTGAGATATTTATGGGATTATAGTAATTAAACATCTTAGAAGAGGATATATAACATGCATTATATGTGGAAATAATTTTATGGAAGTCCGATTACCCTTAAGTTATTTTATAACGGAATAGCCGAGATGATCTGGGTTCGAGACTATGGTCGTAACGTGAGAGCACAGTGGTGGGGGACTACACCACGTGCCTGTGCCAAGCACATAAGCAAGAAGACAGTGCCAGCAAATTCAGTTGAGCTCAGTTAGACGAGCAGGTAGGAGCAGCTCTATAGCGCAAGCGAGACGCACAGTGAAGGTTACGTAACATACCGAAACTGTCACGGCAAGAGTGTAGGCGACAGTTCCTGCATCGCCGAGCAGCGAAGGCCAAGCGGGTCATTGATCCAGGCGGGCTGGCCGAGGAAGCAATCGCAGACGGCCGGGATATGTCAGAACGGCACTGCGAGTAGTTGAAGACTTTATTACAAGTTACATTTCGACGCAGTTTGAACATAGCTTTTATGAATAACTTCATGACTATGCTTTTATATAACGCATTCAAAGCTGCTTTAACTATTTCAATTATACGGAATGTTGTTAGCATAGGCACTGATGAACATTAGATCGTGCATTAATAAGATTTACTTCTTATGCAGTTTTCATGAGTTATCAAATACAGACAACTACAGGGTGTTTCGTAAACTTGAACACTCTCAAGTAAAATTTTATTTTACGAAAGTGAGACATAGCAGTCATTTGAGATTGAACTTACAATACTCAAACTGAACATTTAACGGAACAGTGGCGTAACTTAGAAGAGGTGTAGGGGGTCCGCTGTTTCCATGAACTTTTTCGAGAAGGAGTTGGACAATATCCGCTATGGGTAATCCGAAGTTCAACATGTCCGAGTAGACACAAATAGAGACAAGATGGCACCGCAGAGCGATGGATTCGATTCCTGACGAGAGGAGTCCACCAGCTGATTCACTTGGGATTTCGAAGGCAATCGTCATTTCATGGATGAAATGATATTCACGCCGATCTTTCGAGAAATTCTTTATGTAGGGAAAATCGACGATCTTGGAAATTTAATTACAGCTGATTATGAAAGGTACTGTAAGAGTCATAACTACCTGATACGATTATTTTCATGAATACTGGGCACACATGTATATTTTTCTAATAGGAGTGATTCGATTATTAAGACATGGTTTGAATTTATATACTTCGAATTTGCTAGAATATGGAGTGACCATATGATATGGCAGGCATCATTATACGAAATTCTCACCATTGGTTGACTTTATTAAGCAGTTGTTTGGTCTTTTAGACATTTTTCCAGCTAGGATATTTTTCATGAATAGTTTTTTTTTGTATAACGAGTATTTCGAACTCGTGATCTGCAATTGATTATCAAAAATTACTTCGTCAGTTCATTGCATACTAGCGAGTGTGTATTATTCATCAGTAGGGATTGTTTCCATTGGATTGTTTGGAGATATTAAGAAGTTATTCACTTTAGTGAATGAACATCGCTTTTATATGACAACTAGAAACTTGTTGATTCCTATGTGGTACATTCACTCATATAGCCTACGAGATGGGGTCCTTCGTATTTATACGATTGTATGGTGGCTACTCATCTTACCCATCGTTCAGGGAACTATCATCCAAGTCGACGGGGCGAGGTCTTTCGTATTTATACGACTGTACGGTGGTTACTCATCTTACTCGCCATTGAGGGACTCATTTTTATCATCCGAGTGTACACGAGATGTACGTGAATCAAACAAGGAACTACTAGTCACATATCAGTCGAAATTTTGTTAAATAAAGTAACGATAAATGTCAACAGGATTGCATTTAGTAATTCTTGTTTGCCAGTCCAATATTTTGTTGCTATACTCTTTTGAGAGTAATTTCAGTTTAACAGCTGTTACAGCTGATGCTTTGATGGTTTTTATAATTGTGTTTGATACCTTTGAGAAGGATTTAAAGTAATTGAATCTTGTAAGATTAATCATTAATGGTCAGAATTACTTTAAGGCAGATCAGTATTGCAGATTTTGATATGAGAGATTATAGCACAATAGTGTTTTTCTGTGATGTGAGTTATGAAAATTTGTAAGAGAATTTATGCTATTTGAAAGCAGATCTTAAATTACTGAAGTAATATTTTTCCAATTGTTTAAGAAGTTGTCTAGATGTGATCAGAGTAATTACAGTTATTGGAGATTGTGTGCGTTGATAATTTGAAGCCAGTTATATATTTTTTGTAGATCATGCAACATGGTTAAGTGGAGTTTGTGGTAGGCATTTTGTGGAAGTTGCCATGTGATAGTTGCAACGTTGATAATGTATTTTGAAGCAGACATGAGGTCGTCGTACCCAGTCTAGCGTAATTGTTGAGATTCATGCTGTATGTGCTGAATATTTATGGAGTTTTGTGGAATAATTCTTGTATTCAAATGTGATATTTGAAGTATTGAAGAAATGTAATGTCGTTGTGGATAGTTTGATCCAACGTGATGTCGTGGAGACAATAATATTTTTTGGCATGATAAATTAAATACGAGATATAACTTGGAAGTAATAAAACTGTAAGACAACGTTCTATAAACCATATTAAACAATTTGTTAGGAAATTAAACAAATAAATGAAGTTGATAATACAAGATTTTCTGAAAATAATAATTAACGAAATAATAATCTGAGATTTAAGCATATAAACGATCTGACCTAATGAAATAAAAATCAGAATGACTAGATGAAATAATGAAAACTAAATAACCAGATGATTGAAATTTAAATAAGTTGATAAATTAAATTTTGGAATAAATCGATGAATTAAATAAATGGATGAATTAAAGATTGAATAAATAAACTGATTGAAATAAATTAATAGACGATTGTAATGATGATGAATAACTGAATTAGAAGGTGATAATTAATTAAAGAAGCTGATGATTAATGAATTTATATGGAATTAAATAAATTTAATTGAGATATAATTTGAAGGAATTGCAACTTGAGTTGAGAATTTAAATGATGTAATGGTGATGAATTAACGATTCTGACAGGAAGATGTAGAATTTTGAAGTGAGAATTAATGTGAGAAATATTTAATTTTGATGATGACGATAATGATGACCAATGAGAATTTGAATTTTCTGTAGTTCACAGATAAGTGATTGTTAATGACGATGTAAATAGTGTAAATTAATTATTCGATGTTTAGGAGCATTTGATTAACATGTTCAACGTTCAAATTATACCATGCAAACCATGATTTACGTGATATTTAATATGTGTGATTATTATATGTGTATGTTTAGACAGATTAATAACATTTTTAAATCCACATTGATGTTAAATTAAAGAGAAATTAGGTCTCAGGTTTCACAAAAGTCAGTGACGAAAGACATAGTGCTACAGTGATCCTGAGAACTCAAGAGAACTTTATAGATTTTTCTTGTTATGTGGATAAAAATAATTTTGGATTAGAAAAGAGATGGTTCGATTTTTGGACAATGACAATTTAACTTTGGCATTCGACCATACTCTTAGGTAGGAGTTATATTTAAATGTCTGTCTGACTATCAAAGTAAAATAAATTTGTTTTTATCTTAGTTGTGATCTGATGATGGTGTGATGTTCCTTTTTCTTTCCTTGTCTTGAGTAAGGCTTATCCGGAAAGGAAGTGGTTTGCTAGGAATTCAGTTGATGGCGCCCATTTATATTTGCATTATTTTTATTAAACTTAAGCCCGTAACGACCCTAGAGATACTTTGTCTCGTGATACCCACTGCTTTTTCGATAACTCAGCTGAATTTCCGACACATTCCTTATTTGACTAGAGGTTCATTTCACTCCGCTCTGTCCTGGAACTCCAGGAATGCGATGTTATAGCAGATGGGTCATCGCATCCCCAGGACGAACGGGTACAGTACTGTACCCGTAATCCACGTGGTCTTACCTGTTGCAATCCGATGGAAAAGTTGGATCGTAGATTCTAGAAGTTCCCGGCTGAAATGACCTCTGAAAACCTACCAACTAGGATCAACCAGGGATCAGGATACGTCGATATTAAAGAATGCGGTACGAAGATGCCAGTGGTGTATAAAATTACGATGAAACGAAGCTCAAAAAGAACTCGAACAAGAGACTCTAAAATAAAATGAAAATATCTCGGGCGTTAAGTTTAAGCAAACTCAAGGAAAAAAATTCCTCTCGGCACGCCGGAAGGCGGAGGTAGATTTCACCGGGCAGACTAGGGGATAGGCTAAAATAGGCGAAATATGCAGGTTTTCGTAGGTGGATCAGACCTCATTTATTGCGAGAATGTATTTTACAATTGGTGGTTAATTAACCTTTTTTTTCGTCTTTCTATGCATATTTTTAAAATTTTATTGTCTTATTAGGATGGTAACTTTCTTGTCATATTTGGGGTTCATTTTAATACTTTTGATCACAATGTCCTTATGAAAGGTTTGGAACTGATGTGTAACTATCTAACAGACTGTTACTTCTTCGCGCAAAATTTTATCTCCCGCAGAGATGTTTGTTGGTTCCTCAGTTTAGGGGCTGCGACAACGTGGTCATGTAACCCCGTGTACATTGGGTGTGTGTAGAGTCTGTCTGATAAACGGTGTTAATTGTGATGACTGTATTAGTCTCTAATTCAGTTCAGGTCTGCAGAAAGTCAATTTTAAGTAGTAGTACCTAATTTTGTACCAAATACTACCGTCAACGACACCTACTGTGAACTTGGCTGCTAGATTCCACCGCAACCAGCAACTTGCAATGAACGTTGGAACTTCCCCTCCGAAGGAAAGCATGCTGAGGGATTTTTAGCGCTCTTAGAAAATCCGACGACTTTGGCCGGTTTTGAACCAGCGACCTTGGGCATAGAAGTTCAGCATGCTACCAGTTAGCCGCTTCCCACATAGTCAGATGGAACAAGAAGTTCCGTGCGGAACTAAAGAGCCTACTTTTCTTAAAATTAAGATTCATGCCAATGATTAATCTACAGTATATGAACCTATCTAGAATAATGACGAAATTAAGTTGGTAATATCGGAATGTCTGAATTAGTTCGAAATACTGTATACTAGGCATAATGTAGCCTAGTTCAGAAATACAGTTGGCACCCCTGGTGACTGAATATATTCTTAATTCCATCTCTTAAGGTACAGAATACAAAATGTGGTTGAAGTCCAAAGGATGTTACATGGAGTTATAAATTGGATCTATCAGCACACGTAAAAGCACGTTGGCAACAATGTCATGCGTATGTTGGTCAGAAATAATCGGAAATATTTTGATATATTTTTGTGCCAATTTTGGATGAAATCCATTTTTTAGTATAGATGTTATATGTATTTTAAAATTGGAGCTATCATCAGGCATAGAATCATGTTGGCATCACTGACTTATATTAATTACTCCAAATTAATCTAGAATGTCAGGTGCTATACGTATGCAAAATAAGACCTGTTGGCTTGCATACTTTCTGATATATTGATATTAGGGTAAAAAGTATAGACACCATTTATTAACAGTTGGCACCCTAATTGCTCATAAGAATACTTATAGTCATATCTGTTATATTACACATAGTACATACGGAATTTGGTTGAAATCCAACTGACAGTATAGAAGTTACATGTATTTAAAAATTGGTCCTATCAGCAGGCTTAGAATCATATTGGTAAAACTGACGTATATTAGATACTCCAAATTAATGTAAAATGTCAGGTACTATACGCGTGCATAGTTTAAAGCTGTCGACTTGCATACTTTCTGATATATTGGTATTTGGATAAAAAGTAGAGAGAACAATTATTAACAGTTGGCAGCCCTGGTGGCTCTTAATAATACGCTCAGTCATACCTGCTTATGTGCTTATATTACATACATAATTTGGTTGACATCCAATTGATAGTGTAGAAGTTATGTGCATTTAAAAATTGGACCTATCAGAAGGCTTAAAATTATTTTGGCAACACTCATGTATGGCCTCCTGGAAATTAAACTGAAATAGTATTATCTACATGTGTGCCAAATTTGGAATTGCTCCCATGTATGCCTTCCATGATATCCAACATGGAGCTCAAAATTCTAGTGCGTTTTTTTAGCAGTTGGTAGCACTGACATCTTTTTCAAATATGGGCTTGAGATATTCCGGTATTCACCTTTACTCATACTAAAGTTGGTTTCGATTGCTGCAGCCGTTTAGGAGTTGATAAGGACACACACACACACACACACACACACACACAGCCAGAAAGAAGGACAGACAGACACATTTTCCCGGATCGATCTCACAAGTCTACTTTTTCCTCATTTTTGCAAAGTGTGAAAAGTAGGCTAAAAATGAATGTGATCTCGTCAATGGCGTTGTCTTGGCAACCTCTGATAGCTCATCCCTGATCAATTTAGAAGCGTTGTCATGGTAACCTCTGATGCCACTTGGCATTTTCTTTAATTCCGAAATCGTTTTTCTCATCCCTTGGCGTAATGGTTGGTCATATCAAAATTTCTTTCAGACAAAAGTTTTAGGTAATTATTAGGGGAATATTTTCCATTGTGTACGGTTTTGATATTGTGCCTATTAAGAGAGATATGATTTATGTTTCCCGAAAAACCCACTTTTTTTCCACCCCTTTGGTCAATGGTTGGTGCTATCAAAAAACTTATTTGACATACATTTTTGGCACTTATCCGACACATATTATGAACTTTGAATGGATTCGATATTTCATGCATTAAGAGAGTTATAGTGATATTTCACTTTTTCGAAAAAGCCCCCCATTTTCACCCCCTTCGACCGATTTTGCCCATTAACGAACTCGACCGAGAATTTACTGGGATACTTATTATGTAAAAAATTCTAAGTGATTGGGGCAAAATTACGGCAGTTATCGTGTCCACAAAAAACTGATATACATATATAAATATATATATATATACATATATACATACATAAATTATATATAAACTTTTGAACTGACGGTGGTTTTGGGGTCTCGGGGATGTGAAACGCGAAGATATGTCGAAATTTTCCGGAAGTCGAAACATGGGACCCATTGCAATAGTTAGCTTTCTAATGAAATCTACCTAACTGCCCACTGGTCCTCCTAACGCACTCCCCTTTTCTAATAGAAAACACCAGTCGTTCTAAGATTCTTTTAAAATTAAATTCATTTTATTGACTGGTTAATGATGTATGTCCGTCAACTAGACACAAAATTAAAGAAAAGCTTCTTTAGATCAAATTATGAAAAAATAGTTTTAAATAAACGCCTATAATAAGGCCCCATCTTACTGCTCATGTCATCCGCTGAACAAATTACAAGAAAAATACAATATTAAATTATGCACTGATGTTATACCCTTATTAAAGATTTATACATATTTTACATTTTATATACAAGTTATATCCTTAATTAGGATTTTGTAATAAACGCTGCCCATCTTTATTTAATTTTACAAGTATGTTTCAAGGTTATCATTTTCTTAATTTGTTGCATTCAACAATCAATTAAGATAATCGAATAGTGTTACTAGTTGTGAAAATAGTTTATTAACTATCTATATGCTTCAATGAATGCAGTATATTTTTGCTAAAATTACTGAAATATCACATGTATTATATTGCATGAATTAATTAAAGTTATTCGAAAAGTGGCTGTGTCACTTAAATATGTGCGTCATGATATAAGCAATTCATCTCCGGCAAATCTACTAGGCAAGAATAAAACGTAGGGTTACTTGAATAAAACAAGCATATAAGAGAAACATTCGTGATTCCAATTCACGATAACTACAACTTCATATCCAAATTAGTGATAGCTCAAAAGCTAATTTCACTCTTACTAAAACGCAATGACAACGTTAATGTCTTCTCAAAAGACTACGAGTACAATATACAACATTAATATTGACCATCCAATGATGTCAAATATTCGCTTCACTAACACAATAAATCGTATGCACAAAATTGCAATACCTTAATTCAGCTTTCCAAAGCTGTCAAGAATTAATCCCAAACGTTATTAAACTTAAAACCTTTCAAAAATTGCTCTGAAAATATCATGCCCTATCATAGACGAATATAGAAGTGTCACAGATTACTTCTTTTCTAACTTCACTAAACAAGAAGCAACAATTTATTAGATAAATTGCATTATCTATTTCCATAAATTATCGTCATTTAAGTCTACGACAAATTTTGTTATACTAATTTGAACTGTTAAATTTAGTTCACAATTCCAATATATTTATATATATATTTATTTCCATAAAGACTTATATATGAGGAAAAAAATTGTAAATAGACACTAGTAAAAATAGTCGTTTCAGTTTCGCCTATCCAAACTCGAAAAATGGCTCAACTACTCAGAAGAAAACACGTGAGACTTACACCATGGAAAGGAGTCTATTATCATATCAATAGATACACTCAAACCATTAAATCAAACGATGATCTATCCAAGAGTCTTCCCATTGACACATTGAAATAACACAAGCTAAAAACTGAACGAACTAAAAATTTCATTTAAAGAAAAATCTTTAATCAAAAAGAAATATGAAAGTAGGCTACAAATGCCTTGGCAATCAATTCACAATTGTTTTCGCTGGACGATTTCCATAATTCCATAACCATGGAAAATAACGATGAAAATGCACTATCATTTCTAAAAGAAAGAATTTCTACTAGAATGTCATAAGTCCAAACGAATAGTATCACTGAGATATTTTTGGAATAGTTCAAGTGCACGAGTGTGTGGCCATCTTCTTCCTAATTGCTATTCATATACAAAGATATCGTCGTCTTGGTCCTAATTATGCTGCAGATATCTTCTCAACATAATTGAATGCTTGGTTTTATTTCCAAAATTTTCAAAACAAAAGCAACAAAGTAATGCTCTAAATAGCATCACGTTTACTGTTAACTACACAATAAATTGCTCTCTCCGACAGAAATGATAAAAAGAACCAGATCTAGTCTTCGAATGAATTTCATACTAATTAATAAAATATTGGTGAAAAGTATCGAACTAAAAGTGACAAGGTCTACTGTCTACAAGAAAAGAAAAGTTTTCCAGTTACCTTGGGCGAAGTTCTGGTTGAGATTGAAGAAAATATAGGAATATACATTCCTTTCAGGAACTGAACCATCATCCCTGAGTAGTCCATGGCTGGAGCTGTAAGTCGCCAAACCAACTTCCCCCTAACTCTAAAACTACTGTCTACGAAACGGAGTTCCTGCATATTGCTTGTACAAGGCTCCCTCGACGTTATCAATAAAGTAGTTTCGCTCATTTGGAGTTGTTTCTTCATTCTTGGCTACTTCAAAACCTCTGGATCAGAACTAACGTTCCCCAACGTTTCTTTCTCTTCATTGCAGTGTTAATAAGGATGTCACTCCAAATTATCAACTCTGCATCTGCATTACATTCCTGCACGATATGTTTAGCCCATCATTGCTACAACAACTAGGTTCTCACAATAAAATCCAGTCGTATTGTTCTTGATAATACTAATGCTTTCCTGCATTTCAAATATATACGTAGTAGATTTCCTCATCGAGGAGTCTGTATTAACAAGTCTATGCAATAGCTAAGTTCACTCGGGTATATTTAATCTCTGGGTTATGTCAAACACACCAGAAGTACGGACAACCGCATATTGCTATGTAGCAATTCACCCGTTCGATCCGCGCCGCGAGTAGAGAACACTCGTATTACTGCGTGATAAACGGAACTTTCTTACTACAGCGATAACATGTTCACTACATATGTCACTGAACTCAAGTGTGTGTCGTTTCAAAACTGCTCATCCACGTCTCAGCTGGCAGTCTACCCAAGATGCATCACTCCTGTATCGAGGTGGACAATCGAACCCAGTCGATTATCATTTCATATATGTATCAAATAGTTGCAGGACTAAGTCAGTGAGCATGACCTGAGCACGTGATCAAGAGCGTGGCGGGATTGTCTATCCATCTCCTTAGTGAATCACAAGCGTACTGCTTCTCAAGTCTGCAGTCCAATTAATGCCAAGCAATAATTTCAAAATACGTCTCGCTGTCGTATCAGGGTTCAAGTAAATAGCAAAATACTGTCTCATCCTCCTCCCAACCTAGCTAATAAAAGTGTGCAAATACTTTTATTACACCATTCTAGGTATTCGTTAATGAACAGCATTTTGCGTTTATTCCACTCTCTTAAAATACTTTCTGTAGATCCCTCGACGTAAAGTGCATAATGCTCTCTTTCTTGCTCGGTCTGATTTATTATATTTTCTAAAACTTCTTCCCTGATCAAATTTTTCACATCCTCATTGGAATCAATATCTTCATGTCCTATCTTCCTAATAGTTTTCTCTGGGAACCTGATAATTCTCCTGTCCATGTCAATGGTAATTCTGGCACGGGTAATAAAGTCAATCCCTAGGATTATTTCAAAATTGATATTTTTGAGCACCACAAAAATATGTTCAAAACATCTTTCATTTATACTGAACTTCAGCTGGACTTGTAATTTACATTTCATCGACTTATCTTGAAATAGTCCTCTAACTTTAATCGATGAAGCTGGCAATGTGGTAAATTGTTGTTCCTTTTCTAATTTCATAAAATCCTCTCGGCACGCCGGAAGGCGGAGGTAGATTTCACCGGGCAAACTAGGGGATTGGCTATAATAGGCAAAATATGCAGGTTTTCGTAGGAGGATCAGACCTCATTGATTGCAAGAAAGTATTTTACATTTAGAGGTTAAAAATCAACTTTTTTTCGTTTTTGTATGCATATTTTTATCATTTTATTGTCTTATGGGGATGGTAACCTTCTTGTCATTCGGGGTTCATTTTTAACCTATTTTCAATTTTGAAAAAAAAAATAGGCTTATGAGATCACCTTTTGTCCGTGTGTGTGCGTGTGTGTGGGTGTGTGTGTGAGGTGTGTGTGTGTCCCCCCTAATAAATTCTAAACGGCATGAGAGATTTCAATGAAACTCGGTAAGTTCATAGCACTATTCCGGGCGACCCCGACCGTGCCCCTGAAATTTTGTTACGTCTCAACAATCCAACATGGCGGCTGTGCGAAATATTTCACCAGCATTTAATATCTCCCAAACTATTACCGAAATCACCCTGGATGTTTTTACGGTGATAAAGGGAACTACTAGAAATTCACCAATGTGACATTTGAAAAACTGGTAACTACAAAACCAACATGGCGGCCACGCGAATTTGCGACTTTTAAATAGACGTTTCTCGCGATTTAACCAACCAAATGCAATAAAACTTGGTACAGTATATGTTTATACACATTCTAATGCACCGACATCTAACTTCGTTCAATTGTTTACATGACCACAAGATGGCGGCTGTGCGAAATATTTCTCCGGCATTCTATATCTCTGAAACTAATAGCGGTATCACCCTGAAATTTTGTACGGAGATAAAGGGCACTACTGGAAGTTCATCTATAAGACTTAAAAAAAAACGGTTAACGACAAAACGAACATGGCGGCCAAGCGAATTTGAAAATTTTAAATAGACCTTACTCGCGATTTAATGTTCCAAACAGAATGAAATCTGGTACAGGAAATGTTTATACACATTGTAATGCACTGGTATCTAATTTAGTTCAATTGTTTACATAACCTCAAGATGGCGGCTGTGCGAATTTTAAAATTAAGTTTTTATTTCTTGTGTCGTAGTCATGCGATCGAAGTGAAAGTTTGAATAATGAACCTACGCAATAATTTTCCTTTAATGGTACATGACTCTATGGCCTATACATTTAACAATCCAACATGGCGACCATCCGAAATATTTAGACGGCTCTGAATGTCTACGAATCTTTTATAGCAATCAAACTGATTTTTATGTTCATAGGGGCTATGAACTTAAGTTCACCTGTAGGACTTTAAATAACCTGGTGATCACAAATCCAACATGGCGGCGACGCGAAGTATAAACATTCACATGGACGTTTCTCGCAATTAAACCATCTGAGTGCAGTGAAATTTGGTACTGTAAATCCTTATACGAAAGTTAATCCACTGGCATATAATTTATTTCAATTGTTTCCATAACCACAAGATGGCAGCTGAGCGAAATTTTAAAATCTCCTTGTTACTTCTTGTGTCCTAATCATGCGATTGAAGTTTGAATGCTACACGTACACAATAATCTTCATGTAACAGTACATACCTCTAGGACCTACATATATAAAATCCAACATAGTGACCATCCGCAATATGTAGTCGGTTCTCAATATCTACGAATCTATTACAGCAATCAAACTGAAATTTTGTATGTAGATAGAGGCAATTAACATAAGTAAGATATATGAAAATAGGCTGTATAGTTCTTCACGGAACTACTTGTTATACTTGTGAACACAGTGTCCTTATGCAAGGTTTGGAACTGATGTGTAACTATCTGACAGTCTGTTACTTCTTCTCGCAAAATTTTATCTCCCGCAGAGATTTTTGTTGGTTCCTCAGTTTAGGGGCTGCGACAACGTGGTCATGTAACCCCGGGTGTGTAGAAACTGATAAACGGTGTTAATTGTGATGACTGTATTAGTCTGTAATTCAGGTAAGGTCTGCAGACGGTCAATTTTAAGTAGTAGTTCCTAATTTTGTACCATATACTAACGTGAACGACACCTAGCAGTGAACTTGGCTACTAGATGCCACCGCAACCAGCAACTTGCAACGAACGTTGGAACTTCTCCTCCAAAGCATGCTGAGGGATTTTTAGCGCTCTTAGAAAATCAGACGACTTTGGCCGGCTTTGAACCAGCGACCTTGGGCATATAAGTTCAGCATGCTACCAGTTAGCCGCTTCCCACAGTCAGATGGAAAGATGAATGTGATCTCGTGCAATGGCGTTGTCTTGGCAACCTCTGATAGCTCATCCCTCATCAATTTAGAAGTGTTGTCACGGTAACCTCTGATGGCACTTGTCATGTTCTTTAATTCCGAAATCATTTTTCTCATCCCTTGGCGTAATGGTAGGTCAGATCAAAAATTCTTTCAGACAAAGTTTTAGGTAATTATTAGGGGAATATTTTCCATTATGTACGGGTTTGATATTGTGCCTATTAAGAGAGATATGATTAATGTTTCCCGAAAAAAACACTTTTTCCACCCCTTTGGTCAATGGTTGGTGCTATCAAAAAACCTATTTGACATACATTTTTGGCACTTATCCGACAAATATTATGAACTTTGAATTGATTCGATATTTCACGTATTAAGAGAGTTATAGCGACATTTCACTTTTTCGAAAAAAAAAAGCCCCCCCCCATTTTCACCCCCTTTAACCGATTTTGCCCATTGACGAACTCGACCGATTTTTTAAGGGGTTACATATTATGTAAAACATTAAAGTGATTGGTGCAAAATTACGGCAGTTATCGTGTCCACAAGAAACTGATATATATGCATATATATACACACACATATATATAAACTTTTGAACTGACGGTGGTTTGGGGTCTGGGGGATGTGAAACGCGAAGATATGTCGAAATTTTCCGGAAGTCGAAACATGGCACCCATTGCAATAGTTAGCTTTCTGATGAAATCTACCTAAAATAGGCTACATAATTTAAATACTACCATCAACGACACCTAGCTGTGAACTTGGCTACTAGATGCCACCGGAACCATCAACTCGCAACGAACGTTGGAACTTCCCCTCCGAAGGAAAGCATACTCAGGGTTTTTTGGCGCTCTTAGTAAATCCGACGACTTCAGCCGGGTTTGAACCCGTGACCTTGGGCATAGAAGTTCAGCATGCTACCAGTTCCGATACCGAAGTCGCTTCCCACAGACATATGAAAACAGAATGTGATCTCGTGCAGTGGCGTTGTCATAGCAACTGCTGATGACTCATCCCTTATCAATTAAAAGTAAAGTTGTCATGGCAACCACTCTTGGCACTTGGAATCCCTATAAATATTATAATTGTGAAAATCTGTGTGTCCGTGTGTTAGTTTGTTACCTCTTGACACTAAAACGGCTGGACGGATTTGGATGAAATTTGAAATGGAGACAGCTTATACCCTGGGATAACATATAGGCATCCTTTCATCCGGAAATAAATCATTGTTCCCGTGGAACAGGCAACATAACTGAAAAGTCAGCAAAAATACTCAACCGGGACAAAATATCGAAGTTGTCGCAAAAAGACCGGACAAAGCTCATTTTACGCCCCTCGATGCAAGGAACAATACTCGGTAGGTCCCAACGGGACACCGAAAACCACATTTTAAGCCCCTAAAACCAATCGTTTCAAAGATATTCGCAGAAAACTATCTTTACTCTGATAAACTGATGAAATAATGGCAAGTCCGTTTCCATGGCAACTGAACCTCACGGTAAGACATCTGATTTTATATATATCCCTGTAGGAGGCAATGCCAATCAATTTGTTATCTTTTTCAAGATATATATGAACACAATAAGAACAGGGTAGCGCACCTGCCTTTCATCCGGAGGCCCCGGGTTCGATTCCCGGCTCCATCAGAGACGTTAGACACTGACGTGAGTAGAAATTCTTTTCAGTAAAATAGATTGGTTCACAATTTTGTAAGTTCACATTGAGGAATGTGACAGTGGGATGCATTAAGTGTTACGTAAACGGCAATAGCCGCCACAGAGCTTCGTTACTACTGAAATAACGACCACACTGATATTTGTAATTAACTATACGGGATTTGTGATTTGTGAGCCCAGTGTTTATGAAATTGAACGTAGCTATATCGCTACCTGTATTTAGGAGCCTCTAATGTAGTGTTTAAAATTTAAAAGCGGGAGCGAAGATTTTCTATATATCCCTGTAGGAGGCAATGCAAATCCATTTATTATCTTTTTCAAGATATATACAAACACAATAAGAACAGGGTAGTGCGCCTGCCTCTCATCTGGAGGCCCCGGGTTCGATTCTTGGCTCCATCAGAGATTTTAGACACTGACGTGAGGGCTGCAACGGAGTGCACTCAGCTTCGTGAGGACAATTGAGTAGCTGTCTGATAGCGAGGCAGCGCCCTGGTCACGAAGAACGGCCGAGGGGACACGGTACACTGACCACGCGTCACCACAATATCTGCAGGCCAAATGGCTGGGAAGCGGTCGCATGATAGGCCTAGGCCCTTCATGGTCTGTAGTGCCAGGGGTAAAAAAAATAGGGAAAGCGCCTTCTAATACCACCTTTAATTTGTAAACACTACAGTACCGGCTTCTAGGGGAGTGTGATGGAGCAGTGGCTTAGCTTCTCGCCTTTCACCAGGACGGCCGGGGTTCGAATCCCGGTGACAGCGGGGTGGACTTTTCACCTGGAAAATCACGTGGCGTCAGGAAGTGCATCCGGCCTTAAATCCCCGGCCAAAACCAAAATGAGCCTGGCTGGCTACGGCGACCCCTATTAATTGGGAATAGCTGAAGAAAGTTTTACAGTAGCAGCTACTAAATAAAGGTAGCGATATAGCTACGTTCAATTTCATAAACACTGGGCTCACAAATCCCGTATAGTTAAGTAAAAATAACAGTCTGGTCGTTATTTCAGTAGCAACGAAGCTCTGTGGTGGCTATTGCCGTTTCCGTAACACTTAAGGCATCCCGCCGTCACATACCTCAATGTGCACTTACAAAATTGTGAACCAGTCTATTTTACTGAAAAGAATTTCTACGAGCGAGTATCCACTCCGGCAAAAACCACACTCACTACCTTTTCCAAAATTTACACAAGACATGATTTTTAAAGCACTCTTCTGTATGTTGAGGTACAGAGATATACCACATGGAAAGATACAATAATATGTTGGCAAATCTGAGTTCAAGGAACTGCTGTTCAGAATAGACTTTCGGTGCAGGTTATGCGGCCCATGTTCGTAACATGGAATGTTTTCTTTTGACAATGCATCTACACCATGTGCGAGGGCAACGCATTTCAAAGATCTCTAAAAACACAATAAACAGGAAGTTGGAGAAAAATTTTAAGTGGGAGCGAAGATTCAAGGAGAAATAATTTCATCTTTGAGATTTGCTGATGACATCGTCATCTTGACCGATACGCCAGAGGAATTGAATGAGTTTTTGAATGGTATGGACTCCGTCTTGAGGAAATAATTCATGATGGAAATCAATAAATGTAAAACAAAATTATTGGAATGCAGCCAAAATAAATCAGAAACCTCTATGCACATCAAATTGGCAGGTGAAACGCTACGGGAAGTAGGAGACTTCTGTTAGTTAGGAAGAAAAATAGCCAGTGATGGACGAAGCAAAGAGGTTGGCTCAGGCAAGGACATCATTTCTACAGAAAAGGAATCTGTTGACATCGAATATACATTTAGATATTAGGAAGTAATTTTTGAAAGCTTTTGTCTGGAGCGTGACACTATAAGGAAGTGAAACTTGGACTAATGGTGCAGCAGAAAAGAGGAGAATTGCAGCGTTTGAAATGTGGTGTTAAAGGAGAATGATGATGATCAGATGGGTAGATGGGGTAACAAATAAAGAGCTATTAAGACGAGTGGGAGTGGAGAGATGTTTCTGGCGACTGCTATTGAAGAGAAGAAATAGGTTGGTACGACACATATTAAGACACCCAGGAATAGCAAGCTTAGTTATGGATGGGAGGGTTAAGGACAAGAACTGTAGGGTACACCAGGGTAAAACAGATTGCCTCGGATGTAGGGTGTGGTAGCGATATAGAGATGAAACGATTAGCTCAGGAGAGGGGGTCATGGAAAGCTGCATCAGTCCAGTCAAGAAACTGAAGACTCAAACAACAACAGTTTGGAATTTTAATTACTTAGAGAGGCATGTAAGGCAAAAGGGTTGTTGGAGAATTTCAATCCCTGGGATGTAACACTGGAAGAGAGTGCATATTGTACATACGGCCAAGGTCCGAGATATTTTACTATAGGTAAGGAAAAATACTTTTGATTCCCCATATTCCGATAGATTTGCCATTCCAGTGTGCAAGAGTGCAGTTCCCTCTTCAAACAATATTCGCAATTTCTATTAACAAAGCGCAATCGCACACACTTAACAGCAGGTGTACAATTGCATCGTCCCCATTGACTTGATCGCGAGCGAAGCCGCGGGTACCTGCTAGTTTTCTTATAATTTAAATCATTTTGCTCACTCCGTGGCGTAATGGTGGGTCATATCGAAAATTCTTTCAGACAAAAGTTTTAGGTAATTATTGGAGGAATATTGTCCATTTTGTACGGTTTTGATATTGTGCCTATTAAGAGAGATATGATTAATGTTTCCCGAAAAACCCACTTTTTTCCACCCCTTTGGTCAATGGTTGGTGCTATCAAAAAACTTATTTGACATACATTTTTGGCACTTATCCGACACATATTATGAACTTTGAATGGATTCGATATTTCACGTATTAAGAGAGTTATAGCGAAATTTCACTTTTTCGAAAAAAGACCCCCATTTTCACCCCCTTCGACCGATTTTGCCCATTAACGAACTCGACCGAGATTTTATAGGGATACATGTTATGTAAAAAATTCAAAGTGATTGGTGCAAAATTACGGCAGTTATCGTGTCCACAAGAAACTGATATATATATATAGATAGATAGATACATATATACATAAATTATATATAAACTTTTGAACTGACGGTGGTTTTGGGGTCTGGGGGATGTGAAACGCGAAGATATGTCGAAATTTTCCGGAAGTCGAAACATGGTACCCATTGCAATAGTTAGCTTTCTAATGAAATCTACCTAAAAGCAATCTTCGGACATGATTGAAATGACCGCTCCCCTGTCTATAAGAGACCTGCAATGTTGGTTGCCCACAGAAATTTCAATAATAGGCAATTCAGCACGTTCACTCACAATTCCTTCCATTTCTTCGTAAAACAAATCTTCGTCCGTGACCTCATAAACATCTTGTATAATTATGTCAAATGGAGACGGCTGGCTGTTTAATCCTTCCAGGATTTCGTAATTGGCGTTTTTTTTTCTTGTGAACCCCTTTCATTATCACTAGTGTGATGGCTAGTGTTAGGTTCTGGCTCACTTTCTGTGTCCCTTCGATCCTTCCTTTCCTCACGCCTATCCCTGTCCTTTCTAGACTGTTCTTTATCTTCCTGGTTATAATAGTTTTTGTCTCGGTAGTTTTTGTATCTGGCAAACCCTTGTTGACCTCTATTCTGTTGCTGATACTGGCCTTGTCTATCCCTATTATCGTAGTATCGGTTATTGTTCTGATAACCTCGATACCTGTTATTCCTAGGTTGGTATTGTTCCCTTTCCTGATTTCCATTCATGTACCTGTCATTCCTATTTCTACTTTCGTAAGGTTTATACCTTTCTTGATTACGATCTGTTTGGTTAGGTCTATCCCGGTCTCGATCATATCTCTTTTGGTAGTTTCCATATGGTCGCTGGTTGTTTCTATCTTCAAATCTTCGACTATACGTTCTACTGTTCCTCATCGGACCTTCCCATCTAGATTCTGTCCTATTTGACCTTTCTGTTTGTTGAGTTTGATCAACGACTACCGCGTTCACGGTCTTAGTTTCCGTCCTTCCGCTTTTGACTATGATAGGCGACATAGAAGTATGGTCTAGCCTACGCAGCAAGTCGTCCATTGCCGCTAAATCCTCTACGCCTGATGAGATTAAATTCCTTCTAACTTCCACCGATAACTGGCGTGAAATTGTCTCGAGAATTTCCTCCTGTCTCAATGGGGGTTGAAGATATCTAAGACGGGCTAACTGTGATGTGAAGAATTCAGAATAACTGGTGGGTCCACTACTACTATACTTCCTTGATTATACTTCCGCCCTCACTGCGTGTTGTATCTCTATCGGCCAGAATCTTTTAATAAATGCTTCCGAAAACTGTTCGAAGTTATCGAAAGTATATCGGAAAGCACGCAACCAATTTAACGGTGCATCTGCCAGATGCTTCTCAACAATCCGCAGTTCTCTGTCCCTTGCAACATGATGTTCCGCAAAGTGATCTTGTAGATTTCTAATGAATTCTATAGGAGTCAAGCCCTCCGTATTTGAAAATTTCTTAATTTTCTCCCCGTAATTCCTCACTATCATGACATTAGATCTGTCATTAGGCGTTGATATCCTAAAATCTCTGGGATTTATTTCTGACGTAGCCTCATTCGGGATCTCTGATCTAGCATGACTCTTTTCTGTTTCATGTGCCTTATTCAACCTCGCTAAATAGTTTCTAGCTGGCGTGGTGGTATCCATCCTGTCCCTTAAATGGTGTACCGTTCCTTCCCCATCGGAATTTATAGGTTTCCCCAACGTGTCCAATTGTGAATTGATTTCCGCTCTTAATTTATTTATGTCTATGTGATCCATTAACCTGAACGTTTGTAACTCTTGTCTAATCTCTTTTAATTCCGATGTTTTCTTTTCACGCTCTGAGTTTAGATCTATCTTAACTTGGTCTACTTTCAGAATTACGCCTTTAATCTGCGTTTCTAAATCCTCCCTAAGAACAGTAACGCTTTCGACCTGCATAGTCTGAACTGAATCGATTCGTTTATCAGTCAGTGTCTATTCTAGCCTGGGAAATATCTTGGTTAAGTCTTAATTCTGTTCTGTTAATCTTTAATTCAAAATCTGACTTAATACTTTTAATGACATCTTCATTTTTTTTGTGATTTCCCCCCTTAAGATGGTCACTTGATCGTTAACAATAGCCTTGAGATCGATCTCTATATCCTTTCTCAAGACCTTGTTGTGATCTTCAACCTTTTCTTTAAGTTGGGCCATATCACCCTCTAATTTGGTTAGAGTTTCTTGCGTTGCACTTGCTTCGTTTGAAAACTGCAATTGCAATGCATCTAAGCTATTTTTATTTTCTTTCTGATTACTATCTAGTTCCGATTTAATATTTCTAACATCCTCCTTTATGGTAGAAATACTAGCTCGTGTACCAGTTACAATGCCTTCTGTTAGGTTAATTTTAGCCTGAGTTGCATCTATCTTTTTCTCAGTCGAATCTATTTTACTTTCAGTTGAATTTATTTTACCCTGCATTGCAGTTATATCAACTTGAGCTGCATCTAATTTGCTTTCAGTTGAATCTATTTTACTTTCAGTTGAATCTAATTTATTTTCAGTGCTTATGGCTCTTACTTCTAATGATAAAACACTAGATCTAACATGGCTAACTTCTACATTAATATTACTGATGTCAAGTTGTACAAGCCTGACATCGGCTGTCACACTGTCGATGCCTGTTTCTATATCCTCTATCTTTTTTTTATTTCTTTAGTTTTAGCTGAAATCTTGCGATTACTATCTTGAAGATATTTGAGGGACAAGTGCATTTGACTCATGTCTGCCTTCAAATTCTCCCCTACAGATTCCTGAACCCCTACAGATTCCTGAACTAATTCAGTATTCTTATTGACAATGGCGTTGATATTGTTAAAGCTAGTTTGGCAATTACTCCTGATCTCAGCTAATTCATTGGTGTGACTGCTCATCTTCTCCTGCATTGCCTTCAACATATTGGCAATGTCTTCATTTGACACAGCTGTCATGATAAATACAATTATAGAAAACACAGGAATGCAATACATAAATAGCAGAATTGACACATTTAGAATGACCCTTTTCACCAATACAAGCATTGAATTTCGTTTTGCTTCTAAACTTATTATATAAATTAAGTCTATAAGAAAATAGGAGGAATGCAACGACGGTGATTTATATTAGAAACGGTTTAAATTAAAGTTGAAATGATGAATTATTTATTTTGTTATTAAAGAAAGTGATTCTATTATTACAGATGATCTACAAATAATCATCGCCGGTAACTAACACGAAATGGCCGACAAGCATGGAGTGAAAAATTGCCCCATGTCATGTCCCATCTGACCACGCTGATCCATAAAAATTTCCTAGAAATCTCTTTTATGGTCATGTCGTAATCAATCAAATTACATTTTACTAGGCACGCACAAAACAAATAAATTTAAGCAATGGCGATAATTCTATCTGTATGCCAGGTAGATTGAATAAACTCATCTTCACGATTTAAAGAAACGTGAATTCCCAACGAATTCGACGTGTATAATCGTAGCAGTGCCAAAGAAAATTTTGCTAACGACTACATCGTTCGAAAACTGCTAAACTCAGTAATCTCATAAAAATGGATTCTCACACATGGGTTTAGCATTGGAGAAATCGAGAATGCCAATTCCATAGCCCCATAGATTGTGTCGCCATATATAGATGTACCCGTAATCCACGTGGTCTTACCTGTTGCAATCCGATGGAAAAGTTGGATCGTAGATTCTAGAAGTTCCCGGCTGAAATGACCTCTGAAAATCCTACCAACTAGGATCAACCAGGGATCAGGATACGTCGATATTAAAGAATGCGGTACGAAGATGCCAGTGGTGTATAAAATTACGATGAAACGAAGCTCAAAGAGAACTCGAACAAGAGACTCTAAAATAAAATGAAAATATCTCGGGCGTTAAGTTTAAGCAAACTCAAGGAAAAACTGCCCACTGGTCCTCCTAACGCACTCACCTTTTCTAATAGAAAACACCAGTCGTTCTAAGATTCTTTTAAAATTAAATTCAGTTTATTGACTGGTTAATGATGTATGTCAGTCAACTAGACACAAAATTAAAGAAAAGCTTCTTTAGATCAAATGATGAAAAAATAGTTTTAAATAAACGCCTATATTAAGGCCACATCTTACTGCTCATATCATCCGCTGAACAAATTACAAGAAAAATACAATATTATATTATGCACTGATGTTATACCCTTATTAAAGATTTATACATATTTTACATTTTATATGCAAGTTATATCCTTAATTAGGATTTTGTAATAAACGCTGCCCATCTTCATTTAATTTTACAAGTATGTTTCAAGGTTATCATTTTCTTAATTTGTTGCATTCAACAATCAATTAAGATAATCGAATAGTGTTACTAGTTGTGAAAATAGTTTATTAACTATCTATATGCTTCAATGAATGCAGTATATTTTTGCTAAAATTACTGAAATATCACATGTATTATATTGCATGAATTAATTAAAGTTATTCGAAAAGTGGCTGTGTCACTTAAATATGTGTGTCATGATATAAGCAATTCATCTCCGGCAAATCTACTAGGCAAGAATAAAACGTAGGGTTACTTGAATAAAACAAGCATATAAGAGAAACATTCGTGATTCCAATTCACGATAACTACAACTTCATATCCAAATTAGTGATAGCTCAAAAGCTAATTTCACTCTTACTAAAACGCAATGACAACGTTAATGTCTTCTCAAAAGACTACGAGTACAATATACAACATTAATATTGACCATCCAATGATGTCAAATATTCGTTTCACTAACACAATAAATCGTATGCACAAAATTGCAATACCTTAATTCATCTTTCCAAAGCTGTCAAGAATTAATCCCAAACGTTATTAAACTTAAAACCTTTCAAAAATTGCTCTGAAAATATCATGCCCTATCATAGACGAATATAGAAGTGTCACAGATTACTTCTTTTCTAACTTCACTAAACAAGAAGCAACAATTTATTAGATAAATTGTATTATCTATTTCCATAAATTATCGTCATTTAAGTCTACGACAAATTTTGTTATACTAATTTGAACTGTTAAATTTAGTTCACAATTCCAATATATTTATATATATATTTATTTCCACAAAGACTTATATATGAGGAAAAAAATTGTAAATAGACACTAGTAAAAATAGTCGTTTCAGTTTCGCCTATCCAAACTCGAAAAATGGCTCAACTACTCAGAAGAAAACACGTGAGACTTACACCATGGAAAGGAGTCTATTATCATATCAATAGATACACGCAAACCATTAAATCAAACGATGATCTATCCAAGAGTCTTCCCATTGACACATTGAAATAACACAAGATAAAAACTGAACGAACTAAAAATTTCATTTAAAGAAAAATCTTTAATCAAAAAGAAATATGAAAGTAAGCTACAAATGCCTTGGCAATCAATTCACAATTGTTTTCGCTGGACGATTTCCATAATTCCATAACCATGGAAAATAACGATGAAAATGCACTATCATTTCTAAAAGAAAGAATTTCTACTAGAATGTCATAAGTCCAAACGAATAGTATCACTGAGATATTTTTGGAATAGTTCAAGTGCACGAGTGTGTGGCTATCTTCTTCCTAATTGCTATTCTTATACAGAGATATCGTCGTCTTGGTCCTAATTATGCTGCAGATATCTTCTCAACAAAATTGAATGCTTGGTTTTATTTCCAAAATTTTCAAAACAAAAGCAACAAAGTAATGCTCTAAATAGCATCACGTTTACTGTTAACTACACAATAAATTGCACTCTCCGACAGAAATGATAAAAAGAACCAGATCTAGTCTTCGAATGAATTTCATACTAATTAATAAAATATTGGTGAAAAGTATCGAACTAAAAGTGACAAGGTCTACTGTCTACAAGAGAAGAAACGTTTTCCAGCTACCTTGGGCGAAGTTCTGGTTGAGATTGAAGAAAGTATAGGAATATACATTCCTTTCAGGAACTGAACCATCATCCCTGAGTAGTCCATGGCTGGAGCTGCAAGTCGCCGAACCAACTTCCTCCTAACTCGAAAACTACTGTCTACGAAACGGAGTTCCTGCATATTGCTTGTACAAGACTCCCTCGACGTTATCAATAAAGTAGTTTCGCTCATTTGGAGTTGTTTCTTCATTCTTGGCTACTTTAAAACCTCTGGATCAGAACTAACGTTCCCCAACGTTTCTTTTTCTTCATTGCAGTGTTAATAAGGATGTCACTCCAAATGATCAACTCTGCATCTTCATTACATTCCTGCACGATATGTTTAGCCCATCATTGCTACAACAACTAGGTTCTCACAATAAAATCCAGTCGTATTGTTCTTGATAATACTAATGCTTTCCTGCATTTCAAATATATACGTAGTAGATTTCCTCATCGAGGAGTCTGTATTAACAAGTCTATGCAATAGCTAAGTTCACTCGGGTATATTTAATCTCTGGGTTATGTCAAACACACCAGAAGTACGGACAACCGCATATTGCTATGTAGCAATTCACCCGTTAGATCCGCGCCGCGAGTAGAGAACACTCGTATTACTGCGTGATAAACGGAACTTTCTTACTACAGCGATAACATGTTCACTGCATATGTCACTGAACTCAAGTGTGTGTCGTTTCAAAACTGCTCATCCACGTCTCAGCTGGCAGTCTACCCAAGATGCATCACTCCTGTATCGAGGTGGACAATCGAACCCAGTCGATTATCATTTCATATATGTATCAAATAGTTGCAGGACTAAGTCAGTGAGCATGACCTGAGCACGTGATCAAGAGCGTGGCGGGATTGTCTATCCATCTCCTTAGTGAATCACAAGCGTACTGCTTCTCAAGCCTGCAGTCAAACTAATGCCAAGCAATAATTTCAAAATACGTCTCGCTGTCGTATCAGGGTTCAAGTAAATAGCAAAATACTGTCTCAGTACCTTTACGTATTGATGCCTCGTCAAATAGTGACGGTGGGTGAGATGCTCATTCGAACTCAAAATAAGATTTCAACTTAACGGGGCTGTCACAGATGCATTAAATTCGATTGAATATTTGCTGGGAGTTAATTGAAATTTCTTTAGATCTCACTTTGATAGACTTGAAACTTGCCTGTGTTGTAACCATATCCTTCCGCTGTAGTGCCAATGTTTCAGGAATCAAATCATTTGATACAGTACTCACTTCCTTTTCACTTGCGTATTTTCCTCAGTCATAATTCATTTTTTGTATATCTTCCCTAACGATTTCTGCTGCTGTTCTAACAATTCTTTTACGTTCGTCTTCAGTAGTTGTTTCTCTGTTTTTGTACCACGAATCTAATACCTTGTGACTAGTATGTGACACATAAAATACTTCTCTTTCCAGATAAATTATGTACAACTAGCCGATCTTTGAAGAAATCTGCAAGTTTTGACTTGAGATAATAATCACTATAGTCTATATCAGAACCACATAACTCCACTACCATCTCTCTTAATTCTTTTAGTGAATATTGGCACTCATTGTCGCTCTCAAGGTAATTAGTAAGCAAATTAAATTTATCTACAGACTCGGCTAATAATGGACGTCTTACCTTTTGTTCATGAGGTTTATGTTTACAAAAGTCCTTATAGCATTGCCCATGATAACGGGCTTCGGCCGCAACTAAATCAATCACATCTAAAAGCCTGGACTTAACATTACAGGCCCAATCATCATTCCTATTATCACAAGCATTAAGGAGAGTTTGCTTTATTTCAATTGTTGAAACCTCATGAATTTGGGTTCGGTATTGAGAAGGAAGTTTTGGGTCAAACACAGCATATTTTTCACATAACAAACAGTCATGCTTGAAATCGAATTTGGTGTCTAATTCTCTGAGAAGGCGCTGCGAGGTGGAAGATTCCGAATTTTGAGCTTTTAATGCTGCTTTAATATTGCTAGGTCTGGTATAATTTTGCCTGCATACAATATGTAATTTTATTACATCGACGTTAACAAGTAACCTATGGATTTCGTCTTTTCTCTCAATACTACATTTTATTAAAGTGTTTATACCTTTAGTGACTGTTACCCCGGCATCTTTCACTTCCTCATTACATATTACGCATATATTGGTAAAATCAGTCATTATCGAAAACTGTTGATAATAAAGAGCGCCTAGCTGTAAAGTTTGTGGGTAACAGTTCAGATTTAACAAGTTTTTACTATTTTTAATGATTGCCTTTTATCTTGCTTATCTCGCTCAACAATACATAACAATAGCAAAACTATCAGCATTTCACTGCACTTGGCACAACACAACAACTTGTATTTCTGTACATAAAGTAAAACTATCACGAAACACAAAATGCAACGAACCGCACAATGCCATGGTTAACCGAACACTAAACAGGCAAGGCCCACTAATAACGAAACGGACTCAATAAGCAGCGTAGTAGAGATAATGGGGCAGTAAACAAACAAGTTGCAACGTGCAGTCTGACACATGCAGACAGCCAAGCGGCCGAGTCACCACACCACGCTATCCGCGCCTGCCCGGCGGGATGCGCGGTGCCCGCTACTGCTCATCGTTCTGTGAAGCCATCATGTTAACAAATATCTTTTTTAGACTCATAACGTTAAAGATAATAACAGTAGCTAAACATTTTAAAAGAACATATTTTTTCTACAACATAAGGGTAAATAGTTATAATTAGTATAAATTACTTTTTGTTTTTTGCAATGACAGTTTTCTGCATATATTAATGTATTATGTCGATAATAGGTTGTCTACATAAAAATTTATTCTTAAATAAATTGTTAAAAATATTGTAAGGAGTAAAATAAAAAAACAATCACGTCTGTAGCTTTGTTCGTTTTCGAGCTGTAAGCATTTAACCATAGTACTGCTCTAGCAAGGTATAGGAGGGGGTGGAGGAAGCAAGAGGGGTGGGGGTCGGAACTTTGTAATTTTTGGCTATTTACTTTCTATACTAACATCCTGCAAAAATTCAGCTTTCCTCTAATTAGTTGCGACAAAGCGTATATTTTTACCTTTATTGACTGGGCTATTATATCGGTAGCTCCTGCCAGGATAGATACTGCATATACAAAGCTATTTAATCGTTTAATAAGGCCATCAATGTGACTCGACCAACATAGATTCTTATTTAACGTCATGCCAAGAAAATTAACATTATTCTTATTTGCAAGATCAGTGCCATCCAGATTAAGTAGAGTGTGATCTGGTAATAAAGTATAATGCATTAAGTAATACATGAAATTGTAATTTTATTAATTCATTTACATATATATATATATATATATTAATTTATTATTTCATTTATTTATTTATTTATTTATTTATTTATTGCATAGTTGGTCTGTAACAGAGAAACTCTACAGTTACAGCAGACGTACTGTACATCCCATAGGTTCCCAAGTGTTCAAAGCCAAAATGAACAAGCAGTTCAATGAAGAAATCAGCATTAGGGGTTAGGACTACTATTTTTACCCTATTTTCATTTATGAAAAAATAGGCTTATGAGATCACCTTTTGTCCGTGTGTCTGTCTCTGTGTGTGTGTGTGCGTAGTGTGTGATTCGTGTGTGTGTCCTCCCCACCTAATAAAATCTAAACGGCTGGAGCGATTTCAATGCAACTCAGTAAATTCATAGCATTATTCCGGACGATCCAGACCGTCCCCTTCAAATTTTGTTACGTCTCACCAATCCAACATGGCGGCTGTGCGAAATATTTCACCAGAATTCAATATCTCCGAAATTATCTCCGATATCACCCTGGATTTTTGTACGGTGATAAAGGGAACTACTAGAAGCTCACCTATGTGACTCGTGAAAACCTGGTGACTACAAAACGAACATGGCGGCTAAGCGAATTTGAAAGTTTTAAATAGACTTTTCTCGCGATTTAATGATCCAAACGCAATGAAACTTGGTACATCAAATTTTTATACACATTGTAATGCACTGGTATCTAATTTGGTTCAATTGTTTACATAACCTCAAGATGGCGGCTGTGCGAATTTTAAAATTAAGTTTTAATTTCTTGTGTCGTAATCATGCGATCGAAGTGAAAGTTTGAATAATGATCCTACGCAATAATTTTCCTTTAATGGTATATGACTCTATGGCCTATACATATAACAATCCCACAAGGCGAACATCCGAAATATTCAGACGGTTCTCAATATCTACGAAGCTATTACAGCAATCAAACTGAATTCTGTTATGTTTATAGGGGCTATGAACATAAGTTCACCTATAGGACTTACAATATCCTGGTGATCACAAATCCAACATGGTGGCGACGCGAAGTATAAATATTCACACGGTCGTTTATAGCAATTTAACCATCCGAGTGCAGTGAAACGTGGTGCAGTAAATCCTTATACAAATGTTAAACCACTGGCATCTAATTTATTTTAATTGTTTCCATAACCACAATATGGCATCTGTGCGAAATTTTAAAATCTCGTTTTTACTTCTTGTGTCCTAATCATGTGATTGGAGTTTTAATAATACACGTACACAATGATCTTCATGTAACAGTTCATAACTCTAAGACCGACATATATAAAAATCCCACTTGGCGACCATCCGCAATATTTAGTCGGTTCTCAAAATCTACGAATCTATTACAGCAATCAAACTGACATTTTGTATGTTGAGAGTGTCAATTAACATACGTAGGATATATGAAAATAGGCTTTAGTTCTTCACGGAACTACTTGTTAAAATTTACGACTCAATACCTTCTATTCACATAGTTAGAATATTACCACAATATATATACATGCGTTGGCAACAATGGACTTAGTATTTTGCCAACATTATTTCAGGTACCGTATACTTTAAGTGCATATTTCCTTGAATGGTTTCTGAGATATTAAGAGTCATGGTGTCAAAAGGAGAAAGTTCCTTTACCTGGTAGGCATTTTACAAAAAAAAAAAAAAAAAAAAAACGGAAAATTCTCTCTCGAAACGTAAATTGTGCGTGGAACATTTTGTTATAAATTCTGTAACTCGTATACGATTTGCGTGCTGAATAAAATTTAACCAACGTCGACTTAGAGTTGTAATAATGATAATAATATCGTATGGCCTCGGGTGCCGGGTGCAAGCTTTGTTATTTGACGCTCAGAGGGCAACTTGCATGTCGAATTTCGGTGTTCATTGGAACGCTATGAAAAGTCAAGGAGGTTAGATATACAGTGTGGTCCACCAGCCCCTTATTTTTTTTGGAGGAAGGCAACCCAACTAACGCGTATATCACAGTCATCCTAAAAACATAAGTACCTGCTCCTTTACGTCCATTGTACAACTTTACCGTTGAGTACATCCTCGCGAATATAGTAGAAATCAATAGTGGCAATGTTCTTTCAATGACCTCAAATATAATGCATGATTGAAACGATCAGAGCTCCGAATATCACCTTCTTACGTTTGGACTTGAAGGGTCTACGAATAGATTCAATAAGTGCCAGCAATATGCCATGGTTTTCGGTAGCTACGGTGGCTAAATCAAGAATTGCAAGTGTAGCGTCAACGAAGTCTCATTGTACTAGGTTCGAACCTTGAACTAGTACTTTATTTTTGCTTAATGTCGTTTATTGTGGATGTATTATGGACGCATATCTATCTGTTCCAACGAGTGATTTTTTATTTGGTCCTCAAAAGCACCGTACTTATCCGATGGTACGCAGCCAGATTGGACGACGACATAATGATCAGTAGAACGAAAGCAAGGTATCCTGTATATTCAAGGTAGCAAGTGTTCGAAATTTTGACCACCTTTGTTTAAAGGAAAACTCCGACTCACTCAGACGACCCACATAACAAATAGATTTGTTATGTGGGTAGGCTCACGAATAAATATATCAGACCGAAACTATAATTTATTTCAACGGCGTCTGTGCGAAAAGCGCTTGCTATACACTTACAATAATAGTTAGTTAGTGAGATTTTAAGGGTCGGAACTACTATTTATTATTTATCGTATGGCTTTTAGTGCCGGGAGAGTCCGAGGACATGTTCGGCTCGCCTGAGTCTGTAGCTGCTTCCAGCGGACACCCTAAAGGGTGAGCTACAAGTTCCGTTCAATTTCAAGTAGTTCCAACTTTCGTCACCAGATATCAATGATACTTAGTGGTGAACGTTGGAACTTTGATAGAGCGTTCTGACGAAATCTAACCTAACAAATTTTGCTTTACACAAGTTTAGTCTGCGAAAGGATCTTTTACATGCCATAAATCTATGACATGGGACCGCCGGCTTTACTTCCCCTCCGAAGGAAGGCATACTGAAGGATTTTTAACGCTCTTAAAAAATCCGACGACTTCAGCCGGGTTTGAACCCGCTATCTTGGGCATAGCAGTTCAGCATGCTACCGACTACGCCACCGAAGCCGCTGGCGGAACTACAAGGTCATCTGACCCAAACATGCAGTAAATACAGATAATTATAAAATTATTGGTTTTACGTCCCTTTTAACTGCTCTGGCTTTTAGATACGCCGGGGTGCCGGAATTTTGCTCCGAAGGGGATCTTTAACGTGCCAGTAAATTTACTGACACGACTCCCTCGCATTTGCGCACGCTCGAATGCCAGCTGACTGCGCCAGGATACGAACCTGCAACCTTGGGCACAGCAAGCGAGAACGTTACCGCTGAGCCTCGCAGCAAGGCAGTAATTACAGAACGTGTCATATTATTATAAATATTGAACTATTAAAATTCTAATTATCACGAATAGAGTCGCCTCCGTTGCGTAGTGGTCATCGTGATTAGCTAACACCTCGGACGTCCTGGGTTCGATACCCGGCTCTGCCACGAAATTTGAAAAGTGGTATGAGGACTGGGACGGGGTCTACTCAGCCTCGGGTGGTCCAAATGAGTAGAGGGGGTTCGATTCCCACCTCAGCCATCCTCAAGGTGGTTTTCCGTGGTTTCCCACTTCGCCTTCGGGCAAATGCCGGGATGTTACCTACCGTACGGCCACGGCCTCCTCCTTCCCTCTTCCTTGCCAATCCATCCCGATCTGCCCCTCCCTTCCCATCTCTCAAGAGGACCCTGTTTGCTTTGCAGGCCGCCTGGGCGAGGTGCTGATCCCACCTCGCCAGTTGTATCCCCCAGACGAGATGTTTCAAGCTCTAGCACACTGCCCGTAGAGGCAGTAATGATGGGATCCCTCGCTGAGTCCGTGGGAAAACCTAACCTGGAGGGTAAAATCAGATTTAAAAAAAATTATAACGAATAGTAACCATCCATGGTTTTGAACAGTATTTAGGGAAAATAGCCATTTAAATGAGACAAGAAAATAACTTTCCCTATCGTCTTCGTAGATAATGTGAATAAAACCAAGTTGAAATCTTGCTGTACGAGGTATGGAGGGTATCATAAAATAGTTAAAAAGAATTTTAAAAATCTGCCGTTGGATAGTCTTGAACCCGGGACCTTCGAAAGAGCGAGCGGACGCAATAACACTTGCACACATTTCCAACACACTCTGGAGGTTTTTATTGTGCTTCTTATTAACGCGTATGGTAAAATAATCAATTATTACAGTTAGATCTTAAATATTGATTGGAATGCATTCATTCAGTACCTGGCATGTTTTCTAATTTACTTAAAGCAAGTTTCGCGACTGCTTTACGTTAATAATGCGACATAACTGCAAATAATGCCCTCAAACGACAGCCCTTCGGTTTTATTTCATGCAACTTAGCGTCCAAAATGCTAGCGTGTGATACACTTCGGTCATACAAGCAGGTGTACTGACGAAGAGAACAGAATAATACAGGGTTGTGTACCAGCGATTACAGCAGCTTCCTTGCCAGCGAGTGTCGTGTGATACGGGCCTAAAGATATGCTATGACTTTTTGTTAAAATTTAATAACAAAACAAGATGTTCGGTAAAGAACGTATTGCCTACTTTCTCCTAAATGCATGGGTATTGTTATAACTCTTTGTCCTTTTCAAGGAATATAATTGAATGTTGGTTGTAGTAGCTTCTTGAAATACAACGAGCTATACGGGTATTATACATGAATATGATGTGCCCTTTGCTAGTGCTCCCTCTATAAAAAAAATCATTCAATTCGGTTTCACCGTGTTTGAATTGATGTGGGGAATCGATTTGCACACATACATGGCCGCTATCTGCAAACTATTGGGCTGATGACCTTGCAGTTCAGTCAAAAGATGCTTCCCACAAAAGGTTATGTTGTTGAAAAATTTTGTAGAGTTCAAATGATTAGGTTGGTCATAATTTGATTTAAGATTTTAACATTTGGGTGGCCGCCATTCCGTTTCCGTCAAGATGGCGGCGATATAAAACATGACACTGAGGTGGCCTTTGCTAGTGCTACCTCTGTACCAAACTTCGTTCAATTAAGTTTCACCGTGTTTGAATTGATAGGGGGAATCGATTTGCGCACATACATGGCCGTCATCTGCAAACTAATGGACTGATGACCTTGTAGTTCAGTCAAACGACGCTCGCCATACAAGTATATGTTGTTGCAAAATTTGCTAGAGATCGGATGATTAAGTTAGTCGTAATTTGATTTAAGCTTTGACAATTTGGGTGGCCACCATTACGTTTCCGTCAAGATGGTGGCGATATAAAACATGACACTGAGGTGTTCTACGCTAGTGCTACCTCTGTACCAAATTTCGTTCAATTCGGTTTCACCGTGTTCGAATTGATAGAGGGGGCAGACATTCAGAGTACACACACTCACACACACGCAGAGACACAGTCACACACACACAGACAGACAGACAATTTTTGGCCCTGTGTAGATCTCATAAGTCTACTTTCATTTTTTGCAAAAATCGAAAGTATGCTAAATAATACCATGGGAATTTCTAAGGAATACGTATACTTCGAAGCAAGCACTGGCGATCAGAATATCCTTCGATATGTTGTTTTGTTTCATTTGAGGGGATAGAACATCGCGGTTAATTAACCCCCTTTACTTGGGTGTGTGTGTAGAATTTGTCTGATAACCTGAGTTATTGCGGGCTTGTAATGATGTGTGAATTTGCAATTAAGGATTGGGAAGGAGGCGGCCGTGGCCTTAAGATAGAATCCGTCCCGTAATTTGGCCGGAGTAGAAGTAGGAAACCACGGAAAACCATTTCCAGGGTGGCTGAGGTGGGAATCAAACCCACTTCTTCTCATATTTGCTTCACGAGGCTACGTGTACCCAATTTCAGCCCTCAGACAAGTATTACATTTCTTGGCAGAGCTGGAAATCGAACCCGAACCACCGGAGCAACACTTCGATATGTTATGTTAATATTCATGCCAGTTTTTTAGTTTTCTGCCTTTACAGGTCACGTGGCATATCGTACCAATTCGACCGTATTTTCTTTATAAATCGTCAAAATTCAACGTACTCTTCACAAAAAATACGTCGTAAGGCAATAAATGTGGCAATGTAGTTACATCCCGACTAAAATGGAATGTGGGCTTTCGATCAAAAAAGTATGCCCACTACTGGATTCGAAGCAGCATTCTACCCGCTCGCGCCCACCTCGTACGGTCAGGCTTTAAACCTCTCAGCCACAAACACATGTCAAACGCCACATGCTAAACGTGCAGTTGTTACTGTAGCCGTCCCACCTCAAACATTAAAGTCCATGTCAAAGCCTTCAATCACGGTTTATGGTGTTGATGTAACTTTCTACTGTTACAGATCACGTGGCGTAAGCTATTAATTCGATCGTATTACGTGTATGTGTGTTATTTCAAGGAGCAGTAAGTCATATGTTAGTAGAATGGGCGATAGTATTTGGCGGGGAAAAGTTTAAGGTCGGTTTTTCTTTGCTAGACCCATGACTCAATTACATTGCTGTCACACAGTCAGAGCGCAGAGCAATATCGACCATCGGGAGAATTGAGATGTTAGTTGGGTTTCATAAAACTAAATAATAAGGGGCGGGCGGACCACACTGTATAAGCTCCTTGACACTAAGGCGCTTTCTATTAGAGAAATGAGGAACTTTGTGTTGGCGGACAATTCCGAGATTAATTTTGCCATTATGAACACGACCTAATGAAGCCTCCGTGGCTTAGGCGGCAGCACGTCGGCCTTTCACCGCTGGATCCGTGGTTCAAATCCCGGTCACTCCATGTGAGATCTGTGCTGGACAAAACGGAGGCAGACAGGTTTTTCTCCGGGTACTCCGGTTTTCCCTGTCAAAATTTCATTCCAGCAACACTCTCCACTATCATTTCATTTCATCTGTCATTCATCTAATCATTGCCCCAGAGGAGTGCGTCAGGCCTCGGCAGCCGGCACATTTCATATCCTCGCCGCTAGATGGGGGCTTCATTCATTCCATTCCTGACCCGGTCGGAGACTGGAAGCAGGCTGTGGATTTTCATTTTCAACACGACCTAATGAATTCAAGTGGGTTCTTTAACATGCTAAGAACGTACGACATGCATGGCGTGAATTTTGTCACCTATCAAAATAATCACTTACCACGGCCAGGAGCGAACCTGCAAGCTAGGGGTTGGTAGTCCGACACGATAACCATTCGCCCACCTTGGAAAGTCACTGTCCAAACCTCTGCGTCCATACTGGCATATCAAGCACCCCATTCCCTTCCCCTCCCTTTCCATCTCGTTTCCTAATTCCAAAGGGTATATAGCCTAAGCTGTCAATATACTTGATGTAAGTGCGTTGACATGCTTTTGTTTACTTTATGTTCGACGATGTCGAAATGAAAATATTATATGTCAGAAAACTGTATCATTATGAGGGTCATTATATTACTATTCTTCATTATGAAACAGTTTCTCCAGCCAATCAGAGCTCATTCATTGACCAATTATGTAAGGATAGCTTCGCTTATGCGCTCAAAATCCAACATGTCTGGTATGAATTACTGTACATGATTTGAAAGTTCAAATTAGATATCGGATGAACCATTGTAGTTACAATCCCAAACACAGAGACAAAATCGGCACGAAACTTTACGGTAACAAGAAAATACTATGACATATGCGAGAAATGTATGAATCTACGTCCAGAAGTTAGCAACACAGCATCCTTCTACATAAATTACCGACATGGAAAGTGCTATATGTGCGCGTAAATAAACTGGCAAATATGAGACAAGAAATAGCACTGTGCCTTAATATCCCAAACTCCAATTTCTACACAGTGCATGGCTTTCAATCGACTTCGGTGACAATATTAGTGAATGATAGTTCTGATCGGCACTAGACATCATGCAGGCTGTAAACAATAGCATTGCTAAGCAAAGTAAATGGTCTCTGCTTTCGAAATCTTTTGACCCACGCATGCACTCTGTTCAGTCAGCAAACCACCCAGCGCGCTCGGTTCACTAACTTACTGAAGTTACTGAATCCCACAGATATTTATGCATATTTATGTTAAAACATATAACTTAATAAAGTAATAATTATCGTCGAACATAAACAGTCGAATGCAACTCGCCAATAATGGTAACTAAGACACTCGTATCTTAATTATTGCCATTATAGGCTCGTTGCATAATGTACTCTAACAAGAGCCAAATAGATTATGTGGAACTTGAAAGCTACTTCTGTGTTAAATTTCACTTGTCTGGGTACATGTGGAGATATCGCTCAGCACGCATAACAGAACATAGTAATGAAGTGTCATGAGGTGATTACTGACTACTTAATAAGCCAGTGGGACGGCGCTTCCAAGCCACAAAGCCCATGCTTTATGCACTAGTGGTCACCAAAGCTCTTCTGTCAATAGCGTTATAATTGGCTTAAACCTGCGAGGAATTGACCTATATGAAGGAACTTAACGAATTATTAAATGAATCTCCATTCAAAAGTGTGATAGCATCAAACAGAATGTCGTTCTATCAGTGTTTCGTTGCGTCATTAACGTAGCAAATTAAACCTTTAAGTCACACAAAGGCCTGTATTGAGCGGTTTCACACACTGGTGAACACACGTCTTACAAGATATTTAGATCAATATCTCTGTGAGTAAATGAGGGATCTTGAAAGTAGCCCAAATTCACACATTTCTGGAGCGTTTTGAATGAGGAAAAAAAACTTTACGAGCCTTACAGTAGTGTCATATGATGTGTAACATCTGACATAGAAGAAACCTCACATGAAACTGGTGATACACCGGCATTGTTTATCTAGCCCTTATTATTCCCGTTTTCCAACAGGGTCGGGGATGAGATGCGATGGAAGTCTTTGTGGCGGATGTTTTTACGGCCGGATGCCCTTCCTGACGCCAACCTCACGGCAGGAGTTAAAGTGAGATGAAATGAATGATGGTGAATGAAACTGGGTAAGGATGTGGAAGGAAGCGGCCGTGGCCTATCAGAAGGTACCGTCCCAGCATTTGCCTGGAGTTGAAATTGGGAAACCACGGAAAACCATTTCAAGGGCGGCAAATTGTTGATACACCGGTACTTTATATTATTATTGGCACATAGTATTTTTCCGTGCTGTACTTCCGACCTTTAATTGGCTTCCTAGTGCATTTCCTATTTGGGATGACTTTAAACTTAATTTTAGAAAAGTAGTGGTCCGAATCCAAGTTTGCAACCCGGAGTACCCGAACGTTCAGGATTTCTTTGTGGAAGGTCTTCTTGATTGCCACATGATCAAGTTGAAATTCCCCCAAGTTGGAATTTGGGGATACCCATGTATTTTGTTTTCGTTGTAGTTTATTTGATAGTTGTAGATTTAAGAAGTAAATTATGTGCCTGGCAAAGTTCTATTAGCCTGATGCCATTTCTGTTTGTTCTGTTGTGGCCAGGATAATCCACCACGATTTTCTTATAGAATTTTTCTTTACCAATCTGTGCATTAAAATCTCTAAGAAGGATGATGTTGTGTTTATCTGGAATTTTCTGCATAAGGTCACCTAATTGATTCCAAAAGGTCTCAACTTTTTCTTTGTTTTTACTATTATCTCCCTCCGCATTGATAATTGTGTAGATTTTGTTTGTGCTTTTGAATGAAAGACTGGAGAGTCTTTTATATCGGGATTCAAAGACAACTACGGAATATTTTTTTTTTTTTGTCGATTATAAAGGCTATTCCAAGGTGTGGCATATTTTCCATCACTCTCGTTCCTACCTTCCCCTTGTATATCCTAAAACCTTCGGAATCGAAGATATCTGTAACTATGTATCTTGATTCCTGAATGGCTGTTATGAGTATATTGTTAGATGTTTGAGTTTCCCAGCTTTTAACAAATAGTTTGCATTAAAAGTTGCTAAGTGCGTTGGCTTTCTATGTTGAAATTTGGATGAGATTCCAAGACATTCCTACTTGTCTTTATTCTTGTGTAACGATGCAGACTCCCCAGAATCCGAATGTCTGCTGACGTACTGGCGTACGGTGGATCGTCCACCTGAGGTAAATTGTTTGATATTACACACTTCCATGATTGATGAAAGTTTTTTGGGGGGTGGCCCGAAATCCTCAAAAAAAAAAGTCCTCTCGGCACGCCGGAAGGTGGAGGTAGATTTCACCGGACAAACTTGGGGTAGGCGAAAATAGGCAGAATATGCATGTTTTCGTAGAAGGATCAGACCTCATTTATTGCGAGAAGGTATTTTATAATTGGAGCTTAATTAACTTTGTTTTTCGTCATTTTATGCTTATTATAAACATTTTATTGTCTTATGGGAACGGTAACCTTCTTGTCATTCGGGGTCCATTTTTATACTTGTGGTCACACTGTCCTTATGCAAGGTTTCGACACTGATGTGTAACTATATAACGGTATGTTACTTCTTCACGCAAAATTATATCTCCCGCAGAGATTTTGGTTGGTTCCTCAGTTTAGGGGCTATGACAACGCGGTCATGTAACCCCGTGTACTTAGGGATGGCTGTATTAGTCTGTAATTCAGGTAAGGACTGCAGACGGTCAATTTCAAGCAGTAGTTCCTAATGTTGCTACCAGGTACTACCGTCAACGACACCTAACTGTGAACTTGGCTACTAGATGCCACCGCAACCAGCAACGCGCAACGAACGTTGGAACTTCCCCTCCAAAGGAAAGCATACTGAGGGATTTTTAGCGCTCTTAGAAAATCCGACGACTTCGGCCGGCTTTGAACTCGCGACCTTGGGCATAGACATTCAGCATGCTACCAGCTACGTCACCGAAGCCGCTTCACACTTAGTCAGATGGAAATCTGAATCTGATCTCGTGCAAGTGCGTTATCTTGGCAACGTCTGATGGCTCATCCCTCATCAATTAAGTAGTGTTGCCATGGCAACCACAGATAGCTCTTGGCATTTTCTTGTAATTCCGAAATCATTTTTCTCATCCCTTGGCATAATGGTGGCTCATATCAAAAATTCTTTCAGACAAAAGTTTTAGGTAATTATTAGGGGAATATTGTCCATTTTGTACGGTTTTGATATTGTGCTTATTAAGAGAGATATGATTAATGTTTCCAGAAAAACCCACTTTTTCCCACCCCTTTGGTCAATGGTTGGTGCTATAAAAAAACTCTTCAAACATAAATTTTTGGGCTTTATCCGACACATAGTATGAACGTTGAACGGATTCTAGATTTCACATATTAAAAGAGTTATAGCAATATTTCACTTTTTCGAAAAAAGCCCCCCATTTTCACCCCCTTCGACCGATTTAGCCCAGTAACGAACTCGACCGAGATTTTATAGGTATACATAGGCTATTTGGTAATAAATTCAAAGTGATTGGTGCAAAATTACGGCAGTTATCGTGTCCACAAGAAACTGATATACATATATATATTTATATACACAGAAATCTATATATATAAAAATCAATGTTACGAATAGTTTGTCTGTATGTATGTCTCCTATGCGTTCATATACCATTCGTCCGATTGCGATGAAACTTGGGTGAAGTGTTGAGTACACTCCAAGGAAGGTTTCTGACCTAGTAAATCCATTTTACAATAGGTAGCGCACGCGTAGATTCAACAAATGAGCGACGATGCGCGAAGCGTTTCAAGAAAGTCCCGTATGTGTTCATATACCATCCGTCCGATAGCGATGAAACTTGGGTGAGATGTTGTGTACACTTACGTGAAGGTTTCAAAATTAGTGAATACATTTCACTGTAGATAGCGCACGAGTAGATTCAACAAATGAGCGACGACACGCAAAGCGTTTCAACAAAGTCCCGTATGCATTCATATACCATTCGTCCGATAGCTATGAAACTTGCGTAAAATGTTGTGTACACTGCAGGGAAATTTTCTGGCTTAGTACATCCACTTTACAACAGGCAGCGCACGAGTAGATTCAACAAATGAGCTACGATGCGCGAAGCATTTCAACATATATAAAAATCAATGTTACGAATAGTTTGTCTGTATGTATGTCTCCTATGCGTTCATATACCATTCATCCGATAGCGATGAAACTTGGGTGAAATGTTGAGTACACTCCAAGGAAGGTTTCTGACTTAGTAAATCTATTTTCAATAGGTAGCGCACGCGTAGATTCAACAAATGAGCGACGATGCGCGAAGCGTTTCAAGAAAGTCCCGTATGTGTTCATATACCATCCGTCCGATAGCGATGAAACTTGGGTGAGATGTTGTGTACACTTACGTGAAGGTTTCAAAATTAGTGAATACATTTCACTGTAGATAGCGCACGAGTAGATTCAACAAATGAGCGACGACACGCAAAGCGTTTCAACAAAGTCCCGTATGCATTCATATACCATTCGTCCGATAGCTATGAAACTTGCGTAAAATGTTGTGTACACTGCAGGGAAATTTTCTGGCTTAGTACATCCACTTTACAACAGGCAGCGCACGAGTAGATTCAACAAATGAGCTACGATGCGCGAAGCATTTCAACATATATAAAAATCAATGTTACGAATAGTTTGTCTGTATGTATGTCTCCTATGCGTTCATATACCATTCGTCCGATTGCGATGAAACTTGGGTGAAATGTTGAGTACACTCCAAGGAAGGTTTCTGACTTAGTAAATCCATTTTACAATAGGTAGCGCACGCGTAGATTCAACAAATGAGCGACGATGCGCGAAGCGTTTCAAGAAAGTCCCGTATGTGTTCATATACCATCCGTCCGATAGCGATGAAACTTGGATGAGATGTTGTGTACACTTACGTGAAGGTTTCAAAATTAGTGAATACATTTCACTGTAGATAGCGCACGAGTAGATTCAACAAATGAGCGACGACACGCAAAGCGTTTCAACAAAGTCCCGTATGCATTCATATACCATTCGTCCGATAGCTATGAAACTTGCGTAAAATGTTGTGTACACTGCAGGGAAATTTTCTGGCTTAGTACATCCACTTTACAACAGGCAGCGCACGAGTAGATTCAACAAATGAGCTACGATGCGCGAAGCATTTCAACATATATAAAAATCAATGTTACGAATAGTTTGTCTGTATGTATGTCTCCTATGCGATCATATACCATTCGTCCGATTGCGATGAAACTTGGGTGAAATGTTGAGTACACTCCAAGGAAGGTTTCTGACTTAGCAAATCCATTTTACAATAGGTAGCGCACGCGTAGATTCAACAAATGAGCGACGATGCACGAAGCGTTTCAAGAAAGTCCCGTATGTGTTCATATACCTTCCGTCCGATAGCGATGAAACTTGGGTGAGATGTTGTGTACACTTACGTGAAGGTTTCAAAATTAGTGAATACATTTCACTGTAGATAGCGCACGAGTAGATTCAACAAATGAGCGACGACACGCAAAGCGTTTCAACAAAGTCCCGTATGCATTCATATACCATTCGTCCGATAGCTATGAAACTTGCGTAAAATGTTGTGTACACTGCAGGGAAATTTTCTGGCTTAGTACATCCACTTTACAACAGGCAGCGCACGAATAGATTCAACAAATGAGCTACGATGCGCGAAGCATTTCAACATATATAAAAATCAATGTTACGAATAGTTTGTCTGTATGTATGTCTCCTATGCGATCATATACCATTCGTCCGATTGCGATGAAACTTGGGTGAAATGTTGAGTACACTCCAAGGAAGGTTTCTGACTTAGTAAATCTATTTTACAATAGGTAGCGCACGCGTAGATTCAACAAATGAGCGACGATGCGCGAAGCGTTTCAAGAAAGTCCCGTATGTGTTCATATACCATCCGTCCGATAGCGATGAAACTTGGGTGAGATGTTGTGTACACTTACGTGAAGGTTTCAAAATTAGTGAATACATTTCACTGTAGATGGCGCACGAGTAGATTCAACAAATGAGCGACGACACGCAAAGCGTTTCAACAAAGTCCCGTATGCATTCATATACCATTCGTCCGATAGCTATGAAACTTGCGTAAAATGTTGTGTATACTGCAGGGAAATTTTCTGGCTTAGTACATCCACTTTACAACAGGCAGCGCACGAGTAGATTCAACAAATGAGCTACGATGCGCGAAGCATTTCAACATAATAAAAATCAATGTTACGAATAGTTTGTATGTATGTCTCCTATGCGTTCATATACCATTCGTACGATTGCGATGAAACTTGGGTGAAATGTTGAGTACACTCCAAGGAAGGTTTCTGACTTAGTAAATCCATTTTACAATAGGTAGCGCACGCGTAGATTCAACAAATGAGCGACGATGCGCGAAGCGTTTCAAGAAAGTCCCGTATGTGTTCATATACCATCCGGTCGATAGCGATGAAACTTGGGTGAGATGTTGTGTACACTCCAGGGAAGGTTTCAAAATTAGTGAATACATTTCACTGTAGATAGCGCACGAGTAGATTCAACAAATGAGCGACGACACGCAAAGCGTTTCAACAAAGTCCCGTATGCATTCATATACCATTCGTCCGATAGCTATGAAACTTGCGTAAAATGTTGTGTACACTGCAGGGAAATTTTCTGGCTTAGTACATCCACTTTACAATAGGCAGCGCACGAGTAGATTCAACAAATGGGCTACGATGCGCGAAGCATTTCAACAAAGTCCCATATAAGGTCATTTACCATTCTTCCGATAGCGATGAAACTTTGGTGAGATGTTGTGTACACTCCAGGGAAGGTTTCTGGCTGAGTACATCCATATCACAATACGTAGCGCAAGAGTAGAATCAACAAATGAGCGACGACACGCGAAGAGTTTCAAACATGTCCCGTATGCATTCATAAACCATTCGTCCGATAGCTATGCAACTTGGGTGAGATATTGTGTGCACATCATGGAAGGTTTCTGCCTTAGTAAATCCACTATACAATAGGCAGCGCACAAATAGATTCAACAAATGAGGGACGACGTGCGAAGCGTTTCAACAAAGTCCCGTATAAGGTCACATAGCATTCTGCCGTTAGCGGTGAAAATTGGGTGAAATATGGTGGACACACCAAGGAAGGTTTCTGGCTTAGTAAATACATTTCACAGTAGGTAGCACACGAGTAGATTCGACAAATGAACGACGACACGCGGAGCGTTTCAATACAGTCCCCTATGCCTTCATATCCCATTAGTCCGATAGCGATGAAACTTGGGTGAGATGCTGTGGACACTTATGTAACGGTTTCTAACTTAGTAAATACATTTTACAGTAGGTAGCGCACGAGTAGATTCAACAAATGAGTGACGGGGTGCGAATCGTTTAAACAAAATCCGGTATGCGTTCATATATTATTCATCCGATTGCGATGAAACATTGATCAGTTATTGTGTACACGCCAGTGAAGGGTCTCGACTTAGTAAATCCATTTCACAATAAGTAGCGCAAGAGTAGGTGCAACAAATGGGTGACGACGCGCGAAGCGTTTCAACAAAATCCCCTATTGCGTTCATATAACATTCTACGATTGCGATGAAACCTTGATGAGTTATTGTGTACACGCCAGGGAAGGTCTTCGACTTAGTAATACATTTCTCAATAGGTAGCGCTTGAGTTGATTCAACAAATGAGTGACAGCGCACGAATCGTTTTAAGAAAACCCCGTATACGTGTATATACCATTCATCCGATTGCGATGAAACATTGATGAGTTATTGTGTACACGCCAGGGGAGGGTTTCGACTTAGTAAATACATTTCACAATAGGTAGCACACGAGTATATGCAACAAATGGGTGACGACGCGCTAAGCGTTTCAACAAAATCCCCTATGCGTTCATATAACCTTCTTCGATTGTGATGAAACCTTGATGATTGTACACGCCAGGGTAGGGTTTCGACTTAGTAAATCCATTTCTCAAGTAGGAAGCGTATGAGTAGAATCAACAAATGAGTGACAGCGCACGAATCGTTCAAACAAAATCCCGTATACGTTCATATGCCATTCATCCGATTGCGATGAAACTTTTGAATGTTGTTGTGCACGCTCCCACGAATGATTCTAAATTAGAAAATCCATTTTACGATAGCTTATAGGCAGTGAACGGAAATTGAAAAACATGTTGTGTATCCAAAATCACTTCAAGAAACAGAATTTCAACGCCAACACTTTCTTTGATTGGCATTGCAACGCATGCCGGGTACAGCTTGTATATATATATATAAAAAAAAGGAATGTCTGTGTGTTCGTCTTTTATGCGTTCATAAACCATTCATCCGATTGCGATCAAATTTTGGTGAGTTGTTGTAAACACTTCCGGGATGATCATAGGCTTAGTTAATCCATTTCGCAATAGATAGCGCGCTAGTAGTTTAAACAAATGCGTAATGGCGATGCGTTCAATTACAATTCATCCGATTTCGATGAAATTTTGTTGATTTGTTGTGCACAGTCCCGGAAAAGTTATAGGCGTAGTAAATCCAATTTACAAAAGATGGCGCGCGAGTAGCATCAACAAAATGGCGTGCGTTTGTTTAAAGGAAGTCCCACATGTGTTAATATACCATTCATCCCATTGCGATGAAACTTGGGTGAGATGTTCTGTACACTTCAGGTAAGGTTTCAGGCTTAAAAAGTCCACTTAACAATAGGTAGCGCACGAGGAGATTCAACAAATGAGCGACGACCGGCGAAGCGTTTCAACAAAGTCCTGTATGCGTTCACATACCATTCGTCCGATAGCGATGAAACTTGGGTGAGAGGTTGTGTACACTACATGCAAGGTTTCTGGCGTAGTAAATCTATGTTATAACAGGTAGCGCACGAGTAGATTCAACAAATAAACAATGACGCGCGAAGCGTATCAACAAAGTACCGTATGCGTTCATATACTATTCGTATGATAGCGATGAAACTTGGGTGAGATATTGTGTACCCTTCAGGGAAGGTTTCTGGCTTAGTAAATCAACTTTACAATAGGTATCGCACAAGTAGATTAAACAAATGAGCGACGACACGCGATGTGTTTCAATATAGTCCCGTATGCGTTCATGTACCATTCGTCAGATAGCGACTAAACTTGGATGAGTTTTGGGTACACTCCAGGGAAAGTTTCTGGCTTAGTAAATCCCTTTTACAATAGGTAGCGCACAAGTAGATTCAACAACTGAGGGAAGACGCGCGAAGCGTTTCAAAAGAGTCCCGTATGCGTTCATATACCATTTGTCCGATAGCGATGAAACTTGGGTGAGATGTTGTGTAGACTTAAGGGAAGGGTTCTGGATTAATAAATCCACTTTACAATAGGTATCGCGCAAGTAGATTCAACAAATGAGCGACGGCACGCGAATAGCTTAAACAAAGTTCCGTATGCGTTCATATACCATTCACCCGATTGCTTTGAAACATTGGTGAATTGTTGTGCACATTCCAGGAGAGGTTTCTGAAATAGTAAATCCTTTTTACAATATGTAGCGCACGAGTAAATTCAACAAATGGGTAACGGCGCGCGTATCGTTTTAAAAAATCCGTATGCGTTTATATACCATTCATGCGATTGCAATTAAATTTTGTTTCCACTCCCGCGAAGATTTCTGATTTAGTAAATCCATTTTACAATTGGTAGCGCACTAGTAGCTTCAACTATTGAGCGACAGCGCGTGATTCGTTCAACCAAGTCCCGTATGCATTCATATACCGTTCACTCGATTGTGATAAAACTTTAGTGAGTTGAGTACAGTCCTGCGAAGGTGTATGAATTAGTAAATCCGTTTTTCAATGGGTGGTGCGCAAGTAGATTCAACAAATGGGTGACCGCGCGCGAATCGTTTACACAAAATCCCGTATGCGTTCATATGCCATTCATCCGATTGCGATGAAACTTTGATGAGTTGTTGTGTACATGCCAGGGAAGGTTTTCGAATTAGTAAATCCATTTTACAATAGGTAGCGTTCGAGTATATTCAACAAATGGGTGACGGCGTTCGAATCGTTTCAACAAAGTCCCGTATGCGTTCATATACCATTCATTTCATTGCGATGAAACTCTGTTGAGTTGATGAGCACCCTCTCATGATTTTTTGAGATAGTAAATCAATTTTACATTATTTTAGACGTGGTTAACGGAAAAAGAAAAAAATATTGGGAATCCAAAAGCACTTCAACAAACAAAGTTACAACACCAACACTTTCTTTGATTGGCATTGCAACGCATGCCGGGTACAGCTAGTTATATATAAACTTTTGAACTGACGGTGGTTTTGTGGTCTGGGGGATGTGAAACGCGAAGATATGTCGAAATTTTCCGGAAGTCGAAACATGGGATCCATTGCAATAGTTAGCTTTCTAATGAAATCTACCTCTGGTTGGTTCCTCAGTTTAGGGGCTGCGACAACGCGGTCATCTAACCCCGTGTACTTTGGGTGAGTGTAGAATCTGTCTGATAAACGGTGTGAATTGTAATGGCTGTATTAGTCTTAATTCAGGTAAGGACTGCAGACGGTCAATTTCAGGCAGTAATTCCTAATGTTGCTACCAGGTACTACCGTCAACGACACCTAGCTGTGAACTTGGCTACTAGATGCCACCCCAACCAGCAACTCGCAACGAACGTTGGAACTTCCCTTCCAAAGGAAAGCATACTGGGGGATTTTAGCGCTCTTAGAAAATTCGACGACTTCGGCTGGCTTTGAAACCGCGACCTTGGGCATAGACATCCAGCATGCTACCATTTACGTCACCGAAGCCGCTTCCCACTTAGTCAGATGGAAATACTGAATCTGATCTCGTGCAAGTGCGTTGTCATGGCAACGTCTGATGGCTCATCCCTCATCAATTAAGTAGTGTTGCCATGGCAACCTCTGATAGCTCTTGGCATTTTCTTATAATTCCAAAATCATTTTTCTCATCCCTTGGCGTAATGGTGGGTCATATCAAAAATTCTTTCAGACAAAAGTTTTAGGTAATTATTAGGGGAATATTGTCCATTTTGTACGGTTTTGATATTGTGCCTATTAAGAGAGATATGATTAATGTTTCCCGAAAAACCCACTTTTTCCCACCCCTTTGGTCAATGGTTGGTGCTATAAAAAAACTCTTCAAACATAAATTTTTGGGCTTTATCCGACACATAGTATGAACGATGAACGGATTTGATATTTCACATATTAAGAGTGTTCTAGCAATATTTCCCTTTTTCGAAAAAAGCCCCCCATTTTCACCCCCTTCGACCGATTTAGCCCAGTAACGAACCCGACCGAGATTTTATAGGTATACATATGCGGTAAAAAATTCAAAGTGATTGGTGCAAAATTACGGCAGTTATCGTGTCCACAAGAAACTGATATACATATATATATATACATAAATTATATATAAACCTTTGAACCGACTGTGGTTTTGGGGTCTGGGGGATGTGAAACGCGAAGATATGTCGAAATTTTCCGGCAGTCGAATCATGGGACCCATTGCAATAGTTAGCTTTCTAATGAAATCTACCTAAATACAACCAAGATTGTGAGTCCGGGAGGCAAATCTTCCGCTCCCTCCGCCATTGGGAATCTGAAATTCCTCTACCGCCGTCAGGACCGTTGACCAAGTTTCACCTAGTAACCCTAGGCAGGGGCCCTTACAGGGTGCTTCCAATCGGAGCCAGATGGACCCAGGTTTTTTAACGAGGCGTTACTCCTCCCCTCCTCCTTCCTCATCACTTTTGAGATGAGGCCCCGGGCTTGGGACCGGCAATGGCGGAGTTTATTAAATGAAATTAGTTTGCTGGAATATCTCAAAAACGGTTGGTTTAAGGGCCTTAAAATGTGGTTTACGGGGACCGTTTCGGGCCCCCGAGTTTTGTCTCTCGCATTGAGGGGCTGAAAATGAGCTTTGTCGTGCCCTTCTACGCCTATTTCAGCATGTATTTTAAGGGCGTAGGCACCCTTTTATGAGAGGTATGGAGAAACGTTACATCAATGATTAGTGTCGTGCCTCTGATGGATATCTGTACCAAATTTTACCTTGATACACATAGCCGTTCTCGAGTTATAAGGGAACAAAATTATCCACAGACAAACAAACAAACAAACAGACAGGCAGACAAAAAAAACACTTTCGCGCGCATCCATCATAATACAGTCTGAAACGCGAAAATAAATCAAATTTCCGTAGAAATTCAGAATAAAACGGACAAACTTTCATTTTTAGCCTATTTTTATTTATGAAAAAATAGGTTTATGAGATCACCTTTTGTCCGTGTGTCTGTGTGTGCGTGTGTGATGGTGTGTGTCTCCCCCTAATAACTTCTAAACGGCTAGAGCGATTTCAATGAAACACGGTAAGTTCATAGCACTATTCCGGAGGACCCCGACGGTGCCCTTCAAATTTTGTCACGTCGCACCTGACCAACATGGCGGCTGTGTGAAATATTTCACCAGCATTCAATACCTCCGAAACTATTACCGATATCACCCTGGAATTTTGCACGGAGATAAAGGGCACTAATAGAAGTTTATCATATAAGACTTTCAAAAACCGGTAAACTAAAAAACGAACATGGTGGCCAAGCGAAATTGAAACTTTAAATAGACCTTTCTGGCGATTTAACGATCCAAACGCCATGAAACTTGGTACCGGAAATGTTTATACAAATTGAAATGCACTGGTATCTAATTTAGTTAAATTGTTTACATAACCTCAAACTGGCGGCTGTGCGAATTTTAAAATTAAGTTTTTATTTCTTGTGTCGTAATCATGCAATCGAAGTGAAAGTTTGAATAATGAACCTACACAATAATTTTCCTTAAATGGTACATGACTCTATGCCTTATGGTATAACAATCCAATATGGCGACCATCCGAAATATTTAGATGGATCTCAATATCTACGAATCTATTACAGCAATCAAACTGAATTTTTAATGTTCATAGGGTTTATGAACATAAGTTCACCTATAGGACTTTCAATAACCAGGTGATCACAAATCCAACAGGGCTGCGACGCGAAAAATATAAATATTCACATGGTCGTTTCTCGCAATTTAACCATCCGAGTGCAGTGACACTTAGTACAGTAAATCCTTTTACAAATGTTTATCCATTGGCATATAATTTTTTCAATTGATTCCATAACCACCAGATGGCAGCTGTGCGAAATTTTTAAATCTCGTTTTTACTTCTTGTGCCCTAATCATGCGATTGAAGGTTGAATACTACACGTACACAATAATCTTCATGTAGTAGTACATAACTCTAAGACCTGCATAAATAAAAATCCAACATGGTGACCATCCGCAATATTTAGTCGGTTCTTAATATCTACGAATCTATTACCGCATTCAAACTGATATTTTATAAGTTGATAGAGGGAATTAACATAAGTAGGATAGGCCTATATGAAAATAGGCTGTATGGTTCTTAACGGAACTACTTGTATTATATATAGAGAGAGAGAGATATACTACACCGCTCGGTGTTGACCGTGTTTTAATGCACAAATTTAGGTTTTACTCGCTAACCGTTGGAGATACACGATAAATGATAAGGACCTTTTGGATAGAAAATTAAATGTTAAAGCCGTGTAGCCTACGCCATCAAAAGTTTGCTATTTCTTAGCGTTCTCTTTTTATTTGAAATGGAAATATGGAATTTTGAAACCAAAAAGTGTAGTGACGTCACTAAAATGGTCGCCATTTTTTAATAGTGCGAAATATCGAAATCAAAAGTATCCTATATGTAAACTTGGTAAATCAGATAGATTCATGCAAAATTTTGATTTAAATCGGACCAATGGTTCATGCGTTATTAAGTAACACACAGACAGGCAGACACACACCATCTCATTTTGAGCCTATTTTCAATTTTGAAAAAATAGGCTTATGAGGTCACCTTTTGTCCATGTGTGTGTGTGTGAGAGACAGAGAGAGGTGTGTATGTGTCCCCCTAATAACTTTTAAACGGATGGAGCTATTTCAATGAAACTCGGTAAGTTCATAGCACTATTCTGGACGACCCCGACCGTGCCCTTCAAATTGTGTTACGTTTCGCCAATCCAACATGTCGGCTGTGCGAAATATTTCACCAGCATTCAATATATCCAAAAATATTCCCGATATCACCCTGGAATTTTTTACGGTGATAAAGGGAACTACTAGAATGTCACCTATGTGACATTTGAAAAACTGGTAACTACAAAACCAACATGGCGGCCACGCAAATTTGCGACTTTTAAATAGACGTTTCTCCCGATTTAACCAACCAAACGCATTACAACTTGGTACAGTATATGTTTATACACATTGTAATGCACAGACATCTAACTTGGTTCAATTGTTTACATAACCACAAGATGGCGGATGTGCGAAATTTTTCACCGACATTCTTTATCTCTGAAACTATTAGCGGTATCGCCCTGAAATTTTGTACGGAGATAAAGGGCACTGCTGGAAGTTTATCTATAAGACTTTCAAAATCCGGTTAACTACTAAACGAACATGGCGGCCAAGCGAATTTGAACATTTTAAACAGACTTTTCTCGCGATTTAATGTTCCAAACGCAATGAAATATGGTACAGGAAATGTTTATACACTTTGTAATGCACTGGTATCTAATTTACTTCAATTGTTTACATAACCTCAAGATGGCGGTTTTGCGAATTTTAAAATTAATTTTTATTTCTTGTGTCGTAATCATGCGATAGAAGTGAAAGTTTGAATAATGAACCTACATCATAATTTTCCTTTAATGGTACATGACAATCCAACATGGCGATCATCCGAAATATTTGGACGGCTCTGAATATCTACGAATTTATTATAACAATCAAACTGAATTTGTTTATGTTCATAGGGGCTATGAACTTAAGTTCACCTATAGGACTTTAAATAACCTGGTGATCGCAAATCCAACATGGCGGCGACGCGAAGTATAAATATTCACATGGACGTTTCTCGGAATTTCACCATCCAAGTGCAGTGAAACTTGGTACAGTAAATCCTTATATGAATGTTAATCCACTGGCATCTTATTTATTTCAATTGTTTCCATAACCACAAGATGGCAGCTGTGCGAAATTTTAATATCTCCTTGTTACTTCTTTTGTACTAATCATGCGATTGAAGTTTGAATGCTACACGTACACAATAATCTTCATGTAACATTTCATTACTCTAGGAGCTACATACATAAAATCCAACACGGCGACCATCCGAAAAATTTAGACGGTTCTCAATATCTACGAATCTATTACCGCAATCAAATTGAAATATTGTATGTAGATAGAGGCAATTAAAATAAGTAGGATGTATGAAAATAGGCTGTATAGTTCTTCACGGAACTCCTTGTTTTATATTAGTACTAGCAGATGTACCCGCTCTTCGAACGGTCTTCGGTATTAATAACCAGACTTTATCATTTGAACTACTGTTGCAATGGTTAGGGGCTTGTCATTCCTTCATTCGTTTATCCGAGCGAAGTTAGTTTTCTGGGAATATCAGAGACATTGTTAATTTAAGGGCCTTAAAATGGTTTTCGGAGACACTTTATAGGCTCCCGAATTTTGTGTCTCACATAGAGAAGCGCAATATATGCTTAGTTTTTCCTCCTAGGATAATTTTTATATTTCGCCTTTCTAGCATGTATTTTGAAAAGTTTTTTCCTATACGCAACCTTCTATGAGAAGTACGGTGAAGAGTTTATAAATGATTGGTGTATTGACTCCCATGGATACCATACCTAATTTTATGTTCGACCCTCACTATTACGTGTCAGAAAACTGTATCATAATGATGGTCATTATAACACTGTTTTCCATTATGATACAGTTTCTCCAGCTAATCAGAGCTCGTTCATTGACCAATTAGGTAACGATACCTTCGCGCATGCGCTCAAAATCCAACATGTCGGACATAAACCATCGAACTATAATAAATTACCGACATGGAATACGCACCGTCCATATGTTCGCGTAAATAAACTGGCGAATATGAGACAAGAAATAGCACTGTACCTTAAAATCACCAACGCTAATTTCTGCACAGCGCATTGTCTTCAAATGAAACCGGTGACAATATTACTGAGGGACGGCTGATGTAGGCATATGGCATTGCAAGCACACAGAGCGCATGCGTCGGTCGTTCAAAGATCTTGAAAGACAGAGATATAACACCCAACGCTCGCTCTGCGATCACAAAATTCAAGTACCGTAGCTGACTCTCAACAGATATTTATGAATATTTATGTTAAAACATATAATAAAGTTATAATTATCGTCGAACATAAACAGTCGTATGCAACTCGCCTATAATGGTAATTAAGATACTCGTATGGAAATTATAAAACTCGCGTACGCTCGTTTTATAAAACATACTCGTGTCTTAATTATAGCCATTATAGGCTCGTTGCATAATGTACTATTACGATGCTTCAAACTTCCAAGCACGAGTTATAGACGTACATAAAGATACACAGAAAGGCAGACAGACAAATCCCTTGACTACAACATATCACAGCGGCCTCGGTTGCGTAGTTGGTAGCACGCTGATCTTCTATGCCCATGATCGCGGGTTCAAACCTGGCCGAAGTCATCGGATTATTTAAGAGCATTGAAACCCCCTCAGTATGCCTCCCTTCGGAGGGGGGGGGGGTAAAGCCGGCGGGCTCATGTCATTGAAGTATGGCATGTAAAAGAAACTACCACTAACTACAATTGAGTGAAGCTAAATTCGTAGTTTAGATTTGATTAACGCTCTATTAAATTCAACATTTTCCGCCGGTTGCCGGTTGCGGGGGCATCTAGTAGCCAAGCGCACAGCTAGGTGTCGTTGACGGTAGCATTTGGTAGCAAAAGTAAGAACTACTTGAAATTGATCGTCTGCAGTCCTTACTTGAAATACAGATAACCCACACTAATACAGCCATCACAATCACAATCACCGGTTAGCAGACAGATTCCACACACACAATGTACACGAGGCTACATGACTGCATTGTCACAGCCCCTAAACTGATGAACCAATCAACCAACCTACTACATATCACCCAGATGTCCATATATGGATATATCAACCACACAGTATCACACAAAATCATCCTTATGTTGAACCCGTTTGTCGACAGAAGAAAGTATAAGTTAGAATGCGCTCAAACTAAATTCACCTAACGTGTTCTTCCTGACGTGATAATAAAATTGAAAACCCCGTAGACGAAATGCAGTACACTTTACATAAAGGCTGACCCTCACCGTTGTGTCATGTCCCCACCCACATGAAGACCCCTTTAATAAATTATAATGGCTTGTGGTGCATGAAAATTCAGTTTTTTTTCTCCAATGGCCCTAATTCCTAAAAAGCCGCAAAAAATACTATTTGTATTCAGGAATGTTTGAAAATAATGTTGCTGGAGATAAAATTATTTACGGCATGTCACACGTGAAACTTGCGTGAAAAAATTCTAGGGTACCTTGGCCCCCTTAAACGCACTAAACGTATTGATGAATTTTACAGCTAAATTTGGTTCCGTGTTAACCTTATAGCCGTTTGAAAACTTCACGGCAATGTAATAGACGGAATTGCATTGCGTCTTACAGAAATAGATAGACTTGTGAGATTCTGTCGCCATGGTTACCGGCTATCATTCTTTCAAAAGTTGTTTAAATGAAATTATTTTTCTGGGAATATCTCAAAAACTGTTGGTTTTAGGGCCTTAAAAAGTGGTTTTAGGGCTCCCGAGTCTCGTTTCTCACATTGAGGGTCTGAAAATGAGCTTTGGCTCACCATTCTACGCCCATTTCAGCATGGTTTTAAGGGCGTAGGCACCCTTTTATGGGAGGTATGGAGAAAAGTTACATCAATGATTAGTGTCGTGCCTCTGATGGATATCTGTATCATATTTTACGTTAATCCACCCAGCCGTTCTCGAGTTATAAGGACACAAAATTGTCCACAGACAAACAAACAGACATAAGACAAAAAAAAAAAAAATTGCGCGCAGCCTTCATAAAACAGTCTCTAAGGCGCAAATATCGCAAATTACCGAGCAAATTCAGAAAAAATCATTATTATATATATAGAGATGATTGTAAAAGGGAGTGTTTTACAGATATTGTAGTTTATAATACGGAACTCACTTTTTTTTTGAAAGGCGGCAAAAATAAGACACGCATGTCATATGATGTTGGCATGTCAAAGAACCCATTTGAATTCAGAAGGCCGTGTTCATAATGGCAAAATTAATCTCGGGAGTTTCGGCCTACACAAGGTTCCTCATTTCTCTACTAGAAAGCGCTATAGTGTTCAAGGAGATTAGATATCTAACCTCCTTGACTTTCATAGTGATTCAAGGAACAACGAAATTCGACTTGCAAGCTACCCTCTGGGTGTCAAATTACAAAGCTTGAACCCGGCACCCAAGGCCATACGATATTATTATTTTATTAGAGGTTTTGTAGCATCCACCAGCACTACCCTAAATAAAGAGTACGATATGAATCAATTAGATTAATAGACGCGACACCGCTCTTAACCTTAAATTCCTTATAAATAGGCCAACTTGCGAGTAAATGCAATGTGCACAGAAGTAGATAATGAAAGGCTTGGCCTGTTCCCGGACCTCTTGATTCACAGACCAACACGTAATTTCATACGGATTCTGTTAAAATGAGTCTTATTGATATGATGAATATTGTTTAAAACAATAATCTGGTCGCAAAATTATGTAACTCGTCCGGGATTCGAACCCGAGATCTTTAAATACACAGTCAAAGACGCTAACCCCACGGCTATTTCGACCACGTGGATATTAAGCACAAGATGGTGACTTATTTCCACGTAACAATAATACTGCATCACGGAATTAAGTTTCATTTACATTTTGCTTGTCTCGATAATGTTCCTGCGTGAAATTGAGTTTTAAATGCCTTATGAATAGGCCCTCTTGTGAGTAAAGAGAATGTATTCAGCAATAGTTCCTGAAGGCTTGCTCAGTTATCGTATAAACACAACGATTATGTTATATTGATGACTGCATTACCGTTATGCGGGTTAATATTTGAATAGCCATTGTGCAGAAACATAATACCGGCAATGCCGACTACTTACAATGTTTGATATTAAAGCATTTTATCATTTAAATACTGATACGAGGACTTCGAACGTGTGCCATGTGCTTTGTTTCAATCAGTTGACACCAGAGTTCGCATGAGCGTTTACCATCAGAATGAAAGTGTTCAGCAATGCGATCCAGCTGGCAGTGCGTCTTACACACTTCCGTCCGATCCACTTCCGTCCCATGTTTCAAAATCACTCACACAAAAATATCCAGCAACTGAGTGGAAGGATGTTACAGATCAAAAAAACGACTTTGTATGAAGCGACTGTTTTTGTTGGCTGATATTTTGAAACTCATCGTCCCCAAAAGTACACCAGTAGCCTACAGGAGAATGTTTCACATGTTTGAAATAAGGGGGTTTGTTCTAAGGGATAGACCACCTCGAGATAAGCAACCAAATTTATAGACACGTTACATATACGCATCAAATAAAGAGAAAAAACGATTTCGTATGAGGCGATTGTTTTTTTATAGCTTTTGAAGATTTGTTGCCGGATATTTCCTAACTCATCATCCCGAAAAGTGTACAAGAAACAGGAAAATGTTTCACACATCATGAAAGCAAGGATTTATGTTCTAGGGGATGAACCACCTCAAGATTAAGAAGCATAATACGTAGGCCTAGATGTTACAAAAACGCACTTGTTTATCATATGTAAAATGTCAGAGATTCCGCAATGTCCTGTCCTGCCCAAGTTAAGTTTCTACCTTTTATTTATCATTTTATCAGAAACTATAATATTCGAACTAATTGAATTTTTTCAGGGACGTCCTTGAGGCTCTCCCACTTCTTTAACGCAAGCATTTTCATTATTTGGTTTGTTTTCCATTAATTTCAATTTAAATTGGCATAACATTGAACAACAGGTATAGGCCTACCTGTCAAAATAATTAAACTAATGTAAATTTGATTCATGCTTTTAACATTTAGGTGGCCGCCATTACTTTTTCGTCATGATAGCGGCGATATAAAACATGACACTGGAGTGCCCTTTGTCAGTGCTACCACTGTACCAAATTTCGTTCAATTAGGTTTCACCGTGTTTGAATTGATAGGGGGAATCGATTTGGTTACATACATGGCCAACATCTGCAAACTATTGGGCTGATGACCTTGTAGTTTAGTCAAAAGCCGCTCGCCAAATGAATATATGTTGTTGCAAAATTTGGTAGAAATCGGATGATCAGGTTAGTCCAAATTTGATCAAGCTTTGAATTTTATGGTGGCCGCCATTACGTTTCTGTCATGATGGCGGCGATATAATACATGCCACTGAGATGCTCTTTGCTAGTGCTACCTCTGTACCCAATTTCGTTCAATTCGGTTTTACCGTGTTTGAATTGAGAGGGAGAATCTATTTGCACACATACATGGCCGCCATCTGCAAACTATTGGGCTGATGATCTTGTAGTTTAGTCAAAATATGCCTCCCACATAAAGATATGCTGTTGCATAATTTGGTAGAGATACGATTATTGGGTTGGTCTTAATTAGTTTAAAGCTTTTAAAATTTGGGTGGCCGCCATTACGTTTCCATCAAGATGGCGTCAATTGAAAACATGACAGTGAGGTGTTCTTTCCTGGTGCTACCTCTGTGCCAAATATTGTTCAATTCGGTTTCACCGTGTTTGAATAGGTAGGGGAATCGATTTGCACACATACACGGCCGCCATTCGCAAAGTATTGGGCTGATGACCTTGCAGTATGGTCAAAAGATGTTTCATGCATAAGGAAATAATGTCTCAAAATTTGGTAGAGATCGGATGATTAGGTTAGTCGTAATTTGATTTAAGCTTTGAACATTTGGGTGGCCGCCATTAAGTATCCGTCAAGATGGCGGCGATGTAAAACATGACACTGAGGTGCCCTTTGCTAGTTCTACCTCTGTACCAAATTTCGTTCAATTCGGTTTCACCGTGTTCGAATTGATAGGGGGGGTCTCACAAGGGAAGTCTTCGCGCTACTACACTCCGATCGGGATGAAATTCAGGAGACAAATAGCTGAGGAAATGTACAACATGGGACAGGAAACCGCATCGGCTCAAATTAATATGCTATGTCATATTTATAACGTTAAAATTATGACAATGATACGCGTGCCGTACCGAGAATGGTGAGCAGTAAGCCAGTGAGGCTGTAACAGGTCTGGCACACGCTCGCTGTTTCCAGGCGAGACGGAATGATACAAGCGTGTGGCCTTCAATGTGGATGTACTTTCTTTTTAGTAATATGCAGGACGTGTTACCTATGACAAACACAACGGATGACATAGTAGCAGGTTTGCTGCCGTAATTTGTTCATTATCCGAGATATAGTATCTAGGTATTATTATATACAATTACAGAAATGAAATGCAACCGATACCTAATAATAAGTACAGTACTTTACACAATTAACGAGTATCACTTGTTTATCATGTCTTGTTTGTTTCAATCAATGTACGTATCACAAAGGTGAATGTCATGAATAAGGTGGTCAATACATAGATTTGTTTTACACCAGCCACACGTGAGTTTGGCAGTACTTCTACACTGGCCACAAATATCCAGGGAAGGACTTAAAACATCAGGGTTCGGGAAGTTGGACGGTCGTTCATCTACAAAGCCAGCCTTAAACCAGCTATATGTCCACATGCTTTGAAAGCGTGGGGATGACAATTGGTTGTGTGTAAAAGACTGAACTTTCAAGATGTTGTTACGTAGGTGAATATTGAAATCTAGACCATGTAACAGCACACTATCGTAGAAAGTTCGAATGAAATTCTTCCATATCCGAAATCCAAATACATCCAGGGGTTGAATTCTACCTGTGGTTCCTTTTGGTACAATCTTGACATCAATGTCCTTGTCATTTGGTTTGGCTGCTAGTATAGCACCTTCTGTTTGTTCAGTCCATGAATCTAAAACCAGTACACTAAAATCGGGGACTATCGGCAAATACACATTTCGGAGCCACTCTTGAAATAAATGTTGAGTTAATTTACCCGACTTGGAAGCGAGCACATATAAATTAGGTGCAGTAAACAAGATGTCCTTAACACTTGGTCCAAAGACTCCGTTCTGTTCTGTAATACCACAACTAGAACGGGAAGCAGACGACCATCCGCGGAGATTATTGGTTGGACGGTGTAACTATGCGTTAACGAATTTAGGGATTGTGCTTCAGCAAATATACGCTTGTCTCCTTTGCTGTGAAGTATTCGTCCAGAGCGAAATTCCATGTTGAACCCACTTAGGTCTGTATTAAAGACACACATTGGACTATAGGTTTCAATGGCTTCCGCAACATCTCCAACAAAGGTTGTCGCACTTGCAAGTAGGTCAGCATGATTTGTTGTATAATTATGTGACACGAATTTTGTCACTTTTCTTGACACAATACGGCAAGATCTTTTAAAATGGGAGGGCCAAACTTTCGATGCACGAAAGGTTTCATCACCTACTCGCCGTGCTGCCGCAAGAGCCCATTTCCGGATATCTCTGTCATGAACAACCTTTCTTCCCTCTCTGGCGCATTGAAACTGTTTAGCGGTTGCATCGAAAATTAATTTCAGTTTTTCTTTTTTCGTACCTCCGCGCTCAACATGTTTCTCCCATGTGTAAAGGTCATTACGACACTACAACTTTTTATAGCGGCGACGCACAGTTTGGAACTTCCGTTGTTTACCTCCTCGATTACGCCAAAAAAAATAGCGGCTTTCTTATATTGCACACTTACATCATTATTGTCTCCCGCAGGTTCATCGTGCTCCCTGTCGTATTCTGCATCGTTGTCAGGGTCAGGCATAACCAAGCTATCTTCCGTTTTAACGGAAAAACTTGGGTCATCTATACGGTTTGCCATGAGACCTGTAACGAAGACGTCAAATTAGCCCCCAAAACACGGACCGAATTAATAACCAATAAAGTACATGTTCTAAACGTATTCATGGATGTAGCCTACTTACGGTACAATTCACAGGCTAAATCCACCTCTGCAGCTGTAACCGTAGTGGGTGTCTTTTCGCACTCCGTAAAACAATTGTGCAGGCACAGAACAACGTTCCATGGGTTGATGTTTTTTATGTCCTCACAGGCAGACATGGTTTCTGAAACAACTCCTTATGATTGTTGTATCAAACTTTGTTAATATTACAGTGGGTATATAAATTGTCAGCTTCATGTTCAAAGTTACCTGTCATTTTGCTTAAGTAGCCGATGTGTCAAACGGTCTGTCTGGAGCCCCATTCTCATGACAAAGCAGACAGTCTAGTCAACAACTCGTTTACGGTGTCTGCTTCGTTCCTTGTGCCGCGGTCTTACTAGCGCGCACCCGATGTGCGGACGTTTAATACAATAAAAAAGGTATTGAATATTAATTTGAGCCGATGCGGTTTCCTGTCCTGTATGGTACATTTCCTCAGCTATTCGTCTCCTGAGTTTCATCCCGATCGGAGTGTAGTAGCGCGAAGACTTCCCTTGTCAGACATTCAGAGTGCGCACACACTCACTCACACACACACACACACACACACACACACACACACAGACAGACACACAATTTTTGGCCCTGTGTAGATCTCATAAGTCTACTTTCATTTTTTGCAAAAAGACGGAAGTATTGATATTTAACACCTATGAGGGCATATTACTTCTAAAATTTCAGCTTTGTATTTTGAAAAGTTCTGATTAAAGGTAATTTGTACAGTTAGATATAACCGTGATTCAGTTTTTATCGGTTGCTATGGAAACTGCAACAGAATTGGTTCATAAAGTCTATTATGTAATACAAATTATGTGGGAAAATCTAAAAGGCAATAACTTTCACCATGCTAGGAGAATGTATGATATTTATCGTATTGATTAATACGAGTATCTACTGTATTATACTACAGTACAAAGCTCAATATTTGTCTGTTATTTATACAAATCTACACCGTGTCACCGCCAATCTGAACCAAAATTGGTATACCTAACATTAGGAACCCTGCGGATAACACTACCCACTTAAAACTTTGGACAGACTACTCCATTCACTGCATTTAGGCCCGTTGGCACAAATCTGCTCAGTTTCACCGATCTGAACCAAAATGAGTATACTTAACCTTTGAAACCCTGCGAGTAACACTGTCTGCTTGAAATTTCGGACAGACCACTCCATTCCCTGTGTTTAGATCCTTTGGCAGAAATCTACACTGTTTCATAGATCTGAACCAAGTTTTACATGCTTACCCTTTGGAATCCGACGAGTGATACTGTCTACATGAAATATCGGACAGACCACTCCATTCCCTGCATTTAGGCACTTTGGCACAAATCTACATCGTTTCAACGATCTGAACCAAACTTTATATCTTTACCCTTTGGAACCCGACGAGTAACACTGTCTCCTTGAAATTTAGGACAAACCACACCATTTCCTGCATTTAGGCCCTTTGGCACAAATCTATACCGTTTCATCGATCTGAACTAAATTGTGTATACTTACCCTTTGATACCCTGCGGTGGGTGAGTGGATAGCGTGTCAGTCTACTAACCCCAAGATTGCAGGTTCGCTCCTGACCGTGGTAAGTGATTTTTGAAAGGCGGCAAAAATACGATACGCATGTCATACGATGTTGGCATGTCAAAGAACCCATTTGAATTCAGTAGGCCGTGTTCATAATGGCAAAATTAATCTCGGGAGTTTCCGCCAACACAAAGTTCCTCATTTCTCTACTAGAAAGCGCTAGTGTGTTCAAGGAGCTTAGATATCTAACCTCCTTGACTTTCATAGTGATTCAAGGAACAACGAAATTCGACACGCAAGCTACCCTCTGGGTGTCAAATTACAAAGCTTGCACCCGGCACCCGAGGTCATAAGATATTATTATTATTATTATTACCCTGCGGATAACACTGTCCACTTTAAATTTTGGACAGTCTACTCCATGCCCTGCATTTAGGCCCTTTGGCACAAATCTATACCGTTTCACCGATCTGATCCAAATTTTACATATTTAGCCTTTGGAACCCGACGGGTAACACTGTCTGCATGAAATATCGGACATACCACTCCATTCCCTGCATTTAGGCACTTTGGCACAAATCTACATCATTTCAACGATCTGAACCAAACTTTATATCCTTACACTTTGGAACCCGACAAGTAACACTGTCTCCTCGAAAATTAGGACAAACCACACCATTCCATGAATTTAGGCCCTTTGGCACAAATTTACACCGTTTCACCGATCAGAACTAAATTATTGTTACGAATGCTAGACAATTTCGTCGCCCGCGCGTGACTCATGCCACCCCAGGCTATCCCAGACTGTGTGTTGCCAGTGCCTTACGTAACAGGGCTGTAAGAAGAAAAGGGCACGGTCTAGAATCTACGCAGCTTACCCAGAAACGGAACTTTCGAGAAACCGGAAACCCTGGTCCGTTCTGGAAACATCCATTGAGTCACCAGCCCCGCTATATAATCGACCTGGCCAGCGAGGGGAGCGAGTTTTTGAGAACAGTGTTCTTGAGCGAGTGCGACAGTAGTTGGTGACGTGACGTTCGAAATTACGAAACCCTAGTGAGGCTGATTCTCTTGACAGCGAAGGAGTGTGAATCATACGGAGGGACTGTGTATTTGAAGAGTGTGTGTTTGCCAGTGCGACAGAGGTCATTGTGGTGAATTGCGAAACAGTGTGTAGTACGGTATTCAGAAACAGTGAGTGACAGACCGAGTACAGTTATTCCCAGCCAGGACTCGGGTCCACCTCATTAGCGAGAGGATTAATTTCAAGACCGAGTGAAAGGGTGAGTCGAGCTCCATAAAGGAGGTAGCTTCTGTAAGACAGCTAATTGTTTCTATTGGCTTATTGTACGGTGTATATTTCTGACCTGCAATAAAGCAAACGTTTATTTAAAGGAACAATTGTGTTGTGCTTCTACCCACCGTAATCCAGTTAACGAACTTGCCACTAGGGGCAACACGTAACATTAAGTATGCTTACCCTTTGGAACCCTGCGGATAACACTGTCCACTTTAAATTTTGGACAGACCACTCCATTCACTCCATTTAGGCCCTTTGGCACAAATCTACACAGTTTCACCGATCTGAACCAAAATGTGTATACTTACCCCTTGAAACCCTGCTGGTAACACTGCCCACTTGATATTTTGGACAACCATCTACATTCACTACATTGAGAATATCTGACAAAAGGAACTTGAAATCCACGTTTTAAGGCCCTAGCCATAGTAGTGTAACTGTAAGAATATTCTAATGAGTCTATTGTTGACTGGCAATGCGGGCAACATCACGTCGCCCCTACCAGTGTTCGGGTGCAGAATTGCGAAAATAGTTACATCTTGCGTTGCGTATAAATTGCAGTCATGGGGAGTAATTAGTGCAAAAAGGATTCGTAGGCGTCTTGAAACAGTGTTATCATCATGAAAATATTATGCATCTGCGTTGGTGTTGCTGCAATACATTGGGCTTAACAGCTGCAATAAGAGTTGGTGCTTTCAAATTTACTTTCATTTATTCCGATCCTTATTATTGAACGCTATGTGGCGATAAATGACACTATTGCTACCTCAGGAGCTCGAGACAGCCAAAGTTTTCCAAATTGCTCTTAATTTTTTTCTACCGTTCTATGCGACAGAAGACTATTAGTCTCTACTTTTCTAACAGCCAATGAGATATAGGCTCTAGGCAGTGTATTTTATTTCACTTACTCCTCTCTCATATCATTTTTTTAAATTCGTTTGTAAATTACATTTGTCAGTAATGTAGTTAGTAAATAGCCGTTTCCCTATTTATTATTATCATTATCATTACTGGAAAATGACCTGAATTGTATGTCCATTATACGGTATTACTTACCACCCCCACTACCACCACAAGAAGTTATAGTTATAAAATGTATTTTTTCTGTTTAAGAATGTATGAAACATAAACTGGAGGTAACTGATATGAGTTTAGCATGAATGATAGCTGGGACAAATAGATGGGAGCAATGGCAGGAACGTACTCGTAATGAAAATATAAAGGCTAAGGTAACGAAATGAACACGTTTTATGAAACTATTCGTATGAGCAGACTCAGATGGTGGAGTCATGTGAAGAGAATGGGGGCGGTAAGAGGTAAATGCGTTCGGCAGTAGAGGGTAAGAGAATCAGAGGTAGATATAGGAGGCGATAGCTAGATTCAGTGCTGAACGATTTCAAAGTGAGTGGTTTAGAAGAAGACGAGGCAGCAGTGCTAACTGCTAATAAGGCATCATGAAGGCCACTTGTTCGCAAACAGACGTTTGCAGACTAGACTGGATGCTGAAACTGTCTCAAGTGAAAATGTATTCTCTAAGGCCTTTCCTATATTTTAAGAAATTGTACGTGTTTGAATACACCCGCACGACATGGCACATCCCCTGTGGTTGAGCTTGCGGAGATCCTATATTCTCCACAAACCGATCGGACTACTTCCTATTGCTCCTGTGTGATTAATCGGAACAGATATGAAAATTCGTTACGCGCTTCCGCTTGGATGCTTCAAGTCTCACGTGCACATTTAGTTTCGTAGAATTTCACTCTCTGTATAATCAACCAAATGAATAATTAGAGAACTAAATACCATCACAGATAATTTACTTGTGAACTCTTCAATATAGCCTCTGTATGTATGTATTGTACCCGATTGTCACCATGTGGACCATGTGTTCGTATCCCAACTAGCTCACGGTCTTTCGAGGTATGGGACGTTCCTGCCCACAATACGACCACATGTTCAGGATTTGAGTCTACCAGGTAACTACTCTACAGGAAATACACAACATTCCTATGAATAAAATATTTACTGGTCTAAAATCATGGCTGTACAACAAATACAAAACAAAGGACAAATTACAATTAATTCCCACAAATAAATAGGGTTATTCTGTGAGCTTTCTCCTTAAAAATAGCGCTACAATGCACTCAAACCTACTTCTAATATCCTGTCAATAATAGTTCAGATTACAAGGTTTTCATAGTGTCCGTCATGTGACACAATTTTATTTAATGGAAGTATCTTAACACAAAAACCACATGTCACATAAACATGAATTTCTAAGACATTATTCCGTCTCCTACAGCATTTACTTTAATTAGCATTACTTCAATGTTTCCTACATTTATTAGCAAATATTTTGTTGTGTCGTGCGAATCATCTTCCTTCTTTCCATCCCTATGAACGCTCTAGGAAAATGAGTCATGCTTCTTAATCATAAAATAAACATAAACATGGATAGAATATTTATAGTTTCACCATATAACGATTATCTGGGTCTTGTCGGGCTTATTATAGATACAACTGTGTCATGTTCTGGGAAAAACACATACCCGTTTTTCCTAAATTAGCATAAACTGGCAAAATGCACTTTAAAGAAGATGCCTACATTATTTTGGTTCAGCCTTCCCCCTCAGAGGATAACTTCGCCAAATATCATCTGATTTCTATGGTTCAACCACATATGTGAGTTGCCATACACCAATTAATTCCATTTGCATCACTAAAATACTCATATTTTAATTGCATTATTGAATACCGAGATCTCTCAGTGTTCTATTGTGACTGTAATTGACAAGGGATCGGTCGAGCGACCTCCCTCCCCTCAGCAGGTCATAAAATTAGTTCCAGACAGCTCTCCAAGATGGCTGCCACGGAAATGGTCTACATTTCCTGTCTCTCTCTACCGTCAAGGCCACTCTTGTTTACAATTATATAACAATAAAGATCCGCTAGGCATAGTCCTAAGTAATTGAGTCATTTAATTAATTAACACCTAACTTTACAGTGTATTTGGGCTCAAATGGCTCCTATTAAACATTCATGGCAGGGGTGGAATTCTAATGATAGCATTGCCGTTCTAAGGTGATTACTTGTGGCTTTAAAGACGCGCATCATAATGAAACCCCATGGTTATCATCAGCAGCTGTCATTTACATATATTTGGGAACCACGTTCCTCGTCGACGACTATGATTCTACCTCTCGGGCAGACCATAAGTAAAAATGCTCACCGCGCCTCGCTGGGCGTCCATAGTGGCTATAATTCAATGCAAGCGTTGGCAATAGACAGAATCTATCCAAATCGCTGCGTAACACATACAGTATGCACAAAGGCGATACTTCTCGAAGATTAAGCCAATTTTCACCTCACGCGCAAGCTATACTAGTCTTTCCCGTGCTTATCTTACGTAAATCACTGGATTCTACGTTAATCTGCACGCTATATGCGGCTAAACAATATTTCACATATATGACTCCATTATCAAGGTACCTGCGTTCTTCCTGTTATACTATTTAAGCCAAAGCTTTACATAGCTCCTAACACAAATGTATAAATATACTGGCTTACTTTAAATTCACATATTCATTCAAAATTTCACTGACACTGAGAAAAGCTCTCGTATTCGCGATATTCCACACTACATTCTTTACTGTTTACCAAATGACAGTATCTTAAATTAGACATGACACTATTTGAACATTACTTAGGCCAACTTTGCCCTTACTTTATGGTTGCCGACCCCAGTTATTATTATTATTATTATTTTAACGTTTAGATCCATCACTATTTTTGACCTACATGATCCTAAGCAAATCACCTTCCAAGTCATACTTTATTCAAGACGAGTGGTGAAAACTCGTTCAGTAAGTGACTATTACTTCTTTAATTTCAAAGTGATTAATCGTTACATGGTGAACTATGCCATTATAATGCTATTATTTGCATGTTTACTCACGCTTCCTTCTGGCTGGAAAGTACCAGTATCTCCGCCTGAGCTCTACCATGACGATTTGACTTAATCCATCATGATATCCAATACACAACACTGAGATTCACACTTTTTACACATGATACACATATTACCACAAGTGGCCTTTACCACTGATAAACACTGAATATTAATCATTAAACACATTAACACTTTAAATTATTATTTCACAATTTATACACTTCATCTATCATTTCACATGTTGATCCTTAATCTGGTTTTCACCTACGCTTGACCTCAGAGATGCGATGACTTATGATAACCGCTGGTCTCCGTGAAATCTAGTAGCGTTTTTATAGATGTTCGATCCTAGTTCCCTGCACTCCCGTTTACCTCACTGTCCTGGATAGGTGGCAATAACTTCCTCTCTCCCATCACTGGAGTGTTCCTAATGCTGATGTCATATAATTGACAATACCTTCCGATATACGAACTGTTCCAAACGTTATCAGTTCCTATTCGCTGTAGCGAATTTATATCTGTGTCAGATAATAAAGCAATATCTGCACTTTGTTACCTTTTATGCACTTCATTATTACTGATGAAGCTTACAATTTGCCTCCATTGTCTTCAACGGCGGTACGCTGATATTTTAATAATTGGCGTGCTTTCTGCAGAGCGCTTGTAGACAAAGGACTAACTTCCAACTCGAGCTGCAACTGAACGTAACTGACTGACTGTAACTGACCAACAACTGACGTGTAACTGACCAACAACTGACTTCGACTGCCCCTTAGCGTATGCTGCTCTCCCTTATATTGGTTTCTTGCACAAAATAGTTCACGGGACACGTGAGAGCGACTCCTTGAAATACTCCGTCTTCAGCCGAAATAACAACTGCATCTTGTTTATCTAGGCGTGGAGGTTTTAAAAACACTCGCGTGCCGGCGATCGCTTCGGCCAATTAATTACAATTAATTGCCTTAGTTCAGCGCGTGGGATGCTACGGTGGGGATTTCCCGCTGGTTGGTTAAAGTATTCATGCTCTCGAGCGTGAGTTAGGTTGTAATGCGGTCATTTTGAGAAATAGGCGTAATTTTAGGTGGAAAACCACTCCTAAATTACTCCTCCGTGAATACATTCATCTGTGTGTATGTTTCATTGCATTACAATGCTCCATTTCTCTGTAATTAATTAATTTCTTGTGGGCTTGGTCCCGCCAAAGCTTTGCTCGTTGTCGACCGGTGAACTCCCGGGTCATTAATTTTGAGCTGTCTGACCGCCCTAGACGGAAATAGTTCCGTAGGCGCCAAGGCTACCCCGCCTACTTGTTAAAGTCATTTGTCAGACTTCAAAATAGCCTCCTTTCGACTTCGTATGCACTGAAAACGTACATTCCCTTGCATTTTGCTTATAATTTCTCCTTTCAATTGCTATGATTTGCACCTAAATAATCGTGAAATCACGCTAGACTATTATGTGTCAGTAGACCTCTCATTGCTCTGTGGGTTCCATATAATGGCTCCCCCTTAGAGACCACTGGTTCGACCTTAGGCATAACCATTTGCCTGGTCTTCTCTGATAAGGCCCTGAGTTCGATACCAGACTGCCGTGACCAGTTGGGCACATCTTTCTCCTGCTAAGTTCGAAAAATTCATTTCATAAGTGAATTTTTCGGGCCTATCAGCTGGTATCAACTCCTTGCAGTGTTTGCTTTAAGCGGTCATTGCTCTTGGCAATGGGCTTTCACGTTTTCCCACTCCACTCTTGTCTGCTATCTCGTAGACTTTCGTTTTCCTGTCTCAATTGTTCATTCATCTCCTCTAACTCCACAGCGGCTCCCTTTAACTGGTCGTAAAACTCCTGCAGTCGACAGCTGCACTCTCCCCTCGTGTCCGCTGGGCTGGCGAGCTGTTTTCTTTTCTTCGACCCTTCTCGAGCCTGCAAGCTTTTCTCCAGAACCTTTCCGTGCATACGTAATGATTCCTCGTTCACTTGGATGTGTGTAGCTTGCTCTTCTCTCGCTTCATAGTCTTCTGGTGGACTATATAACTTCAGATTTGCTGCATTTACCACAACTTCTCTACCTGTTGCCTCATCTTTAATCCGATATGCGTTATTCTGCAGATCCCTTATAATCAGGTAGGGTCCGAGATAAGCATGCTGGAATTTCTTATATTTCCTGCTCTCTGGATCTGAACTGGCGGGTTTTTTCAATAAGACGTATTCTCCCACGAGTAGCGGTCTATGATAACGTTTCCTCCTGTTTCTCCGCTGTCGTTTATCTGCTTGTTTCTTGAGATACTCGAACGTCCTCTGGATTCTCAACTCACGTCCAAGTTGTGCATCGACGGGTGTCTGGATGACATTATTCCATGGCCTCTCGGGTCTTCTGTCGAGATGTGGGCTCACTGGCACCTCTACTGTAGCTTCGTGCACAGTATTGTTGATACAATATTCAATAATCTCAAGCACGTCAATCCATTTCCAATTCTCAGTAGAGCAGTATATCTTCATGTATTTTTGCACCTCCCTCATAACTCTCTCAGCTGAGTTCGACTCCGGGTGCCTAACCGTGGACAAAATCTGTCTTATGCCCAGATTTTCCAACTCCCTGCGAAATTCTACGCTGGTAAAACAGCTTCCGTGATCCGATAAGATGTTTTCTGGCTGTCCTAATATAGGAATGATTCTTTCCTTCAGCCTCTTAAGTACTTGTTTTGTACTGGTTTTCTGAATTGGACACAGGACTACCATTTTGGAAAACACGTCTAGTGCCACTAGGATGTGTCTATTTCCTCTTCTAGCTCTAGGCAGGGGCCCAAAGTTGTCCAGCGCCAGGAGCTGACATGGCTTCTCTGGTAAGAGTGGTATAGGTTTCTGCCTCATTAAGTACGAGTTAGGCTTTACTCGTTGGCACATATCACATGTCCTGATAGTATTTCTGACTGTTTCTCTAAGTTTAGGCCAAATAAACGCCTCTTTAAGCAGGGCAACAGTCTTATCTACACCTGAATGTCCAAAAGCTCGGTGTGCTAGCCAAACTAGCCTTCTCTGCAATGCTGGTGGTACAACAATCCTAGGTTTTGTGTGGTCAGAGTCGCTCCATTTATGTAGCATCTGGTTAAACCATAGATATTCCGTTGAAAGTGCTTCAGCTTCCATATACATCGGGGTTCCTCTATCCAGCTTTCCCTCGAAGTAATTTATCATCAACCGTATCCAGGGATCTTCACGTTGAAAAACGGTGATGTTCCTTAGATCATCTAAGGTCTTCTGATCTCTATCTTCTATTTCAATAGCTAGAGTTTCTTCTTCCTCTGCTGTAGGGTATCTGCTTAGCAAATCAGGTATGATATTGTCCTTCCCCGGGCAATATTCTATTTCCACTTGAAATTGTTGTATGTATAGGGACCACCTTGTCAGTCTTTGACTCGACAAGTCAGTTTTCAGCAGGAACGTTAGGGCTTTATGGTCTGTTCTCAAAATAATTCTAAAACCATAAATCAGCTTGTGCCAATACTGTAATGCATACAGTATCGCAAGTAATTCGATCTCCGTGACCGTATAATTCTTTTCATTAGGCCTCAACCTTCTACTGATGAATGCGATATAAGTTCTCTCCTCTGGCCTGTCCTTATTTTCCTGATACAACATAGCTCCAATGCCTACGAAGGATGCGTCAGTCTGGATGATAAATTTCTGAGTGTAGTCAGGATATCCCAATTTCACATAATCTAACAACATCTGTTTAGACTTTACGAAGGCTTCCTCGCATTGCTCCGTCCATCGCCATCTTCCTCCCTTCTTAAGTAAGTCTTGGAGTGGTGCTACAGTCTCGGTGTACTTCGGACAATGGTTCGAAAAGAATCCAATAACGCCTAGATATTGCCTGACGTTCTTCACCTTCGTTGGTCTCGGGAAACGTTTTATGACTTCCAGTTTTCCCGGATTAGGCCTAACTCCTTGTGCATCGATTACATGACCTAGAAATTTAACTTCTCTCTGAGCAAAGTTAGACTTCTTTATATTGACCTTGAAGTTAGCCTGACTTAGGTCATATAACAACTTGCGTAGATCTCTGACATGTTCTTCAACTGTTTCAGAGGTCAGTAGAATATCATCTACGTAGCATATGGTTGTAGCTTTTACTTCTTCGGATAGGTTCCTATCTAGCGCTCGTATCAACGCTGAACCTGCTGTTTTTAATCCAAATGGAAGACGGACGTAGGAGTACGTGTGCTGGTCAAATAAAAATCCGGTTAACAGACTTGTTTTCTCTTCCAGAGCAAGATGGTGAAAACTTGCCGTGAGATCAAGATTTGAGAATACAGTCTTTCCTTTGAACCTTCTGAGTACCTCCTTAATGGGTGGAACTGTATCAAATTCCGGTATAACCTTGGAATTCAAATTTCGTAGGTCCAGGCATATCCTCACACTTCCATCCTGTTTCGGTACAACTACCAGTGGGCTGACATAAGGTGTGGCTGTCTTTACAATGACGCCTGCTTCTAGCATTTCCTGTATCGCTTCTTTGACCTTTAAATAATGTTTCTCAGCTACAGGATACGGCTTCTGTTTGAATGGCGTCCAATCGCTGACTTGAAACGCATACTGGAAATTCTTGATCCGGCCAGGTCTCGAATCGAAGACTCCTTTATACTCGAATAGCAGTTCCCTTAGCATTTTCTTATATTCTGGACCAAATTTAGCTTCCTCAATCTTCTCTTCCAGGTATTCTTCAAATTTTGGTTCGAGATCTTTTTCAATGTCTGCGGCCAGTGTTGCCAACTCTTCCTCAATATCTTCTATTGTCGACACTGTCTCCCCAGTCATATCTCCGTATGTATGCCATACGTATTCTTCTTGTCTCGCTTCATTATGCCTTAATGAGAGTTCTAAGTCTTCCTTTCCCTCACTTGCGCGAAACATTACAATGTCTTGCGAGAGATCTATAATAACTTTATACTCTCTTATGAAATCCATCCCAACAATAAGGTTATATGGCAGCTTATTTACAAGTAGGAAGCTCTGTGAGAATGTAGAGTTCCCTATCTGCAGATCTAAAAATACTTGGTATCTGCATATCATAACTTTGTCTGGTATGACACCTTTTATTTTCACGCTTGAAATGGGTATTTTCAATACGTGGATTTTACTCTGGATTTCATTATATAATGCCTGGGTTATCAAACTCACTGTTGATCCTGTATCGATGAGACTTCTTACTTTCGTTCCCGCAATGTTTACAATAATAATAGGTAGTTCCCTTCTTACATTGACCGTTCTTTCATCGAGGTCTTCGATAAGCTCCTCAGGTTTGGCAATCCAGTTAATAACATTTACTGTACTCCATCCTGAACCTATCTCTCTCTGGTCATTTAAAATTGGTGTTTTTTTTTCAATTGCTCCATTCTTTGTGGAGTTCTTCTGCCTGTCTTCATGCTGTTGAAGTTCCAGACTTTTGGCACCATCATCATTTTGATATATGTCGGGTGACCTTCTATTTCGAATCGCTTCATCCCAGTGAACTCGCGATTGTCTTGGATCATCTCCGCGCTCTTCCATGTATCTTAAAGATGCATGATAGCGTTCTTCCGCCTCTTCATCGAACCCACGACTCTGCTCTTGGGATCTCCATCCTTGGTTATTCCCATTTCGGCCGTAATTTCATCTGTTGTCCAGCTGCTGGTCTCTGGTACCACGCTGATTCCAGTTTTTCCTTCCTCGGTTACCACGGTTCGAACCTCCTCGATACGCTGGCCTCCAATTTTGGTTTTCGCGTCCTTCGCGCTGCCAGTCGGATTTTTCCGTTTCGGTGCTTGTAGACTTGCATTTCGTCTGCACCTTCGTTGGCTCGATCGGCGTATTCGTCATATTAACTTGTTCCACATGTCGGCTTTGTCTTGCGTGCTGCACTGTGGTTAAATCAAGTTGTCTCAGCACCTCCTCCATATCGATTGCAGTTTTTGCGTTTGCTGAGATTAGCAGGCGCTGCACTTCATACGGCAGCTGCTTAGCTATTGCTATGCATAAGTCTGACTCTGTGAGTCCTTCGTCGAGCTCGCGAAAACGGCATAATTGGTTCACAAAAAACTCTCCGTACTTGGTCGGGTTATTAGTACTGTAACGCCTGGAATACAAGTCCAGTCTGAGGTTTTGTTGTACGCTCGCGTTCCAATACCTGCTTAAAAATGCTTGGCGAAATTCCTCAACGGTGTCGAACGTGTACCTAAAACTTCTAAACCATAGAGCACACTCTCCTTCGGTGAGTTTTTCAATCGCTCTCAACCTGCGCTCTGGCGGTACTTTCGCATCATTCAAGTACTCGGAAACTTCTTTAAGCCAGTACTTGGGTGTCATATTAGAATTACTCCCAGAGTATTTCTTTGGTTTTTCATCACTAGCCCTTATAACTGTGACTATTTGGTTCTGTACAGCATTTTCCTGCGGTGTTGACATAGCCATTGGCATACCAGGTGTGGCATACGGGCTGTCACTTGGCATTGCTGCATTCTTTGGAGTGGGCTGTATTTCTATCTCTGCCCATTTATTCCTCCTATTCTCGTCTATACTTCCTTCGCTAGACCTAGGATTCCGCAACATGGATTCTTCCTGCGCTATCATTCTCGTTTCTAATTGGCTGTGCCTGTTTTCAGTCCTTTCCAAACGAGCTAATACCTCTCGTTCTATTTTCTCGAGGCGATCTCGGTTTCTTTCTGCCATAGAAAATACCTTTTCTTTATTATCCTTAAGGTTTTCCTTCAGGTGGACAATTTCTCCTGCTAGACTTTCTCTTACTTCGGCAAGAGTCTTATCACTGGCTTCAGTCTTTAAGCCTTCTCGAAGCTCTAACTCTTCGCGTAAGCCTGTAACTTCCCGTTGAATGTGACATTGTATATGAGAGATTTCAGTCCTTATTTTTGTGATTTCTCCTTGGTCTTCGTCCTGTCTTTTATGGATAACTGCTAAGTCGTTCTGAGTTTGTTCCAACTCTTTCTGCACTTTTCCAACTTGTATCTTCATATTAGACATTATTTCCTTATTATCTCGATCAGACGTCTTTATTTCCTGCATTTCCTTGCATTGGTCAAGGATATTCTGGTCCTGCTTTCTTAAAGCTTCGTCTACAGCCTTGGCATACCCTGCCATTCGCGTATTCCATTTTAGTTCATTATCCTCGAACCTATGATCCACGGTCTGAGTAAACGTGTTAAATTGTTCTAACTGACGTTTCGTGTTAGCTTCATTCTGACTTTGAATGTCTTTAAGCTCCCGGGACATACTGTTTAAATTATCGTTAATTTCACGCTGTGACTCTCTGCACATTTGCAAATTGCTTTCTAATTTTAATTCAATAGACTCAAAGCGTTTTTCGTTATCATTTTGCATTTCTGAGATCACGCTAACAATATTCTTAGTTACCTGTCTCTGGACAGACTCTTTAACGTCGTCCATTTTCTTATTAACCTCTCCTAGGTTTAATTCTAACTGTGTGTTTACACTGGCTTGATTAGCCTCTAGTCTAGTATTTACTTCGGCTTGATTAGCCTCTAGTCTAGTATTGACTGTAGCCAACATCTGGCTTACCTCAGTTTGACTAGCCTCTAGCCTAGTATTTATTTCGGCTTGATTAGCATCCAATCTACCCGCTATTTCATCTTTAAATGCTTTGGATTCTTCCTTACTTTTAGCATTTATAACATCGAAATGTTCCCTTAACTCGGCGATACACCTGAGTACCTCTTCCGTTCCGGCCATCCTGTACTACTTAATTTGAGATTCAGGTAGGCCCTAGCTGAAGACACTGGCGCGTTCTATTGGAAAGAAAAGATTCCGATCCCGCGACAACAACAACAACATATTATAAAATGTCAAAACTAACTATGAAATGGGTATAGACCCTCGTACCCGTCTGACAATATTTGTCTGACGTCTGAACATCATCTAGAAAGACTCACAATCGCTCAAACCAAGTTTGAGGAAAAAAAGTTATTTCTATGGTTTTCCCCATGAAAACCATGCTATTATTATGGGGTTTTTCTGAATCCCATAAGCCAACCACGTACGGGCGCCATGTTAATTTTATTGGGTATCATTCATGGTGGCTATTGTACGACATCGGCCATATTCTAATTTTATTATTAAAACTTTCCAAGGAGTGTTTTTTTTATACTGCCGAATGCCCCACATTGGGCCATGCCATGTTAATCTTAATGTCATATCACACGTGGGTGCCATGTTAATCTAATCTGTCATGGCCCACAGGTGGGTGACATGTTAAATTAGGGTAGTCAACATGCTTATTTTATGCCATGCTCATGATGCTTAAGTGGAGGTTACCTGTATTTTAAACTGGCCCCACATATCAGCGTCATGTTATTTTATATGTGTTATCTATGGCTATGGTTTATGAAAGTTACAATTATATAAGCATGTCTTATGGAGGATTAACAATTATTTTTAATGTGGTGGCTTATTAACAAATGGGATGCGGCCTTCCTATTCTGTCCTAAATTCTATGCTATATTTGCTTCTACCATTAATACCTTGACCGACTTAAGTAATTACCTGTGACTCAATCCAAGTACAGAGACAACTCCCCCATGTACCCGATTGTCACCATGTGGACCATGTGTTCGTATCCCAACTAGCTCACGGTCTTTCGAGGTATGGGACGTTCCTGCCCACAATACGACCACATGTTCAGGATTTGAGTCTACCAGGTAACTACTCTACAGGAAATACACAACATTCCTATGAATAAAATATTTACTGGTCTAAAATCATGGCTGTACAACAAATACAAAACAAAGGACAAATTACAATTAATTCCCACAAATAAATAGGGTTATTCTGTGAGCTTTCTCCTTAAAAATAGCGCTACAATGCACTCAAACCTACTTCTAATATCCTGTCAATAATAGTTCAGATTACAAGGTTTTCATAGTGTCCGTCATGTGACACAATTTTATTTAATGGAAGTATCTTAACACAAAAACCACATGTCACATAAACATGAATTTCTAAGACATTATTCCGTCTCCTACAGCATTTACTTTAATTAGCATTACTTCAATGTTTCCTACATTTATTAGCAAATATTTTGTTGTGTCGTGCGAATCATCTTCCTTCTTTCCATCCCTATGAACGCTCTAGGAAAATGAGTCATGCTTCTTAATCATAAAATAAACATAAACATGGATAGAATATTTATAGTTTCACCATATAACGATTATCTGGGTCTTGTCGGGCTTATTATAGATACAACTGTGTCATGTTCTGGGAAAAACACATACCCGTTTTTCCTAAATTAGCATAAACTGGCAAAATGCACTTTAAAGAAGATGCCTACATTATTTTGGTTCAGCCTTCCCCCTCAGAGGATAACTTCGCCAAATATCATCTGATTTCTATGGTTCAACCACATATGTGAGTTGCCATACACCAATTAATTCCATTTGCATCACTAAAATACTCATATTTTAATTGCATTATTGAATACCGAGATCTCTCAGTGTTCTATTGTGACTGTAATTGACAAGGGATCGGTCGAGCGACCTCCCTCCCCTCAGCAGGTCATAAAATTAGTTCCAGACAGCTCTCCAAGATGGCTGCCACGGAAATGGTCTACATTTCCTGTCTCTCTCTACCGTCAAGGCCACTCTTGTTTACAATTATATAACAATAAAGATCCGCTAGGCATAGTCCTAAGTAATTGAGTCATTTAATTAATTAACACCTAACTTTACAGTGTATTTGGGCTCAAATGGCTCCTATTAAACATTCATGGCAGGGGTGGAATTCTAATGATAGCATTGCCGTTCTAAGGTGATTACTTGTGGCTTTAAAGACGCGCATCATAATGAAACCCCATGGTTATCATCAGCAGCTGTCATTTACATATATTTGGGAACCACGTTCCTCGTCGACGACTATGATTCTACCTCTCGGGCAGACCATAAGTAAAAATGCTCACCGCGCCTCGCTGGGCGTCCATAGTGGCTATAATTCAATGCAAGCGTTGGCAATAGACAGAATCTATCCAAATCGCTGCGTAACACATACAGTATGCACAAAGGCGATACTTCTCGAAGATTAAGCCAATTTTCACCTCACGCGCAAGCTATACTAGTCTTTCCCGTGCTTATCTTACGTAAATCACTGGATTCTACGTTAATCTGCACGCTATATGCGGCTAAACAATATTTCACATATATGACTCCATTATCAAGGTACCTGCGTTCTTCCTGTTATACTATTTAAGCCAAAGCTTTACATAGCTCCTAACACAAATGTATAAATATACTGGCTTACTTTAAATTCACATATTCATTCAAAATTTCACTGACACTGAGAAAAGCTCTCGTATTCGCGATATTCCACACTACATTCTTTACTGTTTACCAAATGACAGTATCTTAAATTAGACATGACACTATTTGAACATTACTTAGGCCAACTTTGCCCTTACTTTATGGTTGCCGACCCCAGTTATTATTATTATTATTATTTTAACGTTTAGATCCATCACTATTTTTGACCTACATGATCCTAAGCAAATCACCTTCCAAGTCATACTTTATTCAAGACGAGTGGTGAAAACTCGTTCAGTAAGTGACTATTACTTCTTTAATTTCAAAGTGATTAATCGTTACATGGTGAACTATGCCATTATAATGCTATTATTTGCATGTTTACTCACGCTTCCTTCTGGCTGGAAAGTACCAGTATCTCCGCCTGAGCTCTACCATGACGATTTGACTTAATCCATCATGATATCCAATACACAACACTGAGATTCACACTTTTTACACATGATACACATATTACCACAAGTGGCCTTTACCACTGATAAACACTGAATATTAATCATTAAACACATTAACACTTTAAATTATTATTTCACAATTTATACACTTCATCTATCATTTCACATGTTGATCCTTAATCTGGTTTTCACCTACGCTTGACCTCAGAGATGCGATGACTTATGATAACCGCTGGTCTCCGTGAAATCTAGTAGCGTTTTTATAGATGTTCGATCCTAGTTCCCTGCACTCCCGTTTACCTCACTGTCCTGGATAGGTGGCAATAACTTCCACTCTCCCATCACTGGAGTGCTCCTAATGCTGATGTCATATAATTGACAATACCTTCCGATATACGAACTGTTCCAAACGTTATCAGTTCCTATTCGCTGTAGCGAATTTATATCTGTGTCAGATAATAAAGCAATATCTGCACTTTGTTACCTTTTATGCACTTCATTATTACTGATGAAGCTTACAATTTGCCTCCATTGTCTTCAACGGCGGTACGCTGATATTTTAATAATTGGCGTGCTTTCTGCAGAGCGCTTGTAGACAAAGGACTAACTTCCAACTCGAGCTGCAACTGAACGTAACTGACTGACTGTAACTGACCAACAACTGACGTGTAACTGACCAACAACTGACTTCGACTGCCCCTTAGCGTATGCTGCTCTCCCTTATATTGGTTTCTTGCACAAAATAGTTCACGGGACACGTGAGAGCGACTCCCTTCTTGAAATACTCCGTCTTCAGCCGAAATAACAACTGCATCTTGTTTATCTAGGCGTGGAGGTTTTAAAAACACTCGCGTGCCGGCGATCGCTTCGGCCAATTAATTACAATTAATTGCCTTAGTTCAGCGCGTGGGATGCTACGGTGGGGATTTCCCGCTGGTTGGTTAAAGTATTCATGCTCTCGAGCGTGAGTTAGGTTGTAATGCGGTCATTTTGAGAAATAGGCGTAATTTTAGGTGGAAAACCACTCCTAAATTACTCCTCCGTGAATACATTCATCTGTGTGTATGTTTCATTGCATTACAATGCTCCATTTCTCTGTAATTAATTAATTTCTTGTGGGCTTGGTCCCGCCAAAGCTTTGCTCGTTGTCGACCGGTGAACTCCCGGGTCATTAATTTTGAGCTGTCTGACCGCCCTAGACGGAAATAGTTCCGTAGGCGCCAAGGCTACCCCGCCTACTTGTTAAAGTCATTTGTCAGACTTCAAAATAGCCTCCTTTCGACTTCGTATGCACTGAAAACGTACATTCCCTTGCATTTTGCTTATAATTTCTCCTTTCAATTGCTATGATTTGCACCTAAATAATCGTGAAATCACGCTAGACTATTATGTGTCAGTAGACCTCTCATTGCTCTGTGGGTTCCATATAATGGCTCCCCCTTAGAGACCACTGGTTCGACCTTAGGCATAACCATTTGCCTGGTCTTCTCTGATAAGGCCCTGAGTTCGATACCAGACTGCCGTGACCAGTTACCAAATTACAATTATCTTATGCTCTTACCAAAGCAACACTTTATTAATTTTTGTTGGATTTTTCGGGGGTAGGGGGGTAGGGGTAGCTGGAACCCCCTCTGTACCCCCCTTATATACGCCCCTGACACTAGGGCACAATCGTGTTGACCGAATGAAGAGCTGCAAATAAACAGTTTTTCTGGATTCCTCTGGGATACTGAACTCTCTGCACAAATATGTATGATAGTCTCTGTGTATGTTTGTTTATCCAGATCAGACGTACAAACGGTTTTACCGATTTCGATGAAAGTGTTTAGGGAAGCCTGAGCAAAGAATAGGCTATAATTTGTCTCCCAGTATCTTAGGAAGTCGTGGACACGTTAGATTTTATACCTCAATAGGTTATAGAACTAGGTGACACTGAAGAATGGCTTTTAGTACTTTAATACTGGTTGGTACCTCAGATTCAGCCCCGTGTACTTTGGGTGTGTTTATAATCTGTCTGATAACCGGTGTTAATTGTGATGGCTGCATTAGTGTGTGTTATCCGTTTTTAATTCAAGTAAGGACTGCAGACATTCTTTTTTCAAGTAGTTCCAACTTTTGCTACCAAACACCACCGTCAATGACAACTAGTTATGAACTTGGTTACTAGATGCCACCGAAGTCGGCTCCTGTCGACGAACGTTAGAACCTAAGAGCGGTAGTCAAATCTAACCTATAATTTAGCTGCACACAAGTGTTATTAGTGGAAGGTTCTTTTACATGCCATAAATCTATGACATACTTCAATACTCAATGCCAGTCTGGCAAATTACGAAGCCGAAAGATTCAAATCACTGAGGCTAAAAATCACGAACATTGAAAATAATATTTCGTTCAACAAAATCCACAGGCAATCGAATCAATGTTGAAAGCATCCTGTAATGTTATAGACTAGACCTTCTATGAACACTTTTTATTTAGGGGATATGGACTTGGGAATTCACGTATCATCAACCTGTAGGGATATGGGCTAGGAACTTTAGGTAAAATATATTAAAATACGGGAATAGTGCCTTTATTTATTCCTTTACATAAAGTAGATTGGCTCAGGCATGGAAAGCATTTCTACAGAAAATGAATCTGACATCGAATATGGATTTAGGAATTATGAAGTCATTTTTGAAAGCCTTTGTGTGGAGCGTGACACTCAATGGAAGTGAAACATGGACTATTGGTACAGCAGAAATGAGGAGAATTGAAGCGTTTGAAATGTGGTGTTACAGGAGAATGATGAATATCAGATGGGTTGAATAGGGTTACAAATCAAGAGGTATTAAGACGAGTGGGAGAGGAGAGATGTTTCTGGTGACTGCTAATGAAGAGATGAGATAGGTGGGTAAGACATATACTTAGACACCCAGGAATAGCAAGCTTAGTTATAGAAGGAAGGGTCGTGGACAAGAACTGTAGGGGTAGACCAAGGTTAGAATATGTTAAACAGATTGCTTCGGATGTAGGGTGTAGCTATGTAGAGATGAAACGATTAGCCCAGGACAGGGAGACATGGAAGGCTACATCAAAACAGGCTAAAGACTAACGACTCAGGCATATTCGGTTTATTATTTTGATTTTTGGTTCCGTTGAACCTTCACGAGTATTGAACCCTTATTCTTCGTCCTCCTTGAACCCTGTTCATCACTGAATCTAATTGTTGGTGCATTTCTAATTAATTCGGGTTGTTTTCACCACTTTTCCAAACGTACATGACACAGTAAGCGTTTCTTACGAGGCGCCGGCCTGATGACACTTGGTAGATATGATGATTATTCACCGGAAACTCAACCATACACGGTCAATTAGATTAACAGTTTGCCTTTTCTGCCACTACTAGTGTTAGTGTGAGTCAATGCAGAGCTTTACTTGTTGTTGTTGTTGTTTGAGTCTTCAGTCTTTTGACTGGTTTGATGCAGCTCTCCAATCCTCCCTATCCTGAGCTAATCATTTCATCTCTACATAGCTACCACACCTTTCATCCGAGGCAATCTGTTTAACATATTCTAACCTTGGTCTACCCCTACAGTTCTTGTCCTCGACCCTTCCTTCCATAACTAAGCTTGCTATTCCTGGGTGTCTTAGTATGTGTCCTACTAACCTATCTCGTCTCTTCATTAGCAATCGCCAGAAACATCTCTCCTCTCCCACTCGTCTTAATACCTCTTCGTTTGTATCCCAATCTACCCATCTGATCTTCATCACGACATTTCAAATGCTTCAATTCTCCTCTTTTCTGCTGCACCGATAGTCCAAGTTTCACTTCCATAGAGAGCCACGCTCCAGACAAAGGCTTTCAAGAATGACTTCCTAATACTGATACCGTCAAGGTTGGAGTTGTCAGGATAGCCAACAACCGCAATGACTTCCCTAACATCTCACCCGTGGGACACATAATTTAATTGCCGTGAGGATCAGGTGAACTTCCAAATAGGCTAAAGCGGCACGAGAGTGCGTAGTCCACAGGGATCGTGGTACATGGTGACGATGGTCATAGACTGCCTAAGGAAAGGTTCACCTTAAAAACTAGACTGAGAAAATAAACATCCAGACTTAGGTAAAACACCGTGAAAATTTATTGGTAAAATTCACAAGCCCCTAGCCTAGTTCGGAGGGTTACAATCGGCTAGTCCGCAAGCTAATAAACAAACAAAAATAAAGAGCAGGTCCCTACCTGAGAAGTTACGAAAAACCCTCGCGAAAGATCTAACTCACAATAATAAAGCAACAACAGCAACGCTAGGAAAATGGTACGACGCATGTCCCTAGTTCAAGTTACAAAATCAAGCTAATATCTGAATTTACATTTAACAGGGTAGCAAAACAAATCTAAGTTAGGATGATACCATTTCAACATTTACATTTAACGTTAGTTCGTCTAGCTAAGTCCTATCAATTAACAACATTCACGGCGATGACGTCCGTAAAAGAAAAACAATTACATTCAAAAGCTAAGTGTACAGCCATGTAAAAAAACATTTAATTGTTCTTAGAAACTACGTGCTAACAGCACACAATAAGGTAACATGTAGGATTTATACACTCGTACATCATAAATAAGTAATGAAATGGGCACATTAGTTTTATTAAAATGCCTGCCTGCACCTTGGTTTACTCTTTGTAAGCCATAGTCATCTAATAGTGTGTGGTTACGGTGACGAATGCGTAGTTAAGACTACGTCTAACATCGCATGGCCTGCGCTCCACAAGCTACAAACTCAAGGTTCGTGCATGCTTCAGGTCGCTTCAATAGTGTCAGCTGTCCTTGTCATTTCCACAAAAGGAAATTACCTTCATCTGCACGGCCATGTCAACAGTTCCAAATGCAAAAGAACAAAGTTAGATAGAAAGAATTCGTTAGTTAGCTTTTGTTTTACCAAAATTATGCGTTTTATTATTAAGATGTCGGTTTAGGTTTATCGTTGGTTTATGGCGAATAATATTGACAATAGCCTGGGCACGGAGTGTCTCCTCTGAGATCATTCTCCACCAAAAAGCCTCGACTCAACAGTCGGAATATAATCAACGAGCAATAACAATTCGGGCACACAATAACACAAGTTACCAGCGGCGCAAAGCTCGCGTTCAATAACTCTGGGACGGGCCTGCACACTACAGTTACCCTCCAATAACATCTAGTCAACGGGAACAATCCCGGACAAGGCATACACAAAATACCTTCATACAATAACTTCCAGCTATAACAGGGTATCCTTCAACGTACTATAGAAAACCTGACATAACTGTACACGTCAAAAGACGGTACACGCAGCAGTGCGTTTAACTAACCAAAAACAATCTATAAAACATGTGATCAGATACAGGAATGGACACTGAGTTCCATAAGCTAAGTTGCAATGAAAGGAAATGCGAATACAACTCGTATTCTGTCTTTTGTCAAAGTAGCTCCGTCTCACAATATAACAGGCGTGCTTTCAAGGGCACTGGGTCTCAAACCAGTTTATGTGTCGCTAGCAGGTTCCAACATTCCTGCGCTTCACTGACACAACACATTGACTCTCCAAGGCCGGCGATTTAAACAAATAAAACTATACATCTGGCCTCTCAATTAAAAACTTTACCATAGGTTAAAAACCTCGAAGAATACGTGTATCAAAAACACGCTATAAATCTGAATACAATAATATAATTGCGCCTTCCAAACCAAAGACGAGTAAATGATAGTAATGTTACTATTACTGGAGCGCTTTGCTCTCAAATATAATTCAGTAGTTGCTTGTACAACATCAAATAAATGTGTGTCTTCACATGACACTAACAAAATAATAATTGTGACGCAGATTTCACACTCTGGATCTGCTTAATAATGCGTTGGGAACTGAGTTCGATGCTTGACAACGAAACATTCCTTCTAATTATTAGGTTCACACTTGACCAAGAATAGCTTCTGAGCTTATTCAAAATGAAATATAATGCAGTTACAAAACTGGTAATTACAGTTGACTACCTAACTGATACGACCGTTCTAACGACAGTCAGGGGTCTAACAAAGAATGGCTGCAAAGAATGCAGTTAACTAAATCATGGCATCTGATTGCCATAACTAAAGTCATCAAAGACTTGAAAATTACCCCAAATAGGATTGAACAAAGTAGCCTCAAATGACTACAGTCACGTTTAGCAAAAGATAGGCATTGACGTTCTACGACGTTCATCAGGCTGCACCAGGGCTGACCAAAATGTCTGACCCAAGGGTGTCTCACTCTAACTGAAATAAATGACATCTAATTAAACTAGTTACATTCCCTACCTATAAAAATGGCTGACACTAAGTTCGGTTGGTTCACGAACTACATTTAATCTACTATACCACCAGAAACTAGAACAAGAAAGGGGTATCCAAAAACTCACGAAATGGAGAAGCTCTCACTCAGCCCTCTGTTCAACAACAAGGGTTGTACAAAATCATCTCTGGCTCTCTGGAACGGTATTATCCTCATCAGGATTCCCATCTGGACTCCTCCAAAGACCAGTGTTCGATCTGTCCCTGTCGACAACTTCGTGGATATGCTGGATATGCCTGGAAATGGCATCCTGGGTTCCTTCCTTCTCGTTCGCTGTCCTGGAAGTTCCACCATCATGCTGGTTCCCGTAGAAACATCACCCTCATACCGGGATGGTATTAGCCCATCATGACAGTCTCAAACATGGTGAAGAATAGTCCAATCACGTGGGTAGTGAAATAAGTTGCGTAATAATTCATTCTTTCACTTTCAAAAATATAATGTTCGTCATAAATGTTATAGGCTTCAATTGTAGTATATGACACAGCCTTTATTTCGTCGATGTGAATTAACATGTGAGCTAACACTGTTTTATGATTCTGCACGTGCTAATGACGCTACTTTTATATCACGTAGCATCCGTGAATTATTCGTCGTTTTTGAAATGATAAATTCACTTTGGCAATTTAAATATGTCATATAATCATAATCACACTTATTCATAATAGTTGTAACACATTTACCTGCATATTTTCCACTAGGCACTTGGCCCTCCACATACACGAGGGTATATAATGTGGTGTTACGGCAATGTTATGCAATTCACTATACTTGCCAATTATTATTTCCCAAAATTCTTCTTTGGCTCACTGTGCTTGGATAATAGTGAATAGTAGTATTCGCGTGCTCGATGGCACCTGATAATCACTTTCATCGCTAAACAGCGGATATTCTCTACGTCTTGTAGGACAAATACAATTCCACGCCTACACAGGGCGGATTCTCCAGACGTAGTGCAAGGCACTGAGTGTCTCTAGGAAGTAGGTCGTCAAAACGAAGTCGTTGAGCGACTACTTACGTTCCTGTTTGCGTATCTGCAAGGGTATTACCTTACCTTAAGCGAAAATAACATTCTCCAAAATGTTTTAATAATGCAGCATGACGAAATGGAATATTCTGAGTCTCGTGGAAAGATAAAATTAATTAATAAGACCTCAGATAAATAATTAGCAGATTTCACCAAAGTCAAAATTGCGATTCACCGCTACTTCAAAGAGTATCGCGTGATCTCTCAGCTCCACGTGGCTTTCTGGGTGTGTTCAAAGGTACAACATCCCATCGTAAATGTTCTGTTATAAAAAAAAATATCACATGAACCATAGCTCGGCGGGATCATCTGCCTCTCCGTCGTTTCAAATAAAATGTTGGGATAACATTTTTATTTGCCTTAAAATTCATTCAAGAGTGATATTTTTTTAGTTTGGCTGCATTGAAGGTTCCAATACGCTCTCCTGTCCTAATGTCTTCTATTACATAACTTCCATTGTTCAAAAGCTGTCGGAAACGACTAGGGCCATAATATAAAACCGAAATTTTCCATATATGCGGTCCATAGGACTTGAAATTCCGGGTCTCCTTATAAGGATAAGGTCTCCTTCAACTAGTGGTTCTCTGAATCTCTGGCGTCTAGTTCTTCTCAAGCGCTTGGCAGCTTGTCTGTCCATAGTTTCTCTTGCAGCTAAAAGTCTGCTGGCATGTGATGGTTGTAAACTAGGTGGATTTACTATCACACGATCCCATATTCTCAGCGGCATCTGGTTCAAATGCAAGACCATGGGTATTTGACCAGTGCTCTCATGGATTGTTGAATTAATACATTTGCCATAATAACTAGGACTTCAGTCCATCGCCAGTGTTCTTCTTGACAATATAATCGACAAAATTTTGCGATAATAGACATCACGCATTCTGCTGGGTTGCTCTTTGGATGGCGAATAGATGATAAAACATGACCTATTTCCAGCTCGTTCATAGCATTGGCAAATTCTGCGGAGGTGTACTGTGATCCGTGATCAGTCAACAAGAATTGTGGCTTTCCTGCCTCCGGTATCACTTGTCGTCTAATCCTCTGAATAATCTGATGTGCAGTGGCTTTCTGAATCGGATGAAGCATCGTATATTTCGTGAACACATCAATAGTTACAACGATGTAGCGGTTCCCACGACGAGCTTTAGGTATTGGGCCATACAGGTCCTGTGTATATAACTCTCTAGGTTGAGTTGGTAGTATTGGTCTAGGTTGTTCCTTCAGCAAGTGTGACGTGTACTTGTTCCGCTGGCATGCGTCGCAAGCGCGTAAACACTGTCTAACGGTGGCTCCTAATCCTTTCCATGTAAAAGATTCCTTGATGGTTGTGATGGTCTTGTCTGTTCCACCATGTCCAATGGATAAATGTACCATAAGAATAACAGATTCTTGGTATCTCCTAGGAATAACTGCACGCAATTGAGTGTGGTCCTCGTCTACAAACTTGTACAAGACACGATGATAAATCAAATAATCATCTGCAACAGCAGCAATTCTAGCATAGTGAGCATCCTGTGGATCCATTCTTCGTTCTAGGAAACGGATCATATGCCTGAGTTCCTCCTCACGTCGTTGTCCTTCAGGTAGATGACGAAGTCGGCGAAGGTGTTCCTCGCATTCTCCCTCGATGTCTATGGCATTAACAGTAGCTTCAGGATTACGGCTGAGGATGTCGGCCAACACATTCTCTCTGCCTGGTCGATAAACTATTTCCAAATCAAACTGTTGGAGAAACAGCGTCCAACGTGTGATCCTGTCGCTTGCCAGTCTTGTTCGTAATATGAAGGTTAACGCATGGTGATCGGTCCTCACAATAATCCTCTGGCCTAACAAAAGTTTCTGCCAGTACTGAAGTGCGTAGACAATTGCAAGTGCTTCAATCTCAGTGGTGAAGTAGTGAGATTCATGTGCTCTTAAACGTCGACTTAAGAAAGCAATGTAATGACGTTTCTTCTCATCATCCTCCTGCAGTAAAATGGCTCCTATTCCAATTGCAGATGCGTCAGTTTCTAGAATAAAATTCCGGGAATAATCTGGATATTCTAACTGAATTGAGTCCACAAGCATCTGTTTAGCTTTCCTGAAAGCTATCTCGCATTCATCATTCCAGGTCCATTTACAGATCTTCTTCAGTAAACCTTGCAGTGGTGCGACAGTCTCGGAATACTTCTCACAATGACCAGCAAAGAATTGGAGAATTCCTAAGAATTGTCTCACGTGTTTCACACGGGTTGGCGTTGGAAATGCAGCAACAGTTCTGATCTTTGCCGGATTCGGTCTGTATCCTTCTCCATTGATTATGTGTCCCACAAATTTCACTTCTTTCTGGAAGAATCGACACTTGTCAAATTTCACCTTAAAGTTAGCCTGTCGAAGATTCTAAAAAACAAGGCGTAATGTCTTTAAATGCTCCTCCTCTGTTTCCGAAGCTATGATGATGTCATCCACGTAACATATCACCTTCTGCTTCACTTCAGGAGTCAGTTTGGAATCAAGTGCTCTGATTAATGCAGCTCCGGCATTTTTCAATCCAAAAGGTAGTTTTCGAAAAACATAAGTGGTCTGATCAAACAGGAATCCAGTATATTTCTGAGTATGCTCGGATAATCTGATATGGTAATAAGACTGTACCAAGTCCAATGATGAAAATATTCTCTTTCCCTTGAACTTCCTGAGAATGTCCCTAATCTTGGGCGGTCTGTCGTGCTCAGGAGCTAGGCGTTCATTTAAGGTTCTTGCGTCGAGACAAAGTCTCAAGCTTCCATCTACCTTAACCACAGGTGTTATAGAATTCAAGAAAGGATTCGGTGATTTCTTGATTGTGCCTGCTGCTTCCATCTCATGGATCTTCTCAGCAGCTTCTTCGCGATGTTTCTCGGCAATCGGATAAATCTTCTTCTGGAATGGGGAATCATCCAGTAGCACAAGATCGTACTCGTAGTCCAATATCTCACCAGGTGTGGTGTCGAATATATCCTTGTATTCGTTCAATATTGTATCAAGATTATCTCGTACGGGTGCTGATAATGATTCTGCCTCTTCGTCGGCATCTAGTGTCTCCTCAATTTCCTTGCCAATTAATTCTTCGACTACGTCGACTTCGGATAGGAATTCCGGTTCTTCTTCAATTAGGTTCATCTGAATGGGTTCGTTCGGCTTGAACTCTACCGTATTACGTCCCATGTCAAAGATTCCATCATATTTTCTAATGAAGTCTGCACCTAATATGGCATCATGATGCAAGCCCTTCATTACAAGAAATTCGTGCAAGTACACGTGGCTCGAAATCTTCAGAGTACATAGAATCTGGATTTTGCACGTTACAACGCGGTCAGGTATGACACCTCTGACTCTTACAGCAGAAACTGGCAGCTCTGTCACCTCAGAGTTTGCTTTCAGTCTGGCATGGCAATCGGCGGAAATTACACTAATCATCGCCCCAGTATCGATGAGTATGACTACGCTGCATCCATTCAAGGTGGCTTCAATCTTGGGTAGACGCGTCAATTCATAGTTGTGGTTCGTTGTTCGTCGTTCGTCCAACAAGTCTTCTTGGATTGGATCCCAGAGTAATATGGTGGCAGTTACTCGGTGCTCAACCGAACAAGAATCTATGGATTTTTTCGGCGTTTTTTTTCTGTCCTGGCGAGAAGTACTGGGCTGGTTCTGCTCCATCTCCTGCGCCGAATTTCTATTTTCCTTCGAAGTCGGGTTCTGTTCTCCCTCTTCTCGGATTTGCAGTTCTCTGAGTTGTTGGAGGTACTGACGGCTCTCCCGTGCTCTTCCTTTCCAATCTCTGTCTGGCTGGTATCTAGGGTCTCGATTTCTGTCATATCCCCTACTATATCGATAGTCCCTACGGATATTTCCGTGTTGTGGATTTCTACCATTGTTCCCTCGGCGGTTGTTTTCATGACGTCGGTTGCCGTCCGTCCCTCGGTCGAATCGCCGGTTCCAATGACTTCGACGGTCATCTTGTTGATTTCGAGCATATGGAGAATTGTTCCATTCTCTCCTGCTATAATTGTAGTTGTTACCGCGTTGCCCAGAGTTCTATTGGGTTTGCGTCTGTTGTGGCGTCTGGCTCACTTTATCGACATTCGTCAAATTTATATGTCTCTCCTCGCGCCTATCAGCCTTCTGCTGACGGTGTGTCGGGAACTGTTCCGTGTTCGCATCCAACCTTCGCAGGATCTGGTCACACTGCTGGAAAGTGGATGCCCCTGCAGCGATCAACACACGTTGCACGTCTGCAGGGTACTGCCAAACGATTGTGTTCACTAAACCTTGTTCAGACAACGGGGGCTGAAGACTACGAAGCTTCGCAAGCTGTATCGCGAAGTAATTCGCATAACGTGTAGGAGTATTAGAGCTGTACCTGCGAGTATACATCTCAGCTCGAATGCTCTGCTGGATGTCGCTCGACCAATACGTCCTTAATAATGCTTCTTTAAAGACCTGGTAGCCTGTAAACGAGTATCTGAATGCTCTAAACCAGGTACTGGCTTGCCCCTCTAGCAATCGCTCTATAACTCGGAGTTCCCTCTCCGGAGTTACCATAGTATCTCTCAAGTAGCTTTCGACGTTGGCTAGGAATTCTACTGGAGTAACACCACTTCCAGTTCCTGAGAAGCGAGCTGGTTGCTCCTCTCTCGAACGAATTATAGTGACATTTCCCTGCGTATGCGCGGGTCGAAGTGTATTCTGCATGTAGCTATGTGTAGGTGTGTTAGTCTCGTGACTAAGTCGATTAGATGATGGTTGAAACGGATGGGCGTCAAAGTTCAAAATCTGACTTTGCGCTGAACCAGTGAATTGTGATGGTTGCGGTTCTGTAGGTGCGCTGGGTTGGAAATGGGTAGGCATCATTCCTGCATATTGAGATACTGGTGTTTCCTGAGATTCTCCCATCTGTGGGTGTAAGCGTCTCTCTCTAGGAAGCGTCTCGAGTCTGTCAAGACGTCTTTCTATGACTTCACGTCCTGGAATGGTTCTGGCTGCGACTTTACTGCCTAAGTCGTTCAGTTGTAGCTCGATCCTATTGACTTTTCCCTTGAGGTTCGTGTCTACTTCGCGTATGGCTGTCCTGAGGTTATAGCTGAGCTCTAACCTCTCGGTTACCGCGACTTCCTCAAATCGTTTTTGTAAAGAATCGATCTCTCCTTCAACTCTCGACACATTATCTTGGATCTTTCCCACATCGTCTCTGACCTCGGCTACCCTAGCCTCCACTGTGGTCTTGTGTTCGTTGAGGTCACCCCTCATTAACATGGGATCGATTTTGTGTTCCTCACGATGAACATCAACTGTTTCACGTAGGCTTGCTACGGTTTACGTCAAATCAGTAATGTTTCTCCTGTTGGTGTTGAGTTCGTCTTTGACTTCCATCATGCCATCAACGATCGTCTTTACGTTGTTATTAACAGCATTGGCAGCACCTCTCATCAATATTAATCCAATGTTCATGGTTGCCATGTCCTTTTTCACATTGTCCATAAATCCCTCGACGTGATTCAATCGAGTCCCAAATTCTTCCCGAGTGTGTTCCAGGTCGGCTCTCATATCTATCTTGACCCTATTTATGGTCGTTTGAATTTGAGCTGTGTGCTCCTCCAATCGGTTTTGCACATCCTCCCTAGCTCTATTCATCTGGTCGGTTAAGCAATCTACGCGATGGTTAGCCTCCTGATGGTGTCGTATGACATCAACCCTAACAGCTGCTAAACCTGCCGTCAGATCATTTCTAGCTTCGACTCTATATGCGTCCATGTCTGCCCTGACTTGAGTTAAATCAGCCCTAACATTGTTAACTGACTGTGTGTTAACCCCTAAATCTAGTCTTACTTGATCTACATGACCACTAACATTGTTGACTTCCTGTCTAACTTGGTCCACATGACCACTTACAGTGTTGACAGCTTGAGTATTCTGACCTAAGTCACCTCTGACTTCACCTAAATCATCAGTAATCTGCTGGAGGTTGGCATTCACACCTGTCATCATCTCTCCAAACTAACGACGAATAGTTTCCTCATCCATTGACAAGAAATATATATGAGAAAGTGAGGGATCAATCTCTACTTGAACTTACAGCTATGATTAGTTACTTGGTGGTATAAAGCTTGTTTCATTTATATAAATATCACGAGTACAGCTGGAGTATGCAAACTAAGTGCTTCTACATTTACAAAGACAACGGCGAGCAAAGCAAAGTATTACATTTACTCAGGATGAGGCATCATCAAAGAAAATCCTATCCTTCATTAATCTAACACTAAAGCCTCACCCCATGGACTTCTATCAAACATGAATGCCATGCGGTCAATTGATCTGCAGTACGACTTTCTAAGTTCGTCCCAGTCCTGTCAATTTACCATTAATCACATTAAGATCCTCCAAAATAACATGGAACTGAGGGTCACCACCTTAACGTCGGCACATGAGTTGGGCGCCATTTTATGAGACCGTCAAGGTTGGAGTTGTCAGGATAGCCAACAACCGCAATGACTTCCCTAACATCTCACCCGTCGGACACATAATTTAATTGCCGTGAGGATCAGGTTAACTTCCAAATAGGCTAAAGCGGCGCGAGAGTCCGTAGTCCACAGGGATCGTGGTACATGGTGACGAAGGTCATAGACTGCCTACGGAACGGTTAACCTTAAAAATTAGACTGAGAAAATAAACAACCAGACTTAGGTAAAACACCGTGAAAATTTATTGATAAAATTCACAAGCCCCTAGCCTAGTTCGGAGGGTTACAATCGGTTAGTCCGCAAGCTATTAAACAAACAAAAATAAAGAGCAGGTCCCTACCTGAGAAGTTACGAAAAACCCTCGCGAAAGATCTAACTCACAATAATAAAGCAACAACAGCAACGCTAGGAAAATGGTACGACGCAAGTCCCTAGTTCAAGTTACAAAATCAAGCTAATATCTGAATTTACATTTAACAGGGTAGCAAAACAAATCTAAGTTAGGATGATACCATTTCAACATTTACATTTAACGTTAGTTCGTCTAGCTAAGTCCTATCAATTAACAAAATTTACGGCGATGACGTCCGTAAAAGAAAAACAATTACATTCAAAAGCTAAGTGTACAGCCATGTAAAAAAAACATTTTATTGTTCTTAGAAACTCCGTGCTAACAGCACACAATAAGGTAACATGTAGGATTTATACACTCGTACATCATAAATAAGTAATGAAATGGGCACAGTAGTTTTATTAAAATGCCTGCCTGCACCTTGGTTTACTCTTTGTAAGCTATAGTCATCTAATAGTGTGTGGTTACGGTGACGAATGCGTAGTTATGACTACGTCTAACATCGCATGGCCTGCGCTCCACAAGCTACAAACTCAAGGTTCGTGCATGCTTCAGGTCGCTTCAATAGTGTCAGCTGTCCTTGTCATTTCCACAAAAGGAAATTACCTTCATCTGCACGGCCATGTCAACAGTTCCAAATGCAAAAGAACAAAGTTAGATAGAAAGAATTCGTTAGTTAGCTTTTGTTTTACCAAAATTATGCGTTTTATTATTAAGATGTCGGTTTAGGTTTATCGTTGGTTTATGGCGAATAATATTGACAATAGCCTGGGCACGGAGTGTCTCCTCTGAGATCATTCTCCACCAAAAAGCCTCGACTCAACAGTCGGAATATAATCAACGAGCAATAACAACTCGGACACACAATAACACAAGTTACCAGCGGCGCAAAGCTCGCGTTCAATAACTCTGGGACGGGCCTGAACACTACAGTTACCCTCCAATAACATCTAGTCAACGGGAACAATCCCGGACAAGGCATACACAAAATACCTTCATACAATAACTTCCTGCCATAACAGGGTATCCTTCAACGTACTATAGAAAACCTGACATAACTGTACACGTCAAAAGACGGTACACGCAGCAGTGCGTTTAACTAACAAAAAACAATCTATAAAACATGTGATCAGATACAGGAATGGAACTGAGTTCCATAAGCTAAGTTGCAATGAAAGGAAATGCGAATACAACTCGCATTCTGTCTTTTGTCAAAGTAGCTCCGTCTCACAATATAACAGGCGTGCTTTCAAGGGCACTGGGTCTCAAACCAGTTTATGTGTCGCTAGCAGGTTTCAACATTCCTGTGCTTCACTGACACAACACATTGACTCTCCAAGGCCGGCGATTTAAACAAATAAAACTATACATCTGGCCTCTCACAAAAACTTTACCACTGGTTAAAAACCTCGAAGAATACGTGTATCAAAAACACGCTCTAAATCTGAATACAATAATATAATTTCGCCTTCCAAACCAAAGACGAGTAAATGATAGTAATGTTACTATTACTGGAGCGCTTTGCTCTCAAATATAATTCAGTAGTTGCTTGTACAACATCAAATAAATGTGTGTCTTCTCATGACACTAACAAAATAATAATTGTGACGCAGATTTCACACTCTGGATCTGCTTAATAATGCGTTGGGAACTGAGTTCGATGCTTGACAACGAAACATTCCTTCTAATTATTAGGTTCACACTTGACCAAGAATAGCTTCTGAGCTTATTCAAAATGAAATATAATGCAGTTACAAAACTGGTAATTACAGTTGACTACCTAACTGATACGACCGTTCTAACGACAGTCAGGGGTGTAACAAAGAATGGCTGCAAAGAATGCAGTCAACTAAATCATGGCATCTGATTGCCATAACTAAAGTCATCAAAGACTTGAAAATTACCCCAAATAGGATTGAACAAAGTATCCTCAAATGACTACGGTCACGTTTAGCAAAAGATAGGCATTGACGTTCTACGACGTTCATCAGGCTGCACCAGGGCTGACCAAAATGTCTGACCCAAGGGTGTCTCACTCTAACTGAAATAAATGACATCTAATTAAACTAGTTACATTCCCTACCTATAAAAATGGCTGACACTAAGTTCGGTTGGTTCACGAACTACATTTAATCTACTATACCACCAGAAACTAGAACAAGAAAGGGGTATCCAAAAACTCACGAAATGGAGAAGCTCTCACTCAGCCCTCTATTCAACAACAAGGGTTGTACAAAATCATCTCTGGCTCTCTGGAACGGTATTATCCTCATCAGGATTCCCATCTGGACTCCTCCAAAGACCAGGGTTCGATCTGTCCCTGTCGACAACTTCGTGGATATGCTGGATATGCCTGGAAATGGCATCCTGGGTTCCTTCCTTCTCGTTCGCTGTCCTGGAAGTTCCACCATCATGCTGGTTCCCGTAGAAACATCACCCTCATACCGGGATGGTATTAGCCCATGATGACAGTCTCAAACATGGTGAAGAATAGTCCAATCACGTGGGTAGTGAAATAAGTTGCGTAATAATTCATTCTTTCACTTTCAAAAATATAATGTTCGTCATAAATGTTATAGGCTTCAATTGTAGTATATGACACAGCCTTTATTTCGTCGATGTGAATTAACATGTGAGCTAACACTGTTTTATGATTCTGCACGTGCTAGTGACGCTACTTTTATATCACGTAGCATCCGTGAATTATTCGTCGTTTTTGAAATGATAAATTCACTTTGGCAATTTAAATATGTCATATAATCATAATCACACTTATTCATAATAGTTGTAACACATTTACCTGCATATTTTCCACTAGGCACTTGGCCCTCCACATACACGAGGGTATATAATGTGGTGTTACGGCAATGTTATGCAATTCACTATACTTGCCAATTATTATTTCCCAAAATTCTTCTTTGGCTCACTGTGCTTGGATAATAGTGAATAGTAGTATTCGCGTGCTCGATGGCACCTGATAATCACTTTCATCGCTAAACAGCGGATATTCTCTACGTCTTGTAGGACAAATACAATTCCACGCCTACACAGGGCGGATTCTCCAGACGTAGTGCAAGGCACTGAGTGTCTCTAGGAAGTAGGTCGTCAAAACGAAGTCGTTGAGCGACTACTTACGTTCCTGTTTGCGTATCTGCAAGGGTATTACCTTACCTTAAGCGAAAATAACATTCTCCAAAATGTTTTAATAATGCAGCATGACGAAATGGAATATTCTGAGTCTCGTGGAAAGATAAAATTAATTAATAAGACCTCAGATAAATAATTAGCAGATTTCACCAAAGTCAAAAGTGCGATTCACCGCTACTTCAAAGAGTATCGCGTGATCTCTCAGCTCCACGTGGCTTTCTGGGTGTGTTCAAAGGTACAACATCCCATCGTAAATGTTCTGTTATAAAAAAATATCACATGAACCATAGCTCAGCGGGTTCAATACCTAAATCTATATTCGATGTCAACAGATTCCTTTTTTGTATAAATGCTTTCGTTGCCTGAGACAACCTACATTTTATATTCTCTTTGCTTCGTCCATCACTGGTTATTCTGTTTCCTAAGTAACAGAAGTCGCAAACTTCCTTCAGCTTTTCACCTGTCAATTTGATCTTTACAGAGGTTTCTGATTTATTTCGGCTGCATTCCACTATTTTTGTTTTACATTTATTAGTTTTCTTCATGAATTCTTTCCGTAAGACGGAGTCCATACCATTCAAAAACTCATTCAAATCCTCAGGCTTGTCGGCCAAGATGATGATGTCATCAGCAAATCTCAGAGTTGAAATTATTTCTCCTTGAATCTTAAGACCTAATAACTATTTCCGGTGCGAAGATTCTTCAAACAATTGAACTAAGGAACACATTAAAGAAATAATTATGTTAATTTGGCTAGTATTTGAATCAAAATGAAAATGTGTAAAGAAAAAAGCGACTTTAGGCTGATTTACTTGAACTGCATCTAGGCCGGAATTTATTTTCGAAATTTGATTTCTTAGTTTGAGAGGGCTCTCTAGGACAGGGATAGGAGGGTGATTAATAATCTATACAGAAACCAGACAGCAGTCGTTCGAGTTTAAGAACATGAGAGAGAAGCTGGTATTCAGAAAGGTGTAAGGCAAGGCTGCAACTTATCACCCATACTTTTCAATCTTTACATTGAACAAGCAATGAAGGAAATTAGAGAAAAATTTAAAGTGGGAGTGAAGATTCAAGGAGAAATAATTTCAACTCTGAGATTTGCTGATGACATCGTCATCTTGGCCGACAATCCTGAGGATTTAAATGAGTTTTTGAATGGTATGGACTCTTGTCTTACGGCAAGAATTCATGATGCAAATTAATAAATGTAAAACAAAAATACTGGAATGCAGCCGAAATAAATCAGAAACCTCTATGGAGATCAAATTGGCAGGTGAAAAGCTGAAGGAAGTAGGAGTCTTCTGTTACTTAGGAAGCAGAATAACCAGTGATGGACGAAGCAAAGAGGATATAAAAAGTAGGTTGGCTCAGGCAAAGAAAGCATTTCTACAAAAAAGGAATCTGCTGACATCGAATATAGATTTAGGTATTAGGAAGTCATTTTTGAAAGCCTTTGTCTGGAGTGTGGCACTCTATGGAAGTGAAACTTGGACTATTGGTGCAGCAGAAAAGAGGAGAATTGAAGCATTTGAAATGTGGTGTTACAGGAGAATGATGAAGATCAGATGGGTAGATAGGGTTACAAACGAAGAGGTATTAAGACGAGTGGGAGAGGAGAGATGTTTCTGGCGACTGCTAATGAAGAGAAGCGATAGGTTGGTAGGACACATACTAAGACACCCAGGAATAGCAAGCTCAGTTATGGAAGGAAGGGTCGAGGACAAGAACTGTAGGGGTAGACCAGGGTTTGAATATGTTAAAGAGATTGCCTCGGATGTAGGGTGTTGCAGCTATGTAGAGATGAAACGATTAGCTCAGGACGGGGAGGCTTGGAGAGCTGCATCAATCCAGTCAAAAGACTGAAGACTCAAACAACAACAACTCTAGGACTCACAATTTGAAAACTTTCAGGACCCGTAGCCCTTCAACTGTTGGAACAATTTATAAAATTGCTTAGTTTTACTTTTTTTTGCTACTTGGTGTGCTTTGAATAGCAAACAGTGTTTGAATTTAAATTTAACCCCGGTAATTTGTGTTGACCGACTGGAAAGCTTTCTTCCGTATAATAGAACTGGCAAATACTGAAAATGGTTTCTAATACTTCAATACCTCAATACCGGGTGAATTAGCCGTGGTCATTACGGCGTGGCTGCTGGCAGTCGGTGACATCCGGGAGGCGAGGAGGTTGGAATCCCCCCGCCGGCAACCATGAAGATGGTCTTCTGTGGTTTCCTACCTTCCTTCCAGGCAAATGCCGGGGTTGGTTCCTAACTATATGCCACAGCCGCTACCTTCCAACTCCTCTTCCTTACATTCAAACTTTCCTTCCCAGACAACACTCCACTCGTGACGGTACTTGTAGCTCACCCCATGGGTGCCCGCATAGAAGCAGCTACAAACTAGCGAGCCGAACATGTCCTCGGACACTCCCGGCACTAAAAGATATACGCAAAAAAACAAAACAAAGAGAACCTCAATGTGTGTGATATAAATGAACATGAAATGAGATACGGGGACCTGACATTACGTTCTCTGGGCAATTTAAATTGCAGAATTTTGATGGCTTACACGGTTATTCAAATACCTTACAACTTGCACTTGACTGTCAAATTTAGGTCCCTCACTCAGCAATAAAACTATAGCTCCATCTTTGATACTGGCAAAGAGTTTACACCAAAGAAGTAATGTATCTTAGACACTAAAGTACGGGTTTTGTGTTTTGCTATTGGGCAAAGTTACTTGGAATTTCTGCCATTAAAAATGGAAAGAGATGTCACACTTTGATAGAAAAGTAGCAATCTAGCGTTAGATGTAAGAGTTTTGGTGTTATTTATTTACTCTACTTGAAACGCGGTATCATTTATCTTTACAAAATTACAAAATATATTGCTGACTTGGCCCGTTTTAAAAATTCCAAGAAGGGGTAATTCTGCTAGTAAATACATACATTATACATATAAATACCTAACATTGTCTATTTCATTCCACGTAGACACTACCGCCATCTATTTTTCCATAAAGTTTTCAAGTATTCTTCTGATAGAATATATTGTTGCAAACAACTAATAATATACAAAAAAATTGAGTTCAACTCCACGGAATTTAGGGCACTGCCTATATCAAGAGCTGGCACAATTGCTTTCGGACAGAGGACCCCACGATGGATTTTGGACAAACGCCCAATATTATCTGATTATACACAGACGAGTACAGAGTATAATTCCTAAAACAATAATCCTTCCCTCATTAAAGGTCTCGTTACTTTAAATGGTCTCGTTTATATTCACACTCATTACTTTGCTACATGCCAACAACTTGCGGCACCCACACAGGAGTAGAAATAACTTTGTTGAGTCACCCTGCATGGCTAGCTTAATGCTGACTATGCCTAGCATTGCTCACGCAGCCAAGCCAACGCGCAAGCGGACACAACGGTCGGCAGTGCCCATAACTTCAGCCTTTAACTCTGAACACTAAACACTCGCTTTAGAATGAATTCCTGGAACCCCCGAGGCACGGCGTTACGAGAAAAGGTAATAAACAGGATTAATAATAATAATATCGTATAGCCTCTTGTGCCGGGAGCAAGCTTTGTTATTTGACGCCCAAAGGGCAGCTTGCATGTCGAATATTATTGTTCCTTGGAACGCTATGAAAGTCAAGGAGATATATCTAAGCTCCTTTACACTATAGCGCTTTCTAGTAGAGAAAGGAGGAACTTTTGTGTTGGCGGAAAATCCCCAGATCAATTTTGTCATTATGAACACGGCCTACTTAGTTCAAATGGGTTCTCCATGCCAACATCGTATGACATGCGTGTCGTGATATTTGCCTCCTTTCAAAAATCACTTACCACGCCCAGGAGTGAACCTGCAAGCTTGGAGTTCGTAGTCTGGCATGATAACAACTCACCCACTGTGGCATAAACCGGACTGATGGCCATGAAGTAGTCTAAAGTCAGCCAGCATGGACAGCCCATAAGTCCGTTACTAAATGCATAAATACATAAAACATGCAATCTATATATATAAAGCACAAAGTTATGTATACAAATCTACACCGTTTCACCGATCTAAACCAAAATTTGTATACTTACCCTTTGGAACCTTGCGGGTAACCCTGTCAACTTGAAATTTCTGACATACCTCTCCATTCCCTGCATTTAGCTCAGGAATCACTCGGGGTTGCCAGCTTCCTAACTCACCAGCCATGACCCCTTGAGGGTGTACCAGAAGTGGTGGGGCTACACACACCCTGCCTCTTTGAGGACCTTTAGCATAAGACAGGAGATATTATGAAAAGGAAAAGAAGGCAGCCCCCTCGAAGAATGAGGGCATAAGGAAAGATAAGACAACGGCCAATTCAGGCGGGAAATTGAAAGACTCCCTAGCCCTCGGATGCCCTAATACAGTCGGTGTCGGAAGAGAACAAGAGAGTTGACGAAGGGAGGCCGACAGGAAAGAGAACTGAAAGGAGCCCAGCACCAGGAATTAGAGGCGATGCCAGACTCAGCTGGTGTCCCATGGTCGCCAACCCACGTCCCACAAGTTGTGAGACCCTGGAGGGGGGCAGTTGTGAGAATAGCTTGCTGATTCATCACGAGGTGACATGAGAGGACTTTCCAGTGCCCACCGTGTTATCTGCTGTCGATGCTGATGCCAGCATAGGGCCGTTGCTCAAGCCACTGTGGTGTTGCGAAAGAGTGAGTGGTTCCTGGCCAATCTAAATACGGCGGGGAACCCTGAACGTGTGTCTTCATATTTCATCATCATCTGAGATCATCTCAGGTTCATGCAGCATGGACCCATATTCTTTGCCGAGCAGTACGCCATAAGTTCTTTCACTAGACGCATCGAGTACTGGCCTAAGCCAGAAAATAAGGTTGAGACATTGGAAGACATCGATGCTATAGAGCATCCAGCGTTTAGAAAATACTGTGGGTCTTATGGGCTTTTACTTTTAACGGAAATCCCCCCTACACTGGTTTTGTTGTCTCACCTTTTATCATGAAGGAACTCCGAACATATATATTTTTCGTCATAATAGTTTCCTACAATTATCTGCCAACTGATTACCTCTGTTATTGCGTACAAGTATCGTTTATATTACGTCTTAGTAATTTAAAATAATTGGAGGTTAGCACGCTGGAAAGAAGAGCCTCGTCCTGTGCTGCATGCTCGCCCGGAGTGGAGCACGTGCTCAGTTCCGCCGACAACATAAGTTCTGAAGCTCTATCCGTCATTGGTGTTACTGTTGTGTGTCTGTTTTATTTTCTGTTCGATCGAATCATGGCTGCCGACAGTTGGGTTCCAACCCACTATCTCCCGAATGCAAGCTCACAGCTGAGCGCCCCTAACCGCACGGCTGACTCACTACAATATTACAAATATTAATCTAAACAAAACAACAAGAATAACATTGAAAGAAACTAAATTACAGCCTAACTAATAACTAAAGAGGTGATGCTCAACAGTATTGCTGATATAAAAATTAACATCGTCTGCATACATCCGAGAAGGAAGGAAGGGTTGTGCTCTCGACATCTGTCAATCAGTAATGCGTCATATCACAATGAAATGAATGTCGTTATTGGTTCTCTTCGCATACAGTATCCTTAATACTGGTCCAATCCGTTAACACCTACAAAACTGCTCCTTCCTGGGCGTATTCTACTTCAGGTAGCTGCTGGGGTTGTGTCGTTAACTTATGAAAATACAGTACTCGAAGCGGGTGAACATAACGTATAACGTCAGCGCTACCTCTGCCTAGAGTTAGCAACACTGTCACCATAAGGCTCCACAGTCTTTTCTAAACGCTGGATGCTCTATAGACATCTGAATTACCTATATCAGTTTTAAAATTACTCCATGTTCGTTTAGTAGTCATTTTTTCATTACCTTATTATTATCATCTTAAGTGCATCACACCACTAATCACCGCCGCATAAAGTCATTCTTGACTGTGATTTTTAAAATATTTATTTTTATTACAGTACATTGTGTACATTATAAGTTGAAGTGTCAATTCCATACAGGTAATTGTTTTCCTTATCATCCTCATCATAAGGGCAAATGACCTAGATGTTACGCCCATTACACCATTGATCACCACACACAATAAGTCTTCCTCGCCTGTAAATTTTGAAATATGTATTTCTATTACTGTAGTTTGTAAGTTTGACGTGTCAATTCAACAGTAGTTTTCATTATCATACTTATCAAAAGGGCAAATGACCTAGATATTACGCCCTCATTGTCTTTGGGGGCAAATGACCTAGATTTTAAGTTCATTCTATTTCTAAGGATACTTTGAGACATCATCATTCCATCGGGCGAAGCCGGGTACTACTGCTAGTTCTTCTATAAGATGGATATGAATTTGTCTACCTTATTGAATGAGCCACCCACCATCTACCCAAATTAGTGTGAAAATTGAGACTCACTTAGGGCTAACAACAAATATTGTTGTTGATATCCAAGGGCTTTGCGACATCACGATCATGTAGTCCCGTGTACTTGGGTAGGAAGCGACCATGGCCTTCTGTTACGAACCATCCCAGCATTTGCCTGGAGTCGAAGCGGGAAATTACGGAATACCACTTCCAGGATGACTGTGGTAGGTATCGAACCCACAACTTCTCAGTTTTGCCTCACGAGGCTGAGTGTACCCCGTTCCAGCCCTCAGACCAGAATTACATTTATTGGCAGGGGAGGGAATCGAACACGGGCCTTAGTGGTGACAGTCAAGAATGATAGCCACTACACAACGAGTTTAACTTAACAAAATTAATTGATGACGTAAAAATATTTGAGCAAACACGCCGTGATTCTCCCAAACAGACAGTGTCTCTGAAATGTTAAAGACTTAGGTGTGGGAATCCCTATACGGCAGAATACATAAAAGAAGACTCCAGGTGATGTTCAAAGCATACACATGGGAGCCGACCTTGAATGCATTGCGAAACACAACGCATGAGCAAGATTATATGGTTAAAGAGATCATGCTTACAAAATTAGGCCCAAAATTCAATAAACAAATTTTGCTAAAACCCAGCAATTTTTCTAGGTCTGTGCCGTGTCTTGTGTGGGCTCATCAGCGGGCTTTTGGTGTCTGCGCCTGGACTCCCACAGGAGTTGCAAATTGCGCTCTACCTCCCTTTTTATGAAGCGCATCTGCGCCTCATCACTGCGAGAGCGAAAAGCTCAAGCAGTCGTCCACTTCCTACGAAGATGGTGTATTGGCTTTCAAGGCCAGAATCAAAACTCATCAATTCTTTTCTAGGTTTGTGCCATGTCTTGTGTGTCCTAGATGAAACCGCAAACAAGACACGGCACAATCCTAGAAAAATTGCTGAGTTTTAATTTACTGGTCGTGAAAGCCAATATACCAAATTTAGCTAAGTTTTCTTTTGTAAACAGGGGTGCTAAAACATGGAATGAGTTACCTGAAAAGGTTTTAGAACCTTTTAATAACGGTTTTCAAGAATAAAATAAATGTTCTATTTAGGGATCACAGAGACATTATGGAGAGAAATTGAGATATACAGTATGTAAATAACTTGTTACCACCAGATTTTGCCTAACTGTAATAGTACCTATTAATAAATAAACAAGAAGTTCCGTGACGAACTAAACAGCCTACATTTCTCGAAATGTAAGATTCAATCCAATGATTAATCTATATGAACCTAATTAGAATAATGACGAAATTGAGTTGGTAATATCGAAATTTCGAAATAGTTCGAAATATAACTAGCATAATGTAGCCTAATAGAGCACTACAGTTGGCAGCCCTGGTAACTGAATATATTCTTAATTCCATCTCTTAAGGTACAGAAAAAAAAATTGGTTGAAGTCCAATGGATAGCTTGGACGTTGCATGTAGTTAGACACAGGACCTATCAGCGCGCGTAAAATCATGTTGGCAACAATGTCATGCATGTGTTAGTCAGAAATAATCTGAACTATTATGATCTATTGTTGTGCCAATTTTGGATGAAATCCATTTATTTGTATAGAAGTTACGTGCATTTTAAAATTGGACCCATCAGCAGGCTTAGAATCATGTTGGAGGCACTGACGTATATTAGTTACTCCAAATTAATCTAGACTGTAATGCTCTATACGTGTGCAAAGTTTAGAGCTGCTGGCTTGAATACTTTCTGATATATTGATATTAGGGTAAAAAACAGAGACAGTATTTATTAACAGTTGGCAGCCCTGGTTACTCTTAAGAATACGCATAATCATATCTGTTATAGTACACATATCACATACGAAATTTGGTTGAAATCCAATTGATAGTATAGAAGTTACATGTATTTACCATTGGTCTTATCAGCAGGTTTAGAATCGTGTTGGTAGTACTGAGGTCCATTAGTTACTCCAAATTAATCTAGAATGTCAGGTACTATACGTGTGCATAGTTTAAATCTGTCGGCTTGCATACTTTCTGATATATTGATATTTGGATAAAAACAATAGAGAGTGCATTTATTAACAGTTGGCAGCTCTGATGGCTCTTAAGATTACGCTCAGTCATATCTGTCTATCTACACATAGTACATACGAAATTTGGTTGCAATCCAATTGATAGTGTAGAAGTTATATGCATTTATATATTGGATATATCAGCGGGCTTAGAATCATTTTGGCAACACTGTTATCTTTGGCCTCCTGGAAATTAAACTGAAATATCATGATCTATATGTGTGCCAATTTCGGTATAGTTCCCATGCACACCTTCCAAGATTTAGTACATGGAGCTGAAATTTCAATTGCGATTTTTCAGTAGTTAGTAGGACTGACATCATTTTCAAATACGGCATTGAGATATTCAGATAGAGATCTTTACTCATGCCAAATTTGGGTTCGATTGCTGCAGCCGTTTAGGAGTTGATAAGGGGAGACACACACACAGCCAGACAGACAGAAGGACAGACAGACAGACAGACAGACACATTTTCCCGGATCGATTTCATAAGTCTACTTTTTCCTCATTTTTACAAATTGCGAAAAGTAGGCTATAAAATAGTGAAAACCATGGAGGTGGAAGATAGAGAATAAATGATCTCACGCATTTGGGACTCGAACTCAGAATCTCCCGCTTTGACTGTCACTGCGCTACCGTTATCATAATCCCTTCGGTGGCGTAGTTGGTAGCATGCGGAACTGCTGTTTCCAAAGTCGCGCTTTCAAACCCGGCCGAAGTCGTCGGATTATTTAAGAGCGTTAAAATCCTTCAGTATGCCTTCCTTCGGAGGGGAAGTAAATCCGGCGGTCCTATGTCATAGATTTATGGCATGTGAAGGGACCTTCCACTAACTTAACTTGTGTGGAGCTAAATTTCTATGTTAAATTTCGTTGTAACGCTCTATCAAATTTCCAACGTTTACCACTAGTTGTCAGTGACATCTGGTTGCGAAAGTTGGTAGCCTACTACTTGAAATTGAATGGAACTTGCAGCTCACCCCATGGGTGACCGCTTGAAGCAGCTATAGCCTCTGGCGAGGCGAACATGTCCTCAGACATTCCCGGCACTAAAAGTCATACGCTAAATAATAATAATAATAATAATAAATAACAGTTACACTGCGGGGTGGATGGGTAATGAATGGGTGCGCATCCTGTATTTAAATTTTCCTAACACAGAGCGCATACAATAGTGCAGGGCAGTCGGTGATGCACTCGGCACTAATTAGGTACTAACATGATATGACACAGTGGCTACACACGCACCACACATGGTCACTCTTACTTACCAGCGTGCGTGAGGTGTCAGCCCCACCCTACAGTCTGTCTGCCACCTGGCGCCACATCCTCAGTCAGTAGAGGTACCGCGGTGGAGATGTGGTGCTATGATTATCGTTGTTGGTTGCCAATCTCGAGATCCGGAGTTCCAATCCTGGCTCAGAGAGGGAAACAATTGTGACTTGAGATTTGGAAAGGAGTACACTCAGCCTCATAATGCTAACTGGGCAGAGCTCAGGTCTCTTTCTAACCTCAGTCGTCCCACAAATTGTTTTCCATCGCCTTTGCCATCGCCGTGGCCTTAAAAGGAACCATCCCGGTATTTGCTTGGAATGTAACGGGGAAAACCACTTCTACGATGGCTGAGATAGGAATCGAACCCACCTCTTTTCAGTTTTAACTCAAGAGACTGAGTGTACCTTGTTGCAGCCCTCAGACCAGAATTAAATTTCTTAGCAGAGCTGAAGATCAAACCCGGGTATCCGGGGCGATAGACAAGAGCTCTAGCAGTTCAAGCAGGAGATGGAATCAGAACTACAACATTAAAGAAACGTAATAATTAAATTGGTTTCAACACTCCAAAGTACACACTCTCCGGCTGTTCAAATACACGGCAAGCATATTACTATATTTGAAAATTATTTAAAATTGATGAATGAATGTACATCCTCTGTCTGTAAAGTTCGGTGAATGGGTCTATATTACGAACGGATTGTTGGCTTACCTGAAACAGCCGTTACTATCCTTCGAAGTGATCCCCGTGGATGGTTATGCACTTCTTAGAACGGCTGTACAAGTCCTAGCACAGTCTTCCTGACGGATAGCCTTCAGTTGGGTCGTCACATAACGTTCGATGTCCGAAATGTCCGAAAACGTCTGGCCTTTCAGGGCTATTCGGCGACCCTGGGCCCCGATACTCCATACTTTGACGCTTGCCTTCGAGGTCGTATCTCAGGCACCAGGTCTCGTCACCCGTGACGATGGTTTTCAGGACCATTTAATTCCACAGAACATTCACCCTTCTCATTGCCACCCGTCAAACAGGGGTGCACGTTAGGTTGCATAAATTCACCCTTCTCACTGCCGCCCGTCTATCAGGGTTGCAAGGCAGGTTGCATAAATTCACGCTTCTCTCTTGCTGTCAATTTGGAGTTTTGACGACCCAAACTGAAGGTTGTTCTTAAGAAGACTATGCCAAGAGTTTTCAGGACTTGTTCAGTCGTTCTCAGAGGTGCATAACCATTCACGGGAATTACTTCGAAAGACAATAACGTCTGTTTCGAGTAAGCCAACAATCCGTTCGTAATATAGACGCATTCACAAAACTTTTCAGACAGAGGGTGTAGGTTAGAATTTATCACGATATTTCAGCAGTAATTGTGGAAGTAACACACCTTTTTTTTAGCCTACTTTCGATTTTTGCAAAAAATTTAAGTCGACTTATGAGATCATCACTGGGCCACAAATTGTGTGTCTGTGAGTGTGTGTATGTGTGTGTATGCGTGTGTACTATGCATGTCTGTCACCCCTAACAATTCAAACACGGTGAGACCGAATTGGACGAAATTTGGTACAAAGGTAGCACTAGTAAAGGGTACCTCAGCGTCATGTATGATATCGCCGACATCTTGACGGAAACGTAATAGTGGCCACCCAAATGTTCAAAGCTAATATCAAATTACGACTAACGTAATCGTCTGATCTCTACCAAATTTTTCAAAAACGTTTTTGTTGGCAGGCGTCTTTTAACCATACTACAAGGTCATCAGCCCAATAGTTTACATATGGTGGCCATGTATGTGTGCAAATCGATTCCCACTATCCATTCAAACACGGCGAAACCGAATTGAACTAAATGAGGTACAGAGGTAGCACTAGCAGAGGGCACGTCAATGTCATGTTTCATATCGCCGCCATCTTGACGTAAACGTAATGGTGGCCACCCAAATTTCAATGCTTAAATCAAATTACGACTAACCTAATCATCTGATCTCTACCAAATTATGCAACAACGTACAACTATGTGGGAAGGCTAACATACACAGGGGATGCTAAAGATCTTCTAAATTATCTGCAATCAAAACTGTATCATCTGCATAGCGAATGTTGTTGATGAAGACTCCATTAACATTTATGCCTATTGCCACATCACCAAGTGCTCCTCGAAAGATACTCTCCGAGTATAAATTGAATAACAGAGGTGACAGAACGCACCCTCGTCGGACTCCTCTACAAATATTAACCAAGTCAGTGATCTCATTATCAAACTTCACTTGTGCGCTCTGATTCCAATATAAATGTTCTATACAATGGATATCTTTCTGATCTATATTCAATCGTCTTAGAATTTCCAGAAGTTTGTGATGTTCTACCCTTTCAAATGCCTTTTCAGAATCAATGAAACAAAGACCTACTTCCGTATTCTGATCATAGCATTTTTGCACCAAAACCTGTAGAGCAACTATTGTTTCTGCTGTACCAAAACCTTGCCGAAACCCAAACTGTGCCTCACCCATGAAGGGATCACATTTTTCATACAACCTTTGATGGACGACTTTTAGAAATATTTTTAAGGAATGACTCATAAGATTAATGAGTCAATGATCTTCACATTTGCGCACATTCTTCTTCTTATGTAATGGAATAAAGGTTGATTAGAGCCATTGTGCAGGGTATTGAACTGTATCATAAATTTTGTTCAAAAGTTTGTGTTAGACGCTCATTCCTTCTTCATCAAGAAGTGTAATGAGTTCCACTGGAATTTCATCAGGTCCTGTGGCTTTATTAGTGTTGAGTTACGTATGGCTTTCTCGATTTCTTCTTTCATAATTGAAGGTCTTGTCAGATTATCATTCCGAGAAATTTCAACATTTGGTCTATCATCTGAGAAGAGGGTTCCCATGTAGTCTTCCCATATACTTTTCTTCTCCGCAACATCAAAAACAATGTTATCATCTTTGCTTGCTCTTAAGGAGATGTTTTTTCTTCTATATATCCCAGCAGTTTCCTTTACTTTTTTATGTAAATTAAAATCGCCTTGTGAAGTTTGTAAGCGTTCGATTTCTTCACATTCACGTTATAACCATTCATATTTTGCTACCCTGATCTTTGACCTTAAAAGTGTCTGGATATTATTATAATTTTGTAAATTTGATGGCGCTCATCCATTAATGAGAGAATTTCATCTGTCATCCATTTTTCTTGTTTAATAACCTAGTTTATCTTGAGCAGTGCGTATCATAATATGTTTTATCTCTTCCAATATCATGGTTCAATTTTCTTGAACAATCAGTGGTGCCATAGTTGTCACTATTTGACTGTTGATAGCCATGGCCACGTCACTGCTCAATTCAGGCTGCCTGAGTTCGTCGTAAGCTTTCTTCTTTTGTTGATTTGCTTTTATGTGTTGTACAAGTTTTGCTTTATTGTAGCTACAAGTAGTTTTTTTTTAGCGTATGGCTTTTAGTGCCGGGAGTGTCCGAGGACATGTTCGGCTCGCCAGTTTGTAGCTGCTTCTAGGCGGAAACCCAATGGGTGAGCTACAAGTACCATCGCGTGTGGAATGTTGTCTGGGTAGGAAAGTTTGAATATAAGGACGAGGAGTTGGAAGGTAGTGGCTGTGGCCTATAGTTAGGGACCAACCCCGGCATTTGCCTGGAAGGAAGATAGAAACCACAGAAGAACATCTTCAAGGTTGCCGGCGGGGGGATTCGAACCTCCTCGCCTCCCGGATGTGAGCGACTCCCAGCAGCCATGCCGTAACGTCCACGGCTAACTCACCCGGTAAGTAGTATATGATCAGATAGTACATCTGGCCAGGATAAATTGATAACATTGTTGTAGAATTTCCAAAACGTATTTTGATGGAAATATAGTCTATCTGAATACGAACTATATTTTCTTGGTTGTCTGCAGGAGATTTCCATGTATACAGCCGCCAAGCTGGTAATTTGAGCCAAGTGTTAGTGACTTTCATGTTTTCTTCCTGACAGAATTGTAATAGGCGATCACCTTTCTCATTTCTATTTCCCAAACCAAAAGGTCCAACCATATCTTCAAATCTGCCATTTCTTAGTTTTGCATTAGATTAATTTCGCGGTGTTTGATGAGATTGAGTACCTCCTCGATTTGATTATAGAAATAGTCTATTTCTTGCTCATCTGCAACAGCAGTTGGAGCATACACTTGATAGTATTAAGGTTTACTGGCCTGACACTGAGTTTTAATGAAGCAACTCTATCAGAATATGGGACAAAATCTGTAACACTCTTAGAAAAACCTTGTGAGTTTATTGTGCCCACTCCTCTTCTATGATTTCGGTCTTTATTGCCAGAATAAAATAGTGTTCCTCCAGCTGCTGAACACACTCCACTATCAGGCCACCAGGTTTCAACTATACCTATTATATCAATACGGAGCCGTGTCATTTCTTGTATCACATTTGCTAGTTCACTTTACTGAACATCTTGTTTGAAATATTTACTACACAGCAAACTTCCTCATGGCTTAGAAGGAATGTGAGTAGCAAGCTTCTTTACCTCTTTTCCCCTCAACCTTGAGTCCAAGAATTTAAAACAACTTGCAGGGAGAAAAGGACCCTCAACTGTCTTGCTGATCTTGCCTGAGACAAGGGGTGGCCAAACTTACAAATACGAAAAAAAAAAAAAATATCGGTTCAAATTACACGGACTTCAAATATTCATATTCCGCTCAATGAAACCGTGATCACCAAGTTCTTTCTGAAAAATATTTGGAATGGTACTTTTGACATTACTGAGGTTGCTATTTAAAGTGTTAATTATTTATTGCCTTGTTTTTTATTTTAATGTTGTTAATTCAACCAATGGTCATTTATTTTATTTTCAGGATGAGTCACGGAAGGGATTTTGGAGCGAAGTCAGCCGTGGATCTGATGAAAGGAACCGTCCTGGCGTTTGCCTGGTGTAGAAAATGGGAAACCGCCAAAACCATTTTAAGGCTAACCGAGATGGTATTCGAACCCACGGACACTCTCCCGATGCCAGCGAAGCACGACGCAGCGCGTTAGAGCTCTCGGCCATCGCAAACGGTGATTTTTGATTTTGCAACACAAAACAAGAAGTTCCGTGACGAACTAAAGAGCCTACTTTTCTTAAAATTTAAGATTCATGCCAATGATTATTCTATATGGATCTGTCTAGAATAAAGACGAAATTGAGTTGGTAATATAGAAATTTCAAATTAGTTCGAAATACTCTATACCTGGCATAATGTAGCCTAATGTAGCCTAATGTAGCCTAATAGAGACCTACAGTTGGCAGCCCTGGTGACTGAATATATTGTTAGTTCCATCTCTTAAGGTTCAGAATGCAAAATTTGGTTGAAGTCCAATGGATAGCATAGACGTTGCATGCAGTTAAACATTGGATCTAACAGCGTGCACAAAATCATATTGGCAACAATGTCAAGCATGTATTGGTCGGAAACAATTTGAAATAATACGATCTATTGTTGTGCCAATTTTAAATGAAATCCATTAGTTAGTTTAGAAGTTACATGCATTTTAAAATTGGACTTATCAGCAGCCTTATAATCATGTTGACAGCACTGACGTATATTAGTTACTCCAAATTAATTTAGAATGCCAGGTACTAAACGTGTGTAAAGTTTTGAGCTATTGGCTTGCATACTTTCTGATATATTGATATTAGGGTAACAAAAATAGAGACAGTATTTATTAACAGTTGGCATCCCTGGTTACTCTTAAGAATCGGCATAGTCATATCTGTTATGGTACGCATAGCACACACGAAATTTGGTTGATTGCATTGAAGTTACATGTATTTAAAGTTGGATTTCTTATCAGGCTTAGAATCATATTGGTAGCACTGACGTATATAAGTTACTCCAATTTAATATAGAATGTCAGGTACTATACGTGTGCGTTGTTTAAAGCTGTCGGCTTGCATACTTTCTAATATATTGGTATTTGGAGAAAAAGATATAGAGAGTTGGTGGCAGCCCTGGTTGATCTGAAGAATACTCTCAGTCATATCTGTTTATGTACACATAGCACATGCAAAATTTGGTTGAATTCCAATCGATAGTGTAGAATTTATATGCATTTGAAAATTGGAATTATCAACAGGCTTATAATCATTTTGGCAACACTGATATGTATGGCCTTCTGAAAATTAAACTCAAATATTATTTTCTATATGTGTGCCAATTTTCAAATAGCTCCCATTCATACCTTCCAAGATATCCAACATAGAGCTAACATTTGAATTGCGATTTTTCAGCAGTTGGTAGCACTGACATCATTTTCAAATACGGCATTGAGATATTCAGGTATTTTTCTTTACTCCTACCAAATGTTGTTTCGATAGCTGCAGCCGTTTAGGAGATGATAGGGACACACACACACACACACACACACACAGACAGACAGACAGACAGACACACACACACACATATTTGCCCGGATCGATCTCATAAGTCTACTTTTTTCTCATTTTTGCAAAATGTGAAAAGTAGGCTAAAAATAATTATCTCTATGATGAGTATGAGTGCTGTATATTGAAAATTGCTTTTGAACCGCACTTCATTTCCATACTTGTATATATAGAGGGGTAAACTGTGGAAATAACGAGGGAAGCTGTGCATGGTCTAACATGTAATCCGTCATGTATCAATGATCAATACTGGGTATTACCATATGTTTGAAAGGTAAATTTGTGGTTCCTGTCTCTTTATCATTTATGGTTTAAAACCAACCCATATATCCACTCGGGAAAACTAGTTCATACTTGCCATAATGTACGCTCTTATGATAATTATTTACGTAAAATGTGCCTCCCTCGTGTCGATTATTAAGGGAATTGATTTACTCTTTAATCGCAATTAACTCTCACATCCTAATCCGAAATTTACGAACGACTGTGTGTTAAATGGAAAATTTGGTGGTATTGTAACGTAGTAAGTGTTAACAAAAATTTGAAGGTTTTTAGTCAGTCAACACGATTGTACTCAATGAGATGGGTTATTCCTCAATCCTGAAATAAATTATACGAGATCAATAAATTCACTTGGATGACCAGTTTCGATCGTCAAGCGATCATCATCAGATCCATTACACTTAGGCTATAAAATCTATGTCTGAAAGTATGGGTGAAAATATTTACTATATATTCAATTAATTAGTTGCAGTATAAGTTAAGATAATGCAACTCGTCAATATTTGTTAGTTGTGGTCTTTGTGATGTTTTGTTGAGATACTGGAAGTGGTGATTGCCCTCCGGAATTTGCCTGTTTGGAGTAAATATCGGGTGGTTGTAAATGGTAAATTAATAATAACTTTATTGCAGCCAAATGGCCATATATAAGATATACATTGAGATGTATCACACTGTTAACTAAAGATTACATTTTACAATAGTCCATAAGGGATTGTCCTCGTTTGGTGCATTTGTTGAAATGATATCGCTCGCAATGACCTTCACACAGCTTACAAACGCACTGCTCAGACGGTTCATGATAGCCCTGTCGAGTACATAGCTTGTGGTGAAAACCATGTATTGCCAACCTAGTTAGAGCGCTCCGCTTATCATTATTTGGCCCAGACCAGCTACGATTGAGCATGGCATCAGTCGAGTCAAACTCCAGGTCGATGTCTTCTCTTTTCTTCTGCCTAATTTGTAGAAGCTCTTGTTCTTGTTTGGTAGATGGAAGCTGCATTCGTAGATCGTCTATTAGGAATGTCTCAGAGGCTAGTATGTACGCCAGTCTTGAGGGTGACATCTTGGAAATCCCCAATGTTCTTTTTAAAAATCTAGCTTTTACGACTTCAATGGCTCGGAGATCGGTTACTGTTAGGTGTCCCCAAGTAAGTTCTAGCCCGTAAGTTAGAACTGGGAGTACCTTAGCGTAAAATAGACTCATAGCCGTGTTTAAAGATAGTCTCGTGGGATCCGAGATATCATAAATGCTTCTTATGGCTGCCACGGTTCTCTCTCTTACGTGGCATTTGAAAGAATTAGCTGAAGGTTGAAGTGTGATACCCAGATACTTAAATGAGCTCACGACCTCCAGGTCCTCCATTCCGCACTGTAGCCTGTCCTTGTTTGCGATTCTTCCCCCTTTTCTGAATACCAATTGTCAATTGAGGTTGAATTGTACAAGCTACTTATCTAGTTGAGTTTTGCACGGTCCTGTTGAAAGCAGTTAACTTGGCCACTGTCTGCACTCCAAACAAGCAAATTCTGGAGGTCAATCACCACTTCCAGGATCTTAAGAAAACATCACAATGGCAATGGCAATGGATCCATGTAATACGCACATTAACTATTGTGGTTTTCTTTAAAACTATTTAGATTTCAATCAAATGTGTCAATAGGGACCAATTTGTTTCAGATATGGTTAATACAGTAATATTACTTTCTTGCATACATACATAAAGCTACTGAATTTAAGCACACGCTGTTTCAAAAACCCTGCACCTTAAGCTAGCTGGGAAATTCTAACTCTTAAAACAGAACGAGGTTCCGTACTACCAGAATGTTCCAGAAGCGTGGCTGAAAATGAACATTTTAGACTGTATTGGGATCGGACTGTGCTCACCTAAAGGACAGTGAAACACAATTGGCCTGACAAAGTGATTTTCAACAAAATATTGAAGGAAGTCACGCTGATTTGTGTTGCCGTTAGGAAAAAAACACAACCTGCAAGCTTAACACCCAGAAACTTTCTCCAAATATTTGGAGGTGGTGGAGCCTATCAAGAAGCAATGCCAGGTCAATAGAGTTCGAATTGTGCCAATAGTCAGTGATATTATCTACAATTAGGATATTTCGTAAATTAATTGGTAGTGATCTAAATTAAGGTGATGATTATGCTTTGATTCAATGTAATCTGCATAATTGCTTTGCGCTTTACCAGTCAATGATACGAGAATACTGGCGATGATATTATTATTATTATTATTATTAATAATAATAATAATAATAATAATACCGGCAGACCTCCAGTCCTCTATGCAGCATAGTGCCTATATCTAACTAAGAAGACCCCATTAAGAGCCCTTGAGGCGCAAGAAAGAAAGTTCCTGAGAAGGATAGTAGGACCAAGGATTCTACCAGATTGAAAACTATGGTAAACCAAATCGTGAGCTCTACCATCATCAAGAAAATCTCATAAATGCTATCAGAAGAAGGCGACTGACTTTCTACGGACACCTGTCCAGAATGGACTGTAACAGGTTACCCCGTAGGATCTTCAAGGTTGCTAACAAGGGCAAAGCCACTGGATTCTTGTGGATGAAGCAAGTAGAGAATGGTCTTGCGGAACTCCATAAGAATCAAAATGACACAGATGACCGGAGTATCTATCATATAACTGTCAAAACTACACCCTTCGTAACGTCCCTCACAGAAGCTACCCACAGACCAAAGGACGAGACCAGGGAATGGTCTAAGGAGCGCAATATTGAATTTAGCAGGAAAATGAAGGACTACTGGGCCATCTGAAAAGCTCAAGGCACCTACAAGAAAGCAGCTGTCAAACCCACCACTCAGAGCATCAATCGTGGCAAAAAACGACGATGACAGCAAGAAACATGCAGTTAAAAAACAAGCATCGTGGTCCATAGATGACCCTAACGAACTGAAAAAAATACCGGATTCATGAGGTAAAAAAAAATAGAAAGAAATAATATGAGAGAAGATGACTCTGTGGAGAGAGGGATTTTTCGAAAGAAGGTGTTAAGTATGGAAGGATTAAGGGAAAGAGTGGAAAGGAAACCTGAGGCGAAGTGTTCTGAGGACAGAAAGAAGTAGCAGAGTCTAAGAATGATGAAATATTCGGAAGAATGGAAGAGAAATCAACAAAGAGTATAGAATTGAAATTGCCGCGTGGTCCATACCAGACCTTATAGGAAAGGAGAAGATTAATACCATCAAACCGGCCAGATATCGTTCTAGACAAAATGCGGAATAGAACCTCGCTCATTGATATCGCAGTGCCCAATTTGCAAAATCTGGAACAAACCTGCTGTGACAAAATCACCAAGTATCTGCCCTTGGCCCAGGAAATACGACAAATATGGAGACAGGAAAGTGTCGTGGTGCTGTCCATAGTCATCTCCCTAACCTACAAAAATTGGGAATACATCCTGGTCTACATATCATCATGCAGAAGACCTTGGAGACCTGTTCCTTAGTTCTCTCATTTCTTAATGTGCCACCCTAAATGAACTTGGCATACCGTCATTCAAATACACCGACGATATGTTGATCTGTACCCATTGATAGGTTGAAATGAATATGATACCATAATAATAATAATAATAATAAAAATATTAATAATAATAGTATTAACAATAATAATAGTAATAGCACAGCCTCCGTGGCTTAGGCGGCAGCACGCCGGCCTCTCACCGCTGGGTCCGTGGTTCAAATCCCGGTCACTCCATGTGAGATCTGTGCTGGACAAAACGGAGGCAGACAGGTTTTTCTCCGGGTACTCCGGATTTCCCTGTCACAATTTCATTCCAGCAACACTCTCCACTATCATTTCATTTCATCTGTTATTCATTTAATCATTGCCTCAAAGGAGTGCGTCAGGCCTCGGCAGCCGGCACAATTCATATCCTCGCTGCTAGGTGGGGGCTTTATTCCATTCCTGACCCGGTCGGAGACTGGAAGCAGGCTGTGGATTTTCATTTCCAATAGTAATAGCAATAATAACACAATAATAATAGTAATTAAAATAATAATAATAATAAAATAATTATAATAGTTTAATACTAATAAGTCGCCTCCGTGGTGTAGTGGTCAGCGTGCTTAGCTGCCATCCCGGAGGTCAGAAGTTCGATTTCCGGCTCTGCCACGAAATTTGAAAAGTGGTATGAGGACTCGAACGGGGTATACTCAACCTCGGGTACTCCAAATGAGTAGAGGGTGTTCTGTTCTCACCTCAGCAATCCTCGAAGTGGTTTTCCGTGGTTTTCCACTTCGTCTCTGGGCAAAAAGTCGGGATGGTACCTAACGTAAGGCCACAGCCACCTCCTTCCCTCTTCTTTGCCTATCCTCCCAATCTTCCCATCCCTTCCCATCCCTCATAAGGTCCCTGTTCGCTTTGCAGGTGAAGCCACCTGGGCGAGGTGCACGTCCCACCTCCCCAGTTGTATCCCCCAACCCGATGTTCCCAGCTCCAGGACACTGCCGTGTAGGCGGTAATGGTGGAATCCCTCGCTCAGTTCGAGGGAAAAGCCTACCCTGAAGGGTAAACCGACTAAATAATAATAATAATAATAATAATATAATTTCGTGGTGTGTTTGCTGGGAAGCCTGTAGGCTATATGGATTTTTATTGGCTATATAGATTTTAGAATGATAATTGGCTCCCTAACTCTGTAATACACCAAATTCTATACTCTTACTAATGGGGATGCGATTAGTAGAATCGTCCACCTTGTAACGGGTATATGTACAAAAAGATAGCTCGTGTGATGCATGTGTTTTGCATGCCGTGAGTGATATTGCTTTCCGTTTAGCTTAAACTTTGTCGTTGCAGAGAGGTGGAGACGAAGAGTTTCTAATGAGAACATTTCTTGTGACGTCACAGATGCGATTTTGACCGCGACATGCCCATGTCTCTTACAATATTTGCATACGCCTGCTGATGTGATTTCATAATTAGGTTAGCAAGTTCCGCTGCCTGGTTTATATAAAGCTTATTGCACTGTATATGGAGCACGCTTCACGTTCAACTTTTTCGTTCCAGATGTTTTCACTATGAATATGGATAAAACCAACTCATTGTGGAATTGTACCGACTGTTTCCTTCACACATCTGCCATGTGGTATTATTCAATAACGTGGATTCCTCAATTTCGATGCGGATTCGAGTGCAGGTAGAGGAAGACAGGCATTGTAAATAAAGATAGTTTTGAAACCATTTTTCAGTGTTGCCATATTTACATTTAATATTTTAACTTTCAGTCGGTCATCATAAAATCCTCCTAATTAAGACAAGAGTTTGTGTACATTCCTGTTGACCGACTGAAAAGCACCAAACTCTTGTTTACTAAGGCAACACTGAAAAATGGCTTCAAACCCCACAATCATTCCAATTACTAGAGTATGTGAAAAAATACTTGAAATAAATTACAAGTGATAAAGATCTACGGACTATTGAAGATGATGATCTTCTTCTTTCTCTCCTCAACCTGGCGGTTGGTGGTAGCATAAATGTCTTCGTCCAAAGGTCTTCTACCCTGAGCCCGCTGTTTGATCAGGTGGTACGGACATCTTCCTCCGATGTCATCAAAGAACTCTGCTCTTGGTCGTCCTCTTCCTGCCTTGCCTTCCATTTTCCCTTCAAGCAGTGTGATGCACAGTAGGTGGCCTATCCAATTATATCTTCTTTTTTTGATTGTTTCTGTCAGATTGATGGTTTCTTCTGCTCTTCTTAGAACCTCTTCATTAGTTAGCCTTAGGGTCCAAGGTATCTGAAGCATTCGTCACCAGCACCACATTTCAAATGCACATAATCGTTTCTTGTCGGCCTTCAATAGTGTCCAGGTTTCACAAACATAGGTCGCAATGCTCCAAATGTAACTTTTAATGAAGTGGTTTTTGACTTGTAGGGATATGGCTTTTGATGTCAGGAGACTTCTCTTCTTGTTGAAAGCTTCTTTAGCCTGGGCTATTCGAGAGCGGATGTCCTTTTCACACCTCCCATCAGAGGTGATAATGCTTCCCAAGTACTTGAAAAGATTTACTTGAGCCACTCTTTCTCCTCCCAACCATACATTACTGTTCTGACTACCATCTCGATTACATTTCATTACCTTGGGTTTTGTTTTGTTAATCTTCATGCTACATTTTACCCTTAGATGATCATTTAATTCATGTAATGCAATTTCTAGTTTAAAGGGGCATAACATCTAGGTTATCGGCCCCTAATGGTTTGGGTGAGAGTGAAAATGAAACATGATCGAATAAAACTTACAAACTAACTACTCTCTTACAAACTAGAAGAGGAAATGGGAAACAAACAAGGAGAAGAATATAAATAAAAGACAGGAGGAAGGGAAATGCCTTCAACCCTCGAATAATGAGAATTGACGGACTTGGAAGTGAGGAGAGCCACGCAAGTCAGCTAGGAAATGGAAAGAGGCAATGGAAAATGGGGGAAATTTTGACCCAATTCAGGAACTCACCAGCCGTGAGCCCTTGAGGGTGTAGCACTATCCACTATGCACCAGAAGTTGTGGGGATAACACACCCTGCCTCCTTGAGGACCTTGTGCAGAAGGCAGGAGGTATCATGAAAAGAAAAAAGAAGGCTGTCCTCTCAAAGAATGAGGGCATGAGGAAAGATGGGAAAAGGGCCAATTAAGGCGGGAAAGTGAAAGACTCCCTTGGCCTCGGATACCCTAATACCGTCGGGGTCGAAAAAGAACAAGAGTTGGCCAAGGGAGTTCGGTAGGATAGATGACAGAGAGGAGCCCGGCGCAAGTAAGTGGAAACAATGCTGAACTCAGCTGGGGCCCCGTGGTCGCCAACCCACGTCTCACTAGTCGTGAGCCCCAGGGGAGGCGGCGGGGGGGGGGGGAAGGGGGGGGGGCTATTGAAGGAGAAGGAGAAAATGAAAACTAAGAGATTACATATTTCGCTCGTCATGCGAGCATCATCGGTTCCAAATAAGCAAGTCAATTACAAATTGCTGTGTATGCGACAATATTGCTGGAGACATGCATGATAAATTGCTTCTTGTTGAAGTTTTGATTTGATATATCCAGATAGTGTTATTTAAAGGCTCTCAGGAGTTTCCGCGTTCAAAAAACAGGAGCCCCAGAAATTCCATTATCACATACTCTTTTGTCAGTCATAACTCATCAGCTAAAATAAGTAGAAGACTTCTCTTACTTAGGAAGCAAAATAACCAGTGATGGAGGAAGCAAAGAGAATATAAAAAGTAGGTTGGTTCAAGCAAGGAAAGCATTTCTACAGAAAAGGAATCTGTTGACATCGAATATAGATATAGGTAATAGGAAGTCATTTTTGGAAGCCTTTGTCTGGAGCGTGGCACTCTCTGGAAGTAAAACTTGGACTATCGGTGCAACAGAAACGAGGAGAATTGGAGCGTTTGAAATGTGGTGTTACAGGAGAATGATGAGAATTAAATGGGTAGATACGGTAACAAATGAGGAGGTAGTAAGAGCAGTGGGAGACGAGAGATGTTTCTGGTGACTGCTAATGAGGAGAAGAGATAGGCTGGTAGGACGCATACTAAGACACACAGGAATAGCAAGCTTAGTTATGGAAGGAAGGGTCGAGGACCATAACTGTAGGGTTAGACCAAGATTAGAATACATTAAACAGACTGCCTCGGGCGTAGGGTGTGGTAGTTACGTAGAGATGAATCGACAAAATTCGACATGCAAGGTGCCTTCTGGACGCAAATAACAAAGCTTGCACCTGGCAGCCGAGGCCCTACGATATTTTTATATTACCACACTTACTGAAATGAAAATCCACAGCCTGCTTCCAGTCTCCGACCGGGTCAGGAATGGGATGAATGAAGCCCCCATCTAGCGGCGAGGATATGAACTGTGCCGGCTGCCGAGGCCTGACGCACTCCTCTGGGGCAATGATTAAATGAATGACAGATGAAATGAAATGATAGTGGAGAGTGTTGCTGGAATGAAATTTTGACAGGGAAAACCGGAGTACCCGGAGAAAAACCTGTCTGCCTCCGTTTTATCCAGCACAGATCTCACATGGAGTGACCGGGATTTGAACCACGGACCCAGCGGTGAGAGGCCGGCGTGCTGCCGCCTAAGCCACGGAGGCTCATTACCACACTTACTAATTTTCTGAAAGTTTGCTATTCCGTGTTTCACTGGCTATCTCTCTTGTCCCGCATATACGTAGGGAAACATGGAATGTGTGCCAGAGATGTTACCGCCACTTGTGGCTAGAGCACGTCAGGCCCAGAACGCGGAAGTGTCCTGCCACCGAGATTCTCGGGTGAAACATAGTATGCTCAATGTGTGTGGGGAAGGGTTTAAGCACGTAGAGCACGTCTGTATATTTGTGTGAAATACAACGTCTTGTGTGTCTGGTGTTACTGCCATCAGTGGACAAGCATTGCCCAATATTTTATTTACAGTTACTATTACAAAATGTCTTATTTTTTAGCCTACTTTCGATTTTTGCAAAAAATGAAAGTAGACTTATGAGATCACTACAGGGCGAAAAAAAGTGTGTCTGTCTGTGTATGTGTGTATGTGTGTGAGTCTGTGTGTGTGTGTGTGTGTGTGTGTGAGTGTGTGTACTCTGAATGTCTGTCCCCCCCTATCAGTTCGAACACGGTGAGCGCAAATTGAACGAAATTTGGTACAAAGGTAGCACTAGCAAAGGACACCTCAGTGTCATGTTTTATATTGCCGCCATCTTGACGGAAACGTAATGGCGGCCACACAAATGTTCAAAGCTTAAATCAAATTACGACTAACCTAATCATCCGAACTCTACTAAATTTTGCAACAACATACCTTCATGGGGGCAGCATCCTTTGACCAAACTAATAGGTCATCAGCCTAATAGTTTGCGGATGGCGGTCATCTTTGTGTCAAAATCGATTATCCCTATTAATTCGAACACGGTGAAACCGAATGGAATGAAATTTGGTACAGAGGTAGCACTAGCAAAGGGCACCTCAGTGTCATGTTTTATATCGCCGCCATCTTGACGGAAACGTAATGGCGGCCACACAAATATTCAAAGCTTAAATCAAATTATGATTAACCTTATCATCCGATCTCTACCAAATTTTGCATCAACATACCATTATGGAGGGAGCATCCTTTGACCAAACTAATAGGTCATTAGCCTAATATTTTGCGGATGGCGGCCATCTTTGTGTGAAAATCGATTCCCCCTATTAATTCGAACACGGTGAAACCGAATTGAACGAAATTTGGTACAGAGGTACCACTAGAAAATGCCACCTCAGTGTCATGTTTTATATCACCGCCATCTTGACGGAAACGTAATCGTGGCCACCCAAATGTTAAAGGCTAAAATGTAATTACGACCAACCTAATAATCTAGTCTCTACCAAATTTTGCAACAACAAATCTTTATATGGGAAGCATAATCTGACCAAACTGCTAGATCATCAGCCCAATAGTTTGCAGATGGTGGCCAAGTATGTGTGCAAATCGATTCCCCCTATCAATTCAAACACGGTGAAACCGAATTGGACGAAATTTGGTACAGAGGTAGCACTAGCAAAAGGCACCTCAGTGTCATGTTTTATATTGCCGCCATCTTGACGGAAACGGAATGACGGCCACCCAAATGTTAAAAGCTTAAATCAAATTTCGACCATCCTAATAATTTGATCTCTACCGGATTTTGCAACAACATGCCTTTTTGTGGAAAGCATCTTATGACTGACTACAAGGTCATCAGCCCAATAGTTTGCAAATAGCGGCCATGTATGTGTGCAAATCCATTCCCCAGATCAATTCAAACACGGTGAAACCGAATTGAATGATATTTTTTACAGAGGTAGCACTAGCAAAGGGCACCTCATATTCATGTTTAATATCCCTATAGCGCGTTGTATTTCAACAAGCTACTACAACCAACATTCAATTATACTCCTTGAAAAGGACAAAGAGTTATAACAATACCCATGCATTTAGGAGAAAGTAGACTATATGTTCTTTACTGAACATCTTGTTCTAACTGTATTTTGAAAAATTAATGTGAAGCCCAATATTATATTTTATTTTATTTATTTACAATTAATATTACATTGTAAGGGAAGCTGTACTAAGTCTTAGACTGATTTTGGAAAGTAGAATAAGGAAAGATAAGAGAACGTTCATGGCATTTGTAGACTTAGAAAAGGCTTTTGATAACGTTGATTGGACTAAATTATTTGACATTTCGAAATCTATTGGAATAAAGTACAGGGATAGGAGGGTGATCTACAATCTATACAGAAACCAGACAGCAGTCATTCGAGCTGAAGGACATGAGAGAGAAGCTGGTATTCAGAAAGGTGTAAGGCAAGGCTGCAACTTATCACCCATACTTTTCAATCTTTACATTGAACAAGCAATGAAGGAAATTCGTGAAAAATTTAAAGTGGGAGTGAAGATTCAAGGAGAAATAATTTCAACTCTGCGATTTGCTGATGACATCGTCATCTTGGCCAACACGCCCGAGGATTTGAATGCGTTTTTGAATGGTATGGACTCCGTCTTGAGGAAAGAATTCATGATGAAAATTAATAAATGTAAAACAAAAGAATTAGAATGCAGCTGAAATAAATCAGAAACCTGTATGGACATCAAATTGACAGATGTAAAGCTGAAGGAAATAGGAGACTTCTGTTACTTAGGAAGCAAAATAACCAGTGATGGACGAAGCAAACAGGACATAAAATGTAGGTTGGCTCAGGCAAGGAAAGCATTTCTACAAAAAAGAATCTGTTGACTTCGAATATAGATTTTGGTATTAGGAAGTCATTTTTGAAAGCCTTTGTCTGGAGCGTGGCTCTCTATGGAAGTGAAACTTGGACTATTGGTGCAGCAGAAAAGAGGAGAATTGATGCGTTTGAAATGTGGTGTTACTGGAAACTGATGAAGATTAGATGCGTAGATAGGGTTACAAACGAAGAGGTATTAAGACGAGTGGGAGAGGAGAGATGTTTCTGGCGACTGCTAATGAAATAGTTTGGTAGGACACATACTAAGACACCCAGGAATAGCGAGCTTAGTTATGGAAGGAAAGGTCGAGGACAAGAACTGTAGGGGTAGACCAAGGTTAGAATATGTTAGATTGCCTCGGATGTAGGGTGTGGTAGCTACGTAGAGATGAAACGATTAGCTCACGTCAGGGAGGCATGGAGTGCTGCATCAAACCAGCCAAAAGACTGAAGACTCGTACAACAACAACAAGGATAATCCACTTTTATTATTTTAGTTCATTCTTTCAATTACAATTTATCTCATAAACATTTTTCACATCAAACAAACATTAGACTTAAGAACATCTACAGTATTTCATTTTTATTCTTAACTAGCCGTTACCCGCGGCTTCGCCCGCAATAACATTTGGAATCACGTTATAACATTAGTTATATAGATAGATAAGCATGGGTCCTAGTGGAAAATAATTCTATCACCTGAAACCAAAAATGCATGGGACGAAATAAAACATCAAAATATCATGTTCGTTTCGGACCCTAACAGACGTGAAAAATATAATAAAAGTATTAAAAAAACAATTTTCTGAAATTTTATTCGAATGAATCTTTATGTCATTCCTGGGACTTCGAAAATTCCGGCCAAAAAGTACAAAATCATTAATAACTCCCTAAGTATTCGTCGTATGATGAAATAGCACAAGACAAAAAGATGTAATATGTTATTGTCTACAACATAGGCCATGTATAATTTTACACTCAGACATATTACGTCCCCCCCCCCCCATAATCCCCTCCCCATGGGCCCCTTAAATTGGATTTATGAAAAAACGGTCAAACACCTACTTACTTATTTTTATGCTGATTTTTCCGCTGAGTTCCAAACTCCTCGCCTATGTCGTTTAAGAGATACACGCTCCGTTAGGAATCCTTCAACCCCCACTTTTCACCCCATTCACCTCATAATATACACCACATCGAAAAACCCTCAGACACATGTCTTCTTATTTTTAATGATGAGTGTATATGCCGAGTATCACATCCCCCAATGAAACCAATCGGGAGATATTGCTATTAAATGGAATGCAGGTCTACCCCCTTAACACCCCTTTAGAACCTGAATATCCAAAAATCCAAAGGGCGTTTGCGGCCCTTGAGGAAGCTGCATACCATATTTCATTCCAATCCGTTCGGTGGTTTCTGAAATTTCGTGATGAATGAATGAGTCAGTCAGTCAGTGAGTGAGTGGTATTTGAGCTTTATATAGTACATTGATTTCATCCTTGAGCTGAAGAAGACCTCATTGTTAGGTCGAAACATGTACAATATGTCATCATATATTATTTTAGTAGTTTAGATCCCTCTTGCGGCCCACACAAACCGCCGATCGTGACAAATGAGCATTCAAATGAAAGAGAATAGACATTAGCAGTGACTTATTGCACTATAATTTCATAAATATCTATAATTTCTTTAAAAAATGACTTTAAAGAAATGTATGAAGTGTGCGATTTGCAAACACCGTTGATGTAGGAAAATACGCTCCATAATTGCTGTCCACGGGCCGCTGTGACGTCTGTTTCATGTCATTAACATTCTGAGGTCTTTCCTTTATCCTGAAATGTAAATAGTGTTCTATAATAATTTGGTTGAAATAAAAACATAACCATTCTCCTTAAGTCTCTCGTTATAAACCTATTGGGGAAAGTGTGGTTTATGAACATGCGAGATTTCTCGCACAGGTCCGCTAGTAATAGATATAGCCTATTTGTGAATGTATATAATTTAAACTTAGAACACCAGGGAGTGTTCAAGTTTTCAGGAGAATAATATACCTGTAATATGATGCTCCCTTTACCTACTGGATCTGTTGAAATATAACGCAAGTGTCAAATATTCTGTAATTGTAAGTGTTGAAACGACTAACATTGGGACTCGATCACAAATCCCCTAAATTTATGGTAAGTGCACAATCCAATTGCACCAGAAGCGATAAACGCCCCAATTAGTTGATTTGTTATTATTATTGATGCCATGGGCACATGTTCATTTATAATTCACATTTCAACGTGTCTTTTTCAATCTTCCCGCATACCTTAGTGTCTGTGTATAATTTTTTAACATTTGTCGTAGAGTATTTCTCTCTGAATGGAGCTGCAAGAACAGTTTGAGATGCTCACTTTAATATTCTAATAGTTTGATTAGCAGTTCCTTTGCATTGGGTAGGTGGCTTCGGTGGCATAGTTAGTAGCATGCTGACCTTCTATGTCCTAGATCACGGGTTCAAACGTGGCCGAAGTCGTCGGATTATTTATGAACGTTAAAAATCCCTCAGTATGCCTTCATTCGGAGAGGAAGTAAGTTAGTTATTGAGGTTTCAAGTGGCGGAAAGAGAGGAAGTGAAGCCAGCGTGCCCATGTCATAGATTTATGGCATGTAAAAGAACCTTCCACCAACTAAAATTGTGTAAAGCTAAAATTGTAGGTTAGATTTGATTAACGCTCTAAGTTACAACGTTCGTCGCCAGGTGCCGGTTGTGGTGGCATCTAGTAGCCCAGTTCACCACTAGGTATCGTTGACGGTAGTATTTGGTGGCAAAAGTAGGAACTATTTGAAATTGATCCTCTGCAGTCCTTACCTGACTTACAGATAACACACACGAATACAGCCATCACAATTAACACTGGTTGTCAGACAGTTTCTACACAAACCCTAAGTATACGGGACTACAAGACCGCGTTGTCACAGCCCCTAAACTGAGGAACCAACTAACCAACCAACTTTGGCTATATTGTGGTGATTTTGAGATACCTCTAAAGAACAATTTACCTGAACATTGATTGAATTGCTATTATAGTGTAATTTTGTATAGACCTATGTGTGTCAAAATCAAGGAATTTCAAATGTGGTGGTGTGTGAAGCTAGGCGATATAAAATGGGTGCCTTTTACCAGGGTCAGTCACAACCAGGGGCGTATATAAGGGGGGTGCTGAGGGGGATCCAGCCCCCCCCCCGAAAAAAGCCAATAAAAATTACAGTAAGGAAGTGTTGCTTTGGCAAGAGCATAAAACAATATTGTAAGTTTGGTTGTACCCTAATCTTAACTTATTGGCTAAGTTATAAACAATATTAAGATTGAAATTAGACTATCTCGTGGTGTAGTGGCTAGCATTCTTGGCTGCCGCCCCGGAGGTCCAAATTCGATTCCCGGCTCTGCCAAGAAATTTTAATTCTGGTCTGTGAGCTGGAGAGGGGTACACTTAGCCTCGTGAGGCATTACTGAGAATTCCACAGTACGGTACTTTTGAGAAATAAATTATCAACTTGTAAGATGAAAACTGTTTACCTTTCTGCTTAGTAAATTGACAAATATTTAGATATTTGCCTTTCATACTTCATAGGCCTTAATAGAAAATTCATTAACTTTAAAATTGTTATTTATGTTGTATTTTAGAACTTTTTTGTATTGCCAGTAATTGTGGGCTATATAAACTTTGAATCGTATCTAAAATAATTACACAAAGTTATATGCTCTAAAATATTGGTTTATATTTCTGGGTATTTTGCGATGACAATCCCCTGAGAATACTCACAATTTTCTAGGATAGTCAGTCCCCCCCCCCCCCTCCCCCGAAAAAAAAATTTCTATACACCCCTGGTCATAACCATCAAGTGGCTCCACATGTCTTCTATGTCTCCCTAGAGAGTTCATACTCTAATCTTCATGACGTGAGACAACAATACCATGAAAGACGAAATTTACTTGTATTTGGTGCTCTGAAGGAAGGTTTTACCGGCAATAACGTTGGTTTTAACGTTTCCAAGTTCCTGTAAATGAAATACGATATGAGTACCTAATTCGCTACTTCAAGAACAACCCTACAAGATCATCCATGATTACATCGCTCAGATTATCGTACTGAATCTCTCTGTCCTGATCTCGTAAGTATACACTCCTGTGGTGGATAGCTACACTGTTTATATTGTCTGCAATTCACAGAGGTTAAGGACAGGTAATAATAATAATAATAATATCGTATGGCCTCGCGTGCCGGGTGAAAGCTTTGTTATTTGCCACCCAGAGGGCAGCTTGTATGTCGAATTTCGTTGTTCCTTGTCTATGAAAGTCAAGGAGGTTAGATGTTAGATATCTAAGCTCCTTGAACACTATTGCGCTTTCTAGTAGAGAAATGAGGAACTTTGTGTTGGCGGAAACTCCCGAGATTAATTTTGCCATTATGAACTCGGCCTACTGAATTCAAATGGGTTATTTGACATGCCAACATCGTATGACATGCGTATCGTATTTTTTCCGCCTTTCAAAATCACTTACCACGGTCAGGAGCGAACCTGCAATCTTGGGGTTAGTAGACCGACACGCTATCCACTCACCCACCGTGGCAAGCTAAGGACAGGTGCTACTGCCGTATTGGTACAACCATAGCGTATAGAAGAGAAAGTGACGCGACTTGTGGTGTTTGTATGGTCCAGCCGCTAGGTGGCTCTAGCGTCGGCTAGCGCTGAGTGAGGACGGTATCAACACAAGCAGTTGAATGTTACTTTTCAGTACTTGAATGTTATCAGCTTACACTACGTTGTATTAGACATGATGATCCAAATATAAAATTGTCCGCACTGAGTATATAAAACGCTGACGTCCGTTGTGTTGATTATGAAACATCAGATTGAGTCATAGGTTCATATAATAAGGAAATAAAACATTCTGACGGGGGTCAAAATGTAACTGAATGTGTGAAAATCGTAACGCTACAGACCATTCACTGCTGCACTAATAAAGTAAATATAATATAATACAGTATAATGACAAACTCACCCATATAACTTATAGCTCTCAGTTGTCCGAAGCTTTGGACAGCTTACGCGATGATTTTCCAGACTTAGAAGTTGACTGCTCTTTCCTAATTTCTTTCGTACGAAAGAAAAAGAGCACTTCATGAAATGAACAACGAGTTTTCCAATAAGGTCCAGTTTATGTTCCATACACCATCAAAAAATCACGGCCCTAAAACAATCTCATCAATGCTGTCCTAACACTCATAAAATATATCAACCCACAAATTTGAAAGGGAAGATAATTCCATTTCAACGACTACTTCGACCTGTAAAAGAATGTTGAAGACACTGTCAGACGGTTGAGTTAGGTAACTGAGGGTATTTATTGTGCCAAAGTCCTTTATATTAGTGAAAGTTTCAGCTGTTGTGTCCGACGGCCTTTTCACTTTGAAGGGTTGTTGCACACTTCACACAACTGATCCCTTTCCTTAGTTGCTTGACCATGTACCCTGCTAGATAGTGTGGGACTGCACCCGGCTTCAAACTCCATCTCATTCTCGCCATTTCGACTGTCCTTCCTTCTATAATGAAAGTGTCCGTTTTTATAGGGAAATTATCGGAGCAATGTTTGTCACATACATATATATGACTTACTTGACAATTTAATGTCTTTCCTCGGAATGGCCTTAGCCCATTTAAATAAATCATCTTCGGCTTTTGGAGGTCTAAAAAGTGCCTACCTGTTGTAGATGACTTGTCGTATCCAGATCGGCACCCGGGAACAAAGCAACACGGCATATTCACTTACACAGTTTTGTTTGACGAATCTTACCAGGTTATAATTCACTCGACAGCACAAACGTAAAGAAATAAGTGTAAAGGCTTACAAATACTAAACACACCAGTGTCATAACGTATGTATTATTTCACTATCGCTTCTTGATCGCATACACTTTTCAACACCAAGAAATAAGGACTAAACACGGCAGCATTTCCATGTTTTCAAACTCGCGAGCGCTTAGAAAGTGTCTCCAGCCAGCCACAACCAACCGCTGCGCAGTCTACCGGCGGGCGCAGCAACTACCCATACTAAAGATACGGCAAACTCGGGAGTCGGCACACTTTCTCTTCTAAACGCTATGGTACAACTAAGGAAGGTCCATGTCTTGCCATCATAAATGGGTTCCCAGCAAGCTCAATTGTGTAAGACATCGTTTCATAAATTAGTAGCGGCTTCGGTGGCGTAGTTGGTAGCATGCTGAACTGCTGTGCCCAAGATAGCGGGTTCAAACCCGCCCGAATTCGAAGGATTTTTAAGAGCGTTAAAATCCTTCAGTATGCCTTCGTTCGGAAAGGAAGTAAAGCCGGCGGCGGTCCCATGTCATACGTTTATGGCATGTAAAAGATCCTTCCACAGTCTAAACTTGTCTGGAGCTAAATTTCTAGGTTAGATTTCGTTGTAACGCTCTATCAAATTTCCAACGTTCACAACTAGGTATCATTGAGATCTGGTAGTGAAAGTTGGAACTACCGGTACTTGAAATTGAACGGATCTTGTAGCTCACCCTAGTGGTGTCCGCTTGAAATAGCTGCAGCCTCTGGCGAGCCGAACATGTTCTCGGACACTCCCGCACTAAAAGCCGTACGATAAATAATAATACATAAATAAATTAGTTTTATTTTATAGCTCCTTTCCTATTAATTTTGTAGTGTTGTTCTTGATGCGAGCATATCGCCTCGCGACATTGAAAGGAAAGATTCTCAGCTCTATTATTAGATAGGCCTATACAATGTATACAGTACAATGGTGATTACCCTTTAATTGTGAGATCAGTCAGGTTACAATAATTACCACTCACTACTCCTTATTTCCTATGTATAGCATCAACAAGCTGGAGAATATATTAGGAAGCACAAATACTGAATTAGAAACAATTAAGTCGATTTTAAATGCAAACTATGTATGTGACATTCTGTGATGGGATATCCGAGAGTATCTCCCAAACAAGGGGGTCCTACAAGGAGACCCGATGTGCCTGGATCTCTTTAACGTAATGATGTCTGATATTGCGCGATCTATAGAAACAGGAAATGCTAAACTGCTCATGTCGCAGACGACATGGTCATCCTCTCCAGGAACCAAGAAGACCTGCAAGCAGCCATGGAGAGCATTAGAGTATGGGCACTAGAAGATTCTATGGAAATATACAGTGCCAAAACAAAGGCAATGCAATTTAGGAGGGGAGGAGGGTCATCTAATGTGCGGAGGAGAAACACTAGAATTCGTACCCAGTTTCGAATAATTGGGTGTTGTGCTACTAACTACCGGAACCGCTTTTTCCACACATATAGAGGAGCGAGTGACGGCCGCAACCAAAGAAACATATGGCATCCCTAAACTCTTCAGTATATCCCTGGCAACTGCAAAAATGTTCAAGCTCAAAGTTATGCCTGCCGCCACATAGGGAATCCAACTAACATGGCCTAATATGCCGGTGAATAATCTTAACGGGACACTATGCCTAAAAGTTTTCTTTCCCCACAGAGAACAAAACCGCACCAAATTTTATTTCCGTACGACCAACACCTTTCATAAAGTAAAAATTGGAAAATTATTCCTTTCAATTGATCAGTTTGGGCAAAAATTACTAAAAGATAGTCTCTTTCTTTAGAAAAATTAAACCAACTATTTACCACTCAAAATTACTGAAACTTCACATTTTTTCACACTAATACTGACTAATGATTCTGTACATAGGTTTGGGAAAATATGAAATAGTTTCTGAAATAAAATTTGTGTTCACAAAATTACTGTTTTTCTTGTTGGATGCACAGAACTATGGGGGATATATATCTTCATATGCTACAAAAATATTATTGAGATTGGTTAATATTTGGTACTAATTATTTGGTGTAAAGTCCATCGAAATGAATTGTGCGGCAAAACAACATTCAACTCCGAACAACACTGAAACACAAACACAACTCAGGATCATCAAGAAGAAGTCACAACTAATTTAATCTAGGTAAGAGACAAACTTTCTATCTTTACAACACTGCGGGATCAACTAATAAAACAATAATAATAATATAACCACCGTCCGTTTCCTCATGAGTTTGGAGGTTAGGTATTCCTAATTTCTTGGAACTAGTGGATAGACACTGTTATCAGCTTTGTCTTGAATATTATACACACTCCTCTGTAAGACGTCCAGAATTCTTCCATATTTTTGACAACAATAATTAAGCTTTTTGTCGCTTGCAAATTTTGCCACTAGTTTTAGCCAGCTTTATTTATTTCGTTTGCGGTGTCAATTCCTCCCACTCCGTGCCTCTGTGTGTAAATAGAAAAACAACAAAAGAATAGCCAACTAAGGAACATACATTTACCAAGATGTGGAAAAAGATTTCCTTCTCATGGATGAATATTAAGTAATACGAAGCATTCTGACAGCTGACTAGTGGCCACGCCCCCTGCAGACATAATTATAAAGTGTTATTTTACCCATTTCTAATAAAAATCTGATCAAATACTTTTGTGGCATGAAAGTAAAATAACTGAGGTTGAAGAATTTTAAATTAAAAGAAACACAAAAAAAGCCAATTTTTTGGGTAGTCTATAGACTTAGTGTCCCCTTAAGAAACATAAAAACGTTAAAGCAAGACATTTCAAAAGAGCTCTCTCCATCTCAAAGTTCACAGGAACAGCTATGCCTATACCTATATAATAGTGCAAGAATCCTTTATCGAAGACATAAGTCACTGGTTTGGACTACCGGAAACGCAAGCATATAAAACCGTCATCGATGGAAGACAGAACAGAGTTAGCGAGATTCCAAGATAAATAATGGAAACAGAAGCGATGAAATCAGAAACCTGTATGGGACCGAACTTAGAGCTTCCACACCTGTACACACGATTCGCCACCCATAGACTCCAAGGTAAGATATGCCAGAACGAATCATACCATGAATCCAAGGAGGAGAGTGTCTGTAAACTATGCAGCAAGACATGCCCCAGGTACCATTTAGTGAAGTGTGAAGATATAATTCTACCATTCAACACGCTAACAAAGCACTGGTGACAACCAAAACTCAAATTTACACATTGTAAGTCACAAAGTTTTTTATAGTTAGTGTTCTGTTGCTTCACACCCTAACCGAGAGAGTGTCTGTATCCTTTATACAAATTCTGAACCATTCGTTCAAGATTGGGGTTATGTTACCTAGTAGTATTTTTAAAAATTTCTACGTACTGTATTGACATGCATCGACTGGATACGTTGCACTACCTTGGCTTTAATTTTCGACACTGTAGCTATTAAGTGTTTAGAGTTATTATCCCTATATATAAAATTGTACTTTTGTCTTCTGCCTGTCTGTCTGTCTGTCTGTCTGTCTGTCTGTCTGTTCCTCCGTCAATTGAAAACAACTTAACAGATTTCGTTCAAAATTTGCAAATAGCTATAAGACCAACCGTAAAACACTTTAGGATGTAAATTTTAACAAAATATGCAATGCGCTTAAGGGCACCAAGAGGTGCCCTATTGTATTTACCTTCGATTTACTCGTGTGATAGGTCGTAAGAAAGGTCTTTATACGGCAAGATTATTCTCATTACTTCCTGTAACGAAAAGTTTTCTATTTCAATCTAATATATAAAAGTGATAGTCTGTATGTATGTATGTATGTATGTAAGTGGGTTGGTTCCGTATACAAATCTACACCGTTACACCAATCTCAACCATATTTTGCATACACATAGTTTAGGACCCAGAAGGAACCGCTGGCTACATGAATTTTCGATAGTCCTTCTCATTCTACTGATTTCGGTCCTTTTGTACTCGAGCAAAGGCTAATATAAAGTCATAAAATATACTCACGAAGGAATGGCAAGCCAGATAGTTTCCATGGCAACATAACTAAAGTCGAGACACGGCCGACTGGATGCCAGTTGCGCTCTGCACTACCGGTATAGAAAATGAGGATCTTTATTTCAAATCCCGTTAGTTACTCAACTGCTCACACAGCACTGTCAACCGAGTATAGCATAACAAAGACTTGACACTATCTACTAGATATTTGTCAAATGCCACTCACTCACTCACACATTCATCACGAAATCTCAGAAAACGCCCAACGGATTGGAATGAAATTTGGTATGCCGCTTCCTCAAGGACCGTAAACGCCCACTAAGAAAGGATTTTTGGATATTCAGGTTCTAAAGGGGTGTTAAGGGGGTACACCTGCATTTCATTGAATAGCAATATCTCCCGATTGGTTTCATTGGGGATGTGATACTCGGCATATAAACTCATCATTAAAAATAAGAAGACACGTGTCTGAGGGTTTTTCGATGTTGTGTATATTATGAGGTGAAAGGGGTGAAAATTGGGAGTTGAAAGATTCCTAACGGAGCGTGTATTTAATAAACGACATAGGCAAGGAGTTTGAAACTCAGCAGAAAAAGCAGCATAAAAAATAAGTAAATAGGTGTTTGACCGTTTTATTATAAATCCAATTTAAGGGGCCCATGGGGAGGGGTGAAATTCTGGGGGGGGGGGGGTGGAATACAGGAAAGAAAGTGTCCTAACTGATTGACTGACTGACTCACTCATCAAACTCAGGGGGGAAAACTGCTTTAAAGTAATTAAATAGCTATTCGACAGTTTTTTTTTCATAAATCAAATTTAAGGTGTTCATGGGGAGGGGTGAAATTCTGAAAAAGGAAATTGAAAGAATATGTCTTGACTCACTCACTCACTAACTTATCATCGCCCAGTCAAAATTATTGAAGTTAGAAACATGACAGTTTGGTGAAATGTTCATTGTATGTCAAACCCGTCTACTAAGGGAGGATTTTCGGATATTCAGGTTCTAAAGGGGTCTTACGGGGGTTAAACCTGCATTTCATTGAATAACAATATCTCCCGATTAGTTTCATTGGGGGATGTGATACACGGCATATAAACTCATCATTAAAAAATAAGAAGACACGTGTCTGGGGGTTTTTCGATGTGGTGTATATTATGAGGTGAAAGGGGTGAAAGATGGGGGTTGAAGGATTCCTAACGGAGCGTGTATCTCATTAACGACATAGGCGAGGAGTTTAAAACTCAGCCGAAAAAAAACAGCTTAAAAATAAGTAAATAGGTGTTCGACCGTTTTTTATTTTTCATAAATCCAATTTAAGGGGCTCATGGGGAGGGGTGAAATTCTGGAAAAAAAACAGGAAAGAAAGTGTCCTAACCGATTGACTCACTCACTCTTCAAACTCAGGGGGGGGGGGGGGGACTACTTAAAAATAAGTAAATATGTGTTCGACAGGTTTTTGTGTCAATCAAATTCAAGGGTTTCATCGGGAGGGGTGAAAACCTGAAGAGAAAAAAAATGAAAGAATATGTCCTGACTGACTCACTCACTCATCATCGCCCAGCCAAAAATATTGAAGTTGGAAACATGGCATTTTGGGTATATGTTCGTTGTATGTCAAAACCGTACACTAAGGAAGGATTTTTGGATATTCAGGTTCTAAAGAGGTCTTAAGGGGGTTAAACCTGCATTTCATTGAATAACAATATCTCACGAGTGGTTTCATTTGTGGATGTGACACTCGGCATATAAACTAATCATTAGAAATAAGCAGACATGTGTCTAAGGGTTTTTCGATGTGGTGTATTATTATGAGGTGAAAGGGGTGAAAGTAGGCGGTTGAAGGATTCCAAACGGAGCGTGCAGGCCTATCTCTTAAACGACATAGGCGAGAAATTTGAAACTCGGCGAAAAAAAATTCAGCTTTAAAAATAAGTCAATCGGTGTTCAACCGGTTTTTTTTTTTCATAAATTAATTTAAGGGGCCAATGAGGTGTGGTGAAATTCTGGGGGGAAAAAGGAGAGAAAGTGTCCTAACTGACTAACTCACTGGGGCCCATGGGGAGGGGTGAAATTCTGGTAAAAATAATTGAAAGAAAATGTCCTGTCTGACTCACTCACTCATCACGCCCAGCGAAAACTATTAAAGTTGGAATTATGAAATTTTGGGAATATGTTCGCTGTATGTCGAAAACGTCAACTATGGAATGATTTTTGTTTATTCGTGTTTTAAAGAGGTGTTAAGGGGGTAAACGTGTATTTCATTGAATAACGATATCTCATGAGTTGTTTCTTTGGGGATTTGATAATCGGTATATAAACTAATCACTAAAAATAATCAGACATGTCTAAGGGTTTATCGATGAGGTGTATATTATGAGGTGAAAGGGGTGAAAATTGGGGGTTGAGGGATTCTTAACGGAGAGTGTATCTCTTAAACGACATAAGCGAGAAGATTGAAATTCGGTGGGAAAAAACAGCTCAAAATATAAGTAAATAGGTGTTCTCCCGTTTTTTCATAAATCCAATTTAAGGGGCCCTTGGAGAGGGGTGAAATTCTGGGGGGAAAACAGGAAAGAAAGTGTCCTAACTCACTCATTCATCAAACTCAGGGGGGAAGAACAGCTCAAAAATAAGTAAAGAGGTGTTCGACCGTTTTTTTTTTTCAAAAATCCAATTTAAGGGGGTGAAATTCTGAAAAACAAATGAAAGAAAATGTCCTGACTTACTCACTCACTCATCATCGCCCGGCCAAAATTATTGAAGTTAGAAACATGACATTTTGGGGCTATGTTCGTTGTATGTCGAAAACGTCCACTAAGGAATGATTTTTGGGTATTCCGATTCTAAAGGGGTATTAAGGGGGTAAACTTGCATTTAACTGAATAACAATATCTCCCGATTGGTTTCCTTGGGGATGGGATACTCGGCATATAAACTCATCATTAAGAATAAGCAGACATATGTCTAAGGGTTTATCGATATGGTGTGTATTATGAGGTGAAAGGGGTGAAAAGTGGGGGTTGAAAGATTCCTATCGAAGCGTGTATCTCTTAAACGACATAGGCGAGGAGTTTGAAACTCGGAGGAAATCGATCAGCTTAAAAATAAATAAATAAATAAATAATTAAAATAAATAGGTGTTCGACCATTTTTTCATAATTCCAATTTAAGGGGCCTATGGGGAGGGATGAAATTCTGGAAGAAAAACGTCCACTAAGGCAGGATATTTGGATGTTCACTCTCATCGACCAACCAAAACTATTAAAGTTAGAAGAATGATATTTTGGGGATATGTTTGTCGTATGTCGAAAACGTCTACTAAGGAGGGATTTTTGGATATTCAGGTTCTAAAGGGGTGTTAACGGGGTTAAACCTGCATTTCATTGAATAACAATATGACATGACTATGACGCGAGCGAAGCGAGACTAAAAATGAGATGGTGTGTGTCTGTGTATTACTCAATCACGCAAGTACCACTGGTCCGATTTACATGAATTTTACTTGAGAGTAGCTGATTTACCTGGTTAACATATAGGCTATTTTTGATTTCAATACATTGCACTATTTAAAGATGGCGACCATTTTAGTGACGTCACTACACCCCTTGGTTTCAAACTTTCATATTTCCATTTCAAATAAAAAGAGAACGCTAAGAAATAGCAAATTTTGATGGCATATACGAGTTTTAAAATTACATTTTCTATCCGAAAGGTATCTCCAGCGGTTAGCGAGTAAAACATAATTTTGTGCTATAAAACACGGTCAACGCCGAGCGGTGTAGTTGGACAAAATGTTCCATCCTTAATCTCCCTCTGCGCAGCACCTCTCCTATCCCCTGTTTTAACTGTCACCTTCACATTTTAATTTATTTATGACGCGTAGCGAAGCACGGGTACTTCAGCTAATTTATTATAAAAGTTGTAAATATGAGCCTAAAATACTGAATTTGCATACCCCACAAGGTTTATAATTTCATATAGGGGCGTCATCACGAGAATAGTCTAGCCATAAATACTGTTAAAATTAAAAAGTGAATAACGCAAATATTATGTGAAGTATTTAAATTTGCTGTTAGTATGTAGTACTTACAGGCATTCTTTACACAAAACACCAATCACTTTTTGAAATGGTTGGCCTGTTTGCCATCTCTTGATGAATACAGTACATTTGCATTTGTCAGTTGGCACAGGCTAGAGTAAAAGGTGGCTTTTCACCGATGTCTCAGTCTCACTCATGGCTGTGATTATATGGAAGCTACTGAGGTATGGGTGGTGCTTAGTAGTGGCATTCAGGGCACAGTCAGTGCCTGTGAATGCTGTGAAAAGTTCTACTCATAGAGTTAGGACTACTGTTCTGACTCAGTGAGGAAAGAAATGGCAAACTACCTCACTCCTCTTCTTGCCTAGAACGCCTCAATATAGCGCTGCTTTGAACGGCGGTGCTTTTGAGGATCCAACCAGCCTTCGGGCTTACTACCTAACAGACAGACCTTTAACACTGATACAGGCTCTGAGCCATTGTGGCCACTCGTCTATGGCGGAACGGAGGCCATCCAGGGGGAAAGCGGCCACTGCTGACAATAAGGAATGATTTAAACTTCCAATGGTGGGGTGTCTCCTATTGCAGACGATGCCCTCAAGCACTGACAGCAGTCTGTAGTCCAAAGGGTTTAGGTCCGGACTGCTACTGGGCCAATCTTCAGTTGAAATGATGTCGGGGACATGACGCTGAAGCCATCCTTGAGTTGACCTAGCCTTGTGGGCTGGATCAGAATCCTGCTGGGAAGTCCAGGGTTGGTTTTAAAACAATGAGCCACTTAAGTTCTTCACAATAGGCTCCAAAACGGTGCTTTCGTACACTCTGGCGCTGGTTTTAACACACTTTTCGCAGAAATTCATCTGAGTGGTGCCAGAATAACTCACCCCACCGCACCATCACAGAGGAGGGATGATGGGCCCTCTGAACGTTCGGAACCTTTTTACTGGCTTCCCGAGATGATGATGCATAAACCATTTCGTTTTGCACCTTGAAAGATTCTTCAATAGTGAATACCTTTTCATCGGTGAAGAGGATGTTTCGATGACCATTTTGTGCGTAACGCTGCAGGAGACGTCGACATTTAAGCACTCTAAGCTTTTTTAGGAGCGCGTCAAGGTAATGTCCTGTTTGTCGCCAATAAGTCCGTAGTCCAAGGTCCTCTGACAGAATCCTCGACATTGACCTGTTTGAATTGTTCATTTCACGGACCATGATAACCTGCTTCCGCATCGCATTTCTGCGCATACGAGCCGCCACTTCCTTTTTTGCTGTTGGAGTTCAGAGACTGCGTGGGCGACCCTCCCTCGGACGATCCTTCACAGTCCCGGTTGCAGTGAATCGCTCAATCGTCTGGTACGCAAACATATGACTGATTTTTAGCTTTTGCAGCGTCTTGAAAATGTCACTTGGAGATTTTTCAACTTTATGTAATGCTATTAATGCAACGCAGTTTTCATAATCACCCCCATTCAATTTTAAACCTGGAGATAGATGCTTCCTCTTTCACAGACAAGTTAACAATGGTTCAAGGTTATCGTGTGCACACTGGTAGTTCTCTACATGCCAAACCGGTTGTACAGTGTGTGTCAAAATTTGTAACAGTATTTATGGCTAGACTATTATTATGAAGCTGGGATTATAAGCGTTTATGTACGGTCTTCCATTATCCACTTCTAATGTTGCTGTCGCCAAAACACGCAAGGCTAATACAATTAAGAAACATAAATTCATTGGCCCTCAAAATGTGTTAGTTAGGTTAATATTGCATTCAATGACTGAAGTAGGCTCCTTAAATATTCAGTTATATCAGGAAAACATCAGGCTTAATCTATAAGCTACAAGCAGTGTAAAGCCGTCGTACCCTCCTCTTTAATAACTTCAGCACAATTTTTGATCAGATGGAAATCACGCTCGAGGACTTTGAGTGTCAATAATATTCCTAAGTATAACATCGACCTTTCTCCGAGTTGCACACAATACGACAATGCGAGCAAAGGTACGATCTCTTAATATCCAATTGTGATCCCGAGCATAACAGGTAGTATTTTATAATTTCAATATGATGACTCCGTATGATATTCATTATCATCATGTTGGTTACAAAGGGTCCTGATATAATACTTCCTGAATGCCACGAAATGTGGGCCTTGACTCATTGGATCATTGCTTATCGACTATATTGATTGCATGATTGGAACGGTCGCCATCATGAAATGTATTGGCTGAACTTCTAATTTGGATCACACAAGCTTCGCAAACGATGGTTTGCTTTTATAAAATTTGGCGTTGGTTAATTCAGGTCGGATTCAATCTAAGTATTGAAATATTGGGTGGCCACCATTTTGTTTTCGGAAAGATGGCGGGATGGCGGCATCATAAGTCTTTACACTACAGTGTTCCCATTACTACAGTCCAGCCACCGAGTGTACGGTTCTGACATTTCTCATGAAGGAGGCAGACAGCGTTGCCGGTTCTGCACCGCGGAATATAAAACAACCTGGACTACATAAAATATTTCATAAGTTTTTAAAAGAATTCTGTCGAACGGCTGACCATATTACTGAAGTAATTTGCTTACACACAGTTAACCGGTAATTGTGCACACACGAGACAATAAACGATCAAACCTGCACTAGCACACAGAGCAACAGCTTGACTCCAGAAGAGACCCTAGGCAACATCGAGCAAAATTTAAAGACCGGCTTACCGGGAAGTCCGCTGATTGGTACAAGTGACAACATTCCTCATGGTACTATGCGACTTCGCCGACATAGGCAAAATTCCACTTCAATCGAAGAATTTAGGTTTTGTAACCGCAAAATGTCGGAATAACAAAATGATGCATTAAATTGCAAATGGGGTGTGGGACTTCCACGGTGCATAGTGAAGACGCTAGAGAAGAATTACTATGATGGGAAGTTTCAAGGTCCTATTAACGGCTTCTCACTGCCATAGGTTGACTATAATGCTATCATTACCCCTATTACCCCACCATCGCCAAACGTCAAAGCTGGACTGGACTGTAGTGCTACTACTGTACTAAATTTGATTCAATTCGGTTACGTCGCGTCGTTTGGGAATTGATAGGGGGATTTGGCCTTCGTAGATCCCGTGAATCAACATTGTTTACGAAATTCGAATGTGGGCTAAAAAGCTCGAGGCTGACAGTTGGAATCTATTAGTTTTTGCAATGAATGCAACACTTAAGAAATTAGCAAACACCCAGCGGTGCTGACCGCTTTCTCTATCCTGGCTAAAATGCCGGTGAGAGCTTACGAATGAATTAATGGATATTAAAGATAGCATAACAAAATCGATATTCTCGCCCTTTAATGAATTACTCCTTATCATACCATACAATCAAATAAATTGATCATCCTTGTGCTATGTTGTAAATTTCTCTGAAGTAGTTTCCATTATTCATCCAACTGAGAGATCAAACGTTTGGTGGTTATTAAATGGAAGGGACCACTTTTGATGATTATAGTCGGTGTTATACTGTGCCGTGGGGTTGTATGTTTTACTACATCCTGAAAAATTAACCATGGCAAATCAAATCAATCACAATGAGGTCGTACTCAACATCTACAAGGCTGTAACACCTTTACATTACGTTTTTAAAGTTGTTGGTTATGCAAGTCTCAGGATAGATGGGGAAGGAACATTTCAGCGTTCCCGTATTGGCACAGTGTGTAGCGTATTAGTGTTTACAGCCGTGACATGTGCAAGCATATGGCTATTCAAATATTACATTGACTTAAACTCTTCATTAGCAAGACTCCAGCTTATCACGGCAATATTGTCAGCAATCTGCATGCACACCATGGTGTTGTACACTCTAGCGGCTAGTGCAACCAGAGGAGTTGAAATATGCAGAAGCATTATCGAGAAGTTAACTACAATCGTGATAATACTCAACCTTTCCACTAAAATGATGGCTTACAGGATAAGACTATTGCAGATCTTGCAAATAACAATTATAACAGTTATTTTAATAATTATAGCTAGCTATGCTATTTGGCGATATCTTAGATCTTTCAACAAGTTATGGTGCACAATGTATTATTAAACCCTAATGATATTTTCATTAATATCACTAACCTACGTGGACTTAGTACTTTTGATAAGATATTTTGCAAATGAAATAAACAATACATTAATTAAATTTCTGAAAGTTAAAACAAAATGTAACGGGAAGACATGTTCCAATATTTCAAATTCCATTATGGAAGGTATTGTTTCTGTACATTCATCACTGAAGCATGGAAATGCACTGTCGGAAAAGACGGTCTGGAGGACTAGAATGGACAAAACCTCACCACGATCAAGGATTGCTGCTGTGGTTGATAAACTGAGAATACCCCATACCGTGCTACAGTCTGTAATTGATAATGCTAATGATTTCTTTGGGTTTACTCTGATGCTAATATTCATGTACACATTCATGCAAACAAGTATTACCCTGAATTATTACTTCAACAATGATAGAAAAGAAGACAACGCATTCGTGGTGATGGATCTTATGCACACTCTGTTCGTTCTGCTGTTTTTCTTCTTAATCATGATTGTGATCTGCCTTGCTCGTCACTGTGCTTGCAGTGCCGCCAACCAACCAATGACCCTTATCAACACCTTAACCCTGATACCCTCCATGGGGAGTGATGTGGCCACTCAACTGAAACTCTTCTCGCAACAAGTGGAGCGTTCCCGAGTGCAATTTACTTTGGCTGGGTTTTGCTCCATAAACCGACCTTTTCTGCTATCCTTTATGGCAGCCGCTACCACATATGTATTAATCTCCCCGGGTAAAAATTAATTATTTCATTCTGATAATTGAAAATCCACAGCCTGCTTCCAGTCTCCGACCGGGTCAGGAATGGAATGAATGAAGCCCCGATCTAGCGGCGAGGATATGGACTGTGCCGGCTGCCGAGGCCTGACGCACTCCTCTGGGGCAATGATTAAATGAATGACAGATGAAATGAAATGATAGTGGAGAGTGTTGCTGGAATGGAATTTTTGACAGGGAAAACCGGAGTACCCGGAGAAAAACCTGTCTGCCTCCGTTTTGTCCAGCACAGATCTCACATGGAGTGACCGGGATTTGAACCACGGACCCAGCGGTGAGAGGCCGGCGTGCTGCCGCCTAAACCACGGAGGCTTATTCTGATAATTAATGGAATTAATTCCTAAAATTCCTTTTCAATCAAGGTGTTTTCTAGGTGTATTAAATTACTTTGTATGTTAAGTTGATAAACCACCTCATAGAGCAGCGGATAACATTCTAAGCTGTCAGCCCTGAGGTCTCAGTATCTTTCACGACTCTGCCAAGACATTCAATGCTGGTCTAAGTATAGGAACCGCTTTCACTCAACCTATTTGAACGAAACCATACGAATATTGTCAGTCTTCGTCTTCTGTTGGTGATGTTTGCGTTCCTTTGAAGTGATTTCATTTGAAATTGTTGATCATTCAATGATTACATCGTCATCGTGTTGTCGACTCGTTCCAGGTTTGTCGTTGAATTTTACTTCTTTCTGCTTTTTAATGTTATCATTCCATTTTTGAATATTTTTTGTATTAACCAAATTCCTCTTAGATGTTGACGGCATGGTGACAAAAACTAAACTGACAAGCCTTGGACACCAAGCATTAGACCACATCCTTTGTTATGTGTAGTTTACTAAATCTATCTCTACGAGCGCTAGTATTGACTCATACATGGTCAAATCAATATCGACATATCTACTTCCGTTTTGAGAAAATCTGAAATCTACTTTCCAAAAATTAAGGATAAAAGATCGAAGAATAATATAAAAACAATCAAACTTGAATTTCATTTGAATTTGTCGAACCTGTTCCATTTTGTGAAACAAGCGTACTTTAATATGTGTTTTCAAAATATCACTTAAGGCGGAAGTAATTTTATTTTGGAATATGATTGAGCTTATCAGAACACGCATGTTTACACTTTTCAAGGTCTTCTAGCCTTTCAACGGTTGGCACAATTTTCAAAATAGCTTAACTTTACCATTTGGTAATCTAGTCCCCTATAGTCCTTGTGCTCTTATTGCCATTTAAAAATAATTTCAACTTTAAAACTAACACTATCTATATATATATATATATATATATAAATGAATTGTTGTTCGTTAGTCTCGCTAAAACTCGAGAACGGTTGGACCGATTTGGCTAGAATTATTTGTGGAAGTCCAGAGAAGGTTTAAAAGGTGAATAAATATGAAAGTTGTAGCGCACGAGTAGATTCAACAAATGAGTGACGGCACGCGAATGGCTTAAACAAAGTCCCGTATGTTTTCATATACCATTCATCCGATTGCTATGAAACTTTGGTTGTATTGTTGTGCACACTCCAAGAAAGGTTTCTGACTTAGTAAATCCTTTTTATAATAGGTAGCGCACGAGAAAATTCAACAAATGAGCGACGACTGCCGAAGGGTTTCAACAAAGTCCTGTATGCGTTCACATACCATTCGTCCGATAGCGATGAAACTTGGGTGAGAGGTTGTGTACACTACAGGCAAGGTGTCTGGCTTAGTAAATCCATGTTATAATAGGTAGTGCACGAGTAGGTTCAACAAATGAGCGGCGACGAGCGAAGCGCTTCAACTAAGTCCCGTATGCCTTCATATACTATTCGTCTGATAGTGATGAAACTTGGGTGAGATGTTGTGTACACCTCAGGGAAGGTTTCTGGTTTAGTAAATCGACTTAACAATAGGTAGCGCACGATTAGATTCAACAAATGAGCGACGACGGCCGAAGCGTTTCAACAAAGTCGTGTATGCGTTCACATACCATTCGCCCGATAGCGATGAAACTTGGGTGAGAGGTTGTGTACACTACAGGCAAGGTTTCTGGCTTAGTAAATCCATGTTATAATAGGTAGCGCACGAGTAGATTCAACAAAAGAGCGACGACGAGCGAAGCGTTTCAACAAAGTCCCGTATGCCTTCATATACTATTCGTCTGATAGTGATGAAACTTGGGTGAGATGTTGTGTAAACTTCATGGAAGGTTCCTGGCTTAGTAAATCCACTTAACAATAGGTAGCGCTCGAGTAGATTCAGCAAATGTGCGACGAGGGGCGAAGCATTTCAACAAAGTCCTGTATGCGTTCACATACCTTTCGTCCGATAGCGATGAAACTAGGGTGAGAGGTTGTGTACACTTCAGGCAAGGTGTCTGGCTTAGTAAATCCATGTTATAATAGGTAGCGCACGAGTAGATCCAACAAATTAGCGACGACGAGCGAAGCGTTTCAACAAAGTCCCGTATGCCTTTATATACTATTCGTCTGATAGTGATGAAACTGGGTGAGATGTTGTGTACACCTCAGGGAAGGTCTCTGGTTAGTAAATCGACTTAACAATAGGTAGCGCACGATTAGATTCAACAAATCAGCGACGACGGGTGAAGCGTTTCAACAAAGCCCTGTATGCGTTCACATGCCATTCGTCCGATAGCGATGAAACTTGGGTGAGAGGTCGTATACACTACGGGCAAGGTTTCTCTCTTAGTAAATACAGGTAGCGCACGAGTAGATTCAACAAATGAGCGACGACGAGCGAAGCGTTTTAACAAAGTCCCGTACTATTCGTCTGATAGTGATAAAACTTGGGTGAGATGTTGTGTACACTTCATGGATGGTTTCTGGTTAGTAAATCAACTTAACAATAGGTAGTGCACGAGTAGATTCAAGAAATGAGCGACGACGGGCGAAGCGTTTGAACCAAGTCCTGTATGCGTTCACATACCATTCGTCCGATAGCGATGAAACTTGGGTGAGAGGTTGTATACACTACGGGCAAGGTTTCTCTCTTAGTACGTCCATATTATAATAGGTAGCGCACGAGTAGATTCAACAAATGAGCGACGACGAGCGAAGCGTTTTAACAAAGTCCCGTACTATTCGTCTGATAGTGATGAAACTTCGGTGAGATGTTGCGTACACTTAATGGAAGGTTTCTCGCTTAGTAAATCCACTTAACAATAGGTAGCGCACGAGTAGATTCAAAAAATGAGCGACGACGGGCGAAGCGTTTAAAAAATCATGTATGCGTTCACATACCATTCGTCCGATAGCGATGAAACTTGGGTGAGAGGTTGTGTACACTACATGCAAGGTGTCTGGCTTAGTAAATCCATGTTATAATAGGTAGCGCACGAGTAGATTCAACAAATGAGTGACGACGAGCGATGCGTTTCAACAAAGTCCCGTATGCCTTCATATACTATTCATTCATTGCGATGAAAATTTGGTTAGTTGATGAACACGCTCCCATGTTTTTAGCCTACTTTTCACATTATGCAAAAATGAGGAAAAAGTAGACTTTGAGATCGATCCGGGAAAATGTGTGTCTGTCTGTCTGTCTGTGTGTGTGTCCCCCCCCCTAACAACTCCTAAACGGCTGCAGCAATCAAAACCAAATTCAGTATGAGTAAAGATGTGCATGGGAATATCTCTCGTCCATATTTGAAAATGATGTCAGTGCTACCACCTGCTGAAAAAACGCACTAGAAATTTGAGCTCCATGTTGGATATCTTGCAAGGTATACATGGGAGCTATTCCAAAATTGGCACACATGTAGATAATACTATTTCAGTTTAATTTCCAGGAGTCCAACCATGACAGTGTTGCCAAAATAATTTTAAGCCTTCTGATAGGTACAATGTTTAAATGCATATAACTTCTACACATCAATTGGATTTCAACCAAATTTTGTATGTAATATCTGTACTTAAACAGATATGACTGATCGTATTCTTAAGAGCCACCAGGCCTGCCAACTGTTCATAATTGCTCTCTCTATTTTTTATCCAAATACCAATATATCAGAAAGTATGCAAGCCAACAGCTTTAAACTATGCACACGTATATTCTGACATTTTAGATTAGTTTGGAGTAACTTATTGTGCCCTTTTAGCAAGAAATATGCCAATCACAGTATACCAGCGTAGCTCAATTCGGGATTTTCGGGGCAGCGGTAAGTTCACCCACTCTGTGACTCACATATTTTAGATTAATTAGAGGATACACTTGCAAAAATAACAACAAAATCAACTCCTATTTTAACACATTTAATTAATAAAAATTATGGCGCTACAAACAATTAAACAATTAAATTACTGACCCATAATCATCTACTTGTTCCAAATGAACAAGGAATAACATAAGAATAAAACAAATATTGTATTAAAACATATGGTTTCCATATAAACCAACAATTCCTAATTATTTTTACTTCCATAAAGCATCAACTGTAAGTTTCATATAACTACGAGCTCTTTTGGGCTCAATGCTTTCTATTATAATGGTGTCATTCTTTGTACACCTCAAATACTACTTTTTTATATTTTCTTAATCATCAAAACAAATGTATAATTACATTTAAAATTACATGTTAATTATCTAACTCAATATTTGGGCATTTCACCGGTTTTCAGCTGTTATCATCTCTCTCTAGTTTTACAAATACATTAAGGTAATCAGGAAATTACTTGTGTACTCCAGAGTATGAAGATACTTGACACAGTCAAAAAACTATGGTCACTCCCGAAACCTAGTTGCCTTCAATTAACTCATGGAATCCTACTTCCATACAACATTACAATAGGGATTGTTATTTATCTCATACGTCTTATAAGACCATTATCACTTTAAAAAAAACTACGATCTGAACAGGCAAGCGGAAATATCAATCTACAAGGACCTCGGTTCAACGCCCGGGTCGTTAACAACTTTAAACACTCCTGTGTATTCATTACTCCTTACAAGACGGCCTTCAGACACCCCTCCTACTCCAAGGGTGTGACCGTGAAACTTGAGAGTTATTTATGACTATGCGGGAACCCTCCCGTCTAGTCTAAGCTAGAGCTCTCTTTAATGCTTTTACAAACAGCTTTTCGTTCATTCTCAATTCTTTGGGGAGACCTGGCATTCTACTCATCGTTTAAATTCAACAATATTATTGGGCTCATAAACCACATTCGTAATCTTGGCATTTATTAATTATGAAAGGTCCTCATTGATTGGGGAAGAGATATACACATTCTACGACGAATAATAAAGGGGCTTTCACTATAAGAGGATTCTGAGTTCGAATCTCTTCACATGCCTCGGGAACCATTCCCATAAAGAGGACTATACAAAATGCGATTTAGGGTCAGCCTATAGCTTCAGACCTACGCTCAATACCATACATTTGCTCCCTTTCAATACAAAATACACTATGGCCTCGTGATACTACGTCACAAATAGAGGACTTACACCAATTCTCAATTCGCTACAATCAACTGCCTCTCATAAGTAATTTACCAAGTATATTAACTTTTACGCGTTCCTAGCGTGACATTTTATTTTAATTGCGCTCTTTTGCGCTATACTTTATTTTAAGCCTAGCGTCATCCAAAGAACTGATAATATCATATTAACAATTGATACACATCTCAATTTTTATATTATTCTTTTCCTTTGACAATAACTTTCTCTCTTTTTTAAGAACATGCATTTTAACATCATGTCTATACTTTTTATTAAGGCTCTAACGCTCTTATGTTCACATCAATTAATTTGACCTTTATTTAATATTTCCTTACTTGGTTATTATTATTATTATTTCATATCTTCATTCTTTACAAAAAGCTCAAAAGCTATTTCTTTCATATAACTCAAATTTTATTTAAATATCTTTCATGATAATTATTAATCTTTCGCTTGCTCTTATGACATTCGTCAAATACACTGACATTTTTCATATATTTCATCTACTGGATTTATTCTTTTACATAATTACTTATAGTTTCTCAAATTTCTATTATTGTTCAGACCGCGTTTTCTTTATTCAGTATTTATTTATTTAAACACATCCCTTTTACTCAAAAACTCCGGTGGATTTGTACACAATCATTTCCTGACACCAAAATATAATGAAATTCATTACTCACATGTTTTTTTAAGGTCGTCTCATGACCTTTATCCTTGTGCGGTGTTTCATTTTGGCCCACTTGTTAACTTACTCCATATTGTAGAAATTCATCTCATGTACAAACACTTCTTGACACATCTTCAATACACTTAACATTGACAACATTTTTAATACACAGGTGTATCCATTTAGAACACACAATAAACACTAAAAAATATTATTTTAACACACAATCTTGATAGATTTACACTTCACAACTTTTTGATCACTAGGCCGGATTTTCCTAGCCTATCACACGTGACCTCTTAATCTCCCGTTTCCAAGGGTGAAATTTATTCAATGTCGGCTTCCTATCCTGCAGAATACGAAAGTCTCGAATCATCTACTTTTCACTGGAATCCTAATTCTTCGAATCCTATTCTGGATGACCGGTTATTTCTCTAGCTTGAACGGCTTCTCCTTTAGATCTAGTTTATCGATCCTAATGAAAGTCTGTTCGGATCGAGGTCCCCTCGATAACCTATCGATGATCGATGGATTTATTTTATAGCAGCTAGTACTTCTCGAGTCTAGTGCTTTAGAATAGTTCGTCTGCTTTCTGGAGATAATGTCTATAGTCTCCGTTCTTCTTTATTTCTTCGGTTCTCGCACTCCTACCTTTTTGAAATACGTTGCGAACCTTACTCTGTTTTTCCCGGTTTGGGTTCTTTAAATTAGATAACTGTTTATCTTTTTATTACGGTACTTCCGTACGTTATGATTTTTTCGGTCGTTTATTTAAAGACCTATCGCCTTAAGTCCAACGTTCGGAGCCTGCTCTGACTATATTTTACGAACTTTTCACTGTAAACTTGTGTACTGTCGGACCTAAAATCCAGTAACTAGGATTTTCCTAATTTTTCAACACGGCGATACTTTAATATTTCTTCTTTACAACTCCTTATGGAGGCACGCAAGTTGTTAATACTGCGACGCCTATGGCTATCGGATATTAATTCTGCGGTGTAATACAGCGTTTCTCCCCTCAAGGAGTACTGGTAAACTGTCTTCGGTGTGAAGCAGAGTAACGCTCCACACGGCTGTCTGAATACTGATGCGTAGCAACGCCCCCCTCGGGCTGTTTGTAACTGCTTGTACTGATGCGTAGTAACACCCCCTCACGGGTTGTCAGAATAACTGCATTGATGATAGTGACACAGTGTCACGCCCGCAGGCTGACAAATACTGCATGATGCGTAGCAACGCCCCCTCGGGCTGTTCGGAACTGCATGAACTGATGATGCTCCCACGTCACGCCCCCCTGGACGGACTAATACTGCATGTTTGGCTTGGTGATGCCAGGAGCTTTATACTCTTTCGCTACAAAAAGATAAGACTCTAGCCCTTTCCGTGCCCAACTTTTAAAATAATGGTTGCACCATTATAAAAATTATACCTTCAAAAAGCTCGTCTTCTCAATGTTAAATAATCTCATTGCGCATAAGAATCGATCGTGCAATTCGGAGATATTAATTAATTTCTCGTCCTCAACTGTGTGGGTGTTGCTGTTCATTTGCATTCTCCCCTCTCCACAGGCCTTGGTAAATCCCCTATGACGTCTACTTGCGTTTGCAGTTTTCTCCTGTGCAATTATTAAAGGGTTTTTTCTTTACACAAAAATCTCTAATTCGAAATGATTCACCGTACTGTAATTGTTTACTTATTTTTATACTCGTAAACGGGTTAAATTTAATTATTCCTCTTCTGGCGCATAAGCGGTGTTGTCGTTTTCAAGCAAGCTCAGCTCGATTTCCGAGTCAGGCTTCCTTGTCTAACAGTCGAAATTTTCCACTCGGTTATTAATACTCATGACCAGCTCCTTCTGAATGTCAAGAGGCGTGATCTCATCTCTCGAACACCTGGCTCGCGCTGCTTGCACAATGTTAGGCTAGAATCCTGGCTTGATCTTTCTCTATGTTACATTAGAAACTGTACGTTTCTTTCATTTCTTCCCCAAATACATGGATTCGACCTCCTTGGACCCTATGGAACATGGGTTCATCTCTCCCCTCCTTAGGTAAAAAAATTTTCGAAAAAATTTGAGGAAATTTATTTCAATTAATCTTATCTTTCTTTATTCGTCGAAGCCATCATAACGTTGTCCGTACCTTCCGTCCCTTTTTATTTCTTTAAAGTCGTATCCGGTAATTGTGTAGGTCGGGTATGCTCTGTCCCTACCCTTTCTTTCTTTTTCCTTTATTCGTCTGGGCCTTAAGTCCCCAGAACCTCATTCTTCCTTACGGGTTTGGTCTATCCCTACCCGTTTCCTTATTTCATCATTCTCCTTTCTTAAATTGAAATTTTCTTCTTCGATAAAATCAATTATTTCTTTGATTTCCCAATACAATTTCTCCAATTCGCATTCGCACTCGAATGCTTGAGCTCTATTTTCTATTTCTTCCTTATTCTTGTTTATGTCAAAAGCGGATTCATCTCTAAATTGTTCCATAACCAGGGCTTGTTCATTTGCTTCATCGAAATCTTCGGGAGGGTAATATAATTTCAAATTTGCTGAATTCATGGTCACTTCGTGATCCGTTTCACAGTGCCGAATTCTATATGCGTTATTCCTCAAATCTCTGATTATTTGATACGGTCCGTGGTACATTTTCTGGAACTTCTTGTACACACGGTTCCCTGGATCCGAAATGGCTGGTCTTTTTACTAACACCATTTCTCCTGCTAATAATGGTCGATGATACCTCTTATGCCTATTTCTTCTTTGCCCCCTGTCGGCTTGAGCTTTTAGATGCTCAAAGGCTCTTCTAATACGTACATCTCTTCCAGGCTGAGCGTCTGCTGTCCTAGGAATTACCAGACTCCACGGTCTTTCTGGTTGCTCATTCCGATGTAACGTTATGGGTATCTCTCCCGTGGATTCATGGATTGTATTATTTATACAAAATTCGATAATATCCAAGATATCTATCCACTTCCAATTTTCTTCGGCACAGTATATTCTACAGTACTTGGCCGTTTCCCTCATCACTCTTTCTACAGGATTTGCCTCAGGATGGCGAATACTTGACAAAATCTGACGTATTCCCAGTCTTTCTAATTCTCGTCTGAACTCTACACTGGTGAAACAACTACCGTGATCCGACAACAAATTCTCAGGTTTTCCCAGAATCGGTATCACTTTTTCTTTTAGTCGTTTTAACACCTGTTTGGTACTAGTCTTCTGTATGGGAGCAAGGACAACCATTTTAGTGAAGACATCCATAGCCACCATTATGTGTCGATTTCCTCTTCTTGCCTTGGGCAAAGGTCCAAAATTATCAATAGATATGATTTGGCCGGGCCTCTCGGGCGACAATGGTATAGGCTTTTGCCTCATCAGAAATGCATTAGGTTTGATCATTTACATAGATCACATGTCTTTAGCGTGTCCCTTACAGTTTCTCTCAGTCTCGGCCATACAAATGCTTCTTTCAGCATCGAGACTGTTTTGTCGACTCCCATATGTCCGAACGATCTATGGGCTAACCATACTATTTTCCTCTGCAAAATTGCAGGTACAACAATCCTTAATTTGGTATGGTCAGAGTCCACAAACGTATATAATAATCCATTATAAAACGTGTAGTCTTGAGCTATCTTATTAGCTTCCGTGTACGCTGGTGTTCCCCTTATCAAACTTCCCTCAAGGAAAGATATGAGCATGTTCATCCATGGATCCTCACGTTGCCGTTGACTAATGCTCCTTAACTCATTAAGAGTACGCTGATCCCTGTCTTCCAAATCTATAGCCATTACTTCCTCTTCTGTGGACTCTGGCTGTCTACTTAAGTAGTCTGGAACTATATTTTCTTTTCCTGGGCAGTATTCTATCTTGACATCAAACTGTTGAATGTATAAAGCCCACCGCATCAACCTTTGACTGGATAAGTCAGTCTTCATCAAAAAGGTTAAGGCTTTATGATCCGTTCTTAAAATGACCTGAAACCCATATACGATCTTCCGCCAATATTGCAACGCGTGCAATATCGCTAACAGCTCGATTTCGCTGATCGTATAATTTTTCTCGTGTGGTTTCAGTCTCCGACTTGTGAAAGCTAGATAATTTTTCTTATCAGGGTTTTCCGGGTTTTCCTGATATAGCATTACCCCTATTCCAATCTGGGATGCGTCTGTTTGAATGATAAATCTCTGATTAAAATCAGGATATCCTAGCTTCACGTAATTTAAGAGCATTTCCTTGGCCTCCACGAATGCTTTTTCTGTTTCCTCCGTCCATTTCCACTTGCCCCTTTCTTCAGAAGGTCCTGTAGTGGTGCAACAGTCTTTGTGTATGACGGACAATGTCCTGAGAAGAATCCAATCAATCCTAAAAACTGGCGAACGTTCTTCACTTTCAAAGGCCTTGGAAAATACCTTATCGATTCCAATTTGCACGGATTTGGTTTAACACCATCCTTGTCAATCACATGCCCTAAAAATGTTACTTGTCTTTGACAAAAATTTTACTTCTTTAAATTTATTTTAAAATTAGCCTTCCTTAAATCTTCCAAGAGTTTCTTCAGCTTTTCTAAATGTTCCTCAATATTCTCCGAGGTAAGGAAAATATCATCCACATAACGGATAGTGCACTCTTTCACTTCCTCTGACAGGTTTCGATCAAGCGCTCTTATTAAGGCAGATCCCGCGGTCTTCAATCCAAACGGACATCTCCTAAAACAATAGGTTTGTTGGTCGAACTGAAATTCAGTCAACAAACTGGTTTTCTCTTCCAGTTCGAGATGATGATACGAAGAAGTCATGTCAATATTTGTGAAAATTTTCTTTCCCTTGAACTTCCTCAGTATTTCTTTTATGGGTGGTGCCGAATCATTTTCTGGTATGATTTTTGCATTTAGATTTCTGGCATCTAAACACACCCTTACTGAGCCATCCGGTTTACTCACAATCACTAATGGACTAACATATGGTGTCGCCATCTTTTCTATAACACCTGCATTCATCATCTCCTGCAGTGTTTTCTTAGTTTGTGGGTAATGTTTTTCCGCAACCGGGTATGGTTTTTGTCTGAACGGTGCCCAATCATTGACTTGGAACGCATATTTAAAATTTTCAATCTTCCCTGGCTTGGAATCAAATACGTCCCTATAATTCAATAATAATTTCTTTAATTGTTCCTTATTTTCGAGGTTAACTTTAGCTTCCTCTACTTTTCCTGACAGGTTGGTTTCGAACTCAGTTTCCAAATCATCTTCGAGTTCTATGCTGAGGACTTCAAATATCTTTTCTATGTCCTTATAACCTTCCTCAATCACTTCTTCCATATGCCATACCTGTTCTCCTATTTTCGCATCCTGTTCCTGTAGGTTAATGTTTTGTTCATCCACATCCTCTCTTTGGATTCTAATGCAGTTTTGCGCTAGATCTATAATGACCTTGTTCTCACGGATAAAATCAATACCTAATATGACATTATACGGTAATTGATTTACCAGCAAAAAGCACTGCGAAATTTCAGCGTTACCCATGATCAGATCGATATATACCTGAAATTTACATGTTAAAGTTTTTTCAGGGATAATCCCCTTAATCTTTACACTTGATGTGGGAATCTTTAATACTCGGCCCCTTATTTCCAGTTCATTTAGAAGGGTTTGTGTAATTAGACTTATTGTGGATCCGGTATCAATTAATGCTCTGACCAGTAATCCTTCTATCCTTAGCATAATTATAGGTAGTTCTCTTTTAACAGGTGGGATTCCTTCCACATCCTCGTTAATTAGCTCATCTGGTCTTGTTATCCAATTCACAATTTCTACTTCCTCCCAGCTCCTGGTATGTTTCCACTTTTGACAATTTAAATTTGGAGTTTTTTTTTATCCTGAGGGCTTCCTTTCCCCTCATTCTTTAATTGAGCTTGTAGTTCCAAGCTTTGAGCTCCGTCTAGTCGGTCGGGTGATTTCCGGTTCTTAATTGCCTCACTCCAACGAACTTTTTGCCTATCAGGTTCATCTGGTCGTTCGTTCATATAACGAAGACTTTCCTGATATCTTTCTTCTATTTCGGCCCGATATTCATCATCCCTATCCTCTGGCCTTACATTCCTTCTGGGATAATTCTCCCATTTCTTTCTGTTTTCTTGCCTTTGATGGTTATTGTTATAGGGTCGGCTCTCTTGTTGCCTATAACCTGTATTCCTAGGATTTCTTCCTCGATATCCTCCTCTGTAATATGGCTGTATTCCTCTAGGCTCCTGGTGCCCATACTCTCGACCCAGTCCCTGAGTATCCGTGCTGGTGGACTGATTTCTGGTCGCTGGTTTTTCTCTGGTTTCCTGACTGCTGGCCATATGTACTTGCTCAGTCTGTCTTTGATGCCGAGGAGTTACGTGCGAAGTCGTCATATCTAATTGACGTAATACACTCTCCACTTCCACAGCACTTCTGGCTTTGGATGAGATTAACAGCCTCTGAATCTCATACGGAAGTTGTCTTGCAATGGCGGCACACAGGTCGTTCTCTGCCGGAGCAATGTCGAGTTCGCGGAATTTACATAACTGAGCGGTGAAAAATTCCGAGTACTTAGTTGGTGCATTTGTGCTGTACTTCCTAGAGTATAGATCTAGCCTTAAATTCTCTTGGACGTCTGCTGCCCAATATCGTTTTAAAAATGCTTCCCTAAAGCCTTCCACCGTATCAAAGGTGTACCTGAAGCTTCTGAACCAGGTGAGACAATCACCTGCCAACAGCTTTTCAATAGCTCTCAGTCTCCGATCCTGAGGAACTTTCATTTCGTTTAAATACTCTGCAACTTCCTTTAGCCAGTATTTTGGAGTAATAGACATGTTATTACCCGTAAACTTTACTGGTCTGTCCTCATTCGATTTAATAATGTTTATTATCTGGCCATTTGTCTGATTCATGTACGGGGTTGACATCGCCATCGGATATCCTGGGTTCTTTTAAGGGCTCTCCCCTCCTAAGTCCCTCTCCGTATCTGTGCCTTGTTCACGGGAATCTACCCATCCTGTCTTTGGAAACTCCTCCTGATTCTCAAATTCTAACTTCCTTTCCCTTCGGGCACTTTCTTCATTAGCCATGAGTTGGATTTCCATTTGACTATTCTTATGTTCAGTCCTCTCCAATCGGGATCTTAATTCATTCTGAATTCTTTCTTGATTCCTTTTACTATCTTCCTCTGCCTTTTTGAGTTGGAATTTCTCCTCCCTGTAACTATCCCTGAACTCATTTAGTTGGTCTTCTACCTCTTTCTTAATGACCATGGCCTGTTGATTGATAATTTCTGGCTTAACGTCACGTATGGTCTCCAGGCCCTCTCGTATCTTCTTTATTTGCTTCTCCACTTCTTTCCGACCTTTGACCATATCTAATTCAATTCCTTTCAACTTTTTATCCGTCTTCTTAGACACTTCCGATAAGTCATCTTTAATCAGTTTTACTTCAGTATTAGTTTTTCCTACTCGCCCCTCTAACTTTCCGATAGTTTCCTGGACCTCATTAATACCCTTGCTTATTTCATTTATCTTCTGGGTGTTTTCCTTGCTTTCGTCCTCTCGTTGTTTTCTTTCACTCTGAAGATGCCCCTCGTATTCACCGAATCTTTTATCTATTCCTTCCTCATGCTTCTTTAAGGTCTCATCTACCTGCCTAGTAAAATGATCAATCTGCCCTTTCATACCCTGTACATCCTTTTGATTCTGAATCCTCATATCATTTACTTCGGTCTGAACTACATCGACTTTTTCCTCAACCCTTTCAAATTGGGTTCCTAGCTCACTAACACTTTTCTTTATCTCATCCCGGGAACTTTCACAAATACTCTTGTTAGATTCTATCTGAGCTTTCAATTCTTTCTGCACACCTTGGATCTGGGTTACAAGTTCATTTCTACATCCGTCTACATTCTCTTTACATGCTGTTTCCATAGAACCAATTTTATCCTCTATAATTTTAAAATTATCTTGGCACTCCTTTTTGAATTCTATACTATTTTTTTCTATAGTACTTATCTGGGTTGTCAATCCTGCATTAAACGTGTTACTCTCAGTTTGCAATGCCTTTAACTTGTCCCCAAATGTTTTATCCAATATTTGAAATTTGGACTCTATGTTTCCTTCAATACTTTCTCGGAGTTCATCTGACCCCTGTTTTATTCCCCCTTTTAATTCATTTAACTTATTCCCAAAATCAGTGTCAAAAGCTTGAAATTTGTTATTCATTGTTTCTTCTAATTTCTCATTTATATTACTTTGTATTTTAGTCTCCATGGCCTCTAGTTTAGTGTTCATGGCTTGACTTTTCATAACATTATCGGCTATCATCTTCTCCTGAAACGAATGTAATTTATTTTCAAGTTTCACTTCCATTACTCCTAGTTTATCCTCCCAATCCTTGGATTGCGCTGAAAAATGATCGGTATTCTCTGTCCTTATATTATCCAACTTACTTTCTATCTCAGCCTTCAATGTACTATTCATGTTAATACAATCGGCTTCGATAGCTTCCAATTTAGTTCCCATGTTATCACTTTTAGATTCGATATCTACTAATTTAGTTCCCATGTTAGCACTATCAGTTTTTAGTGACTCTAAACTTTGATTCATTCCCCCAGGGGCTCACATCTAGTGGGCGTGGGTTGGCGACCACGGGGCCCCAGCTGAGCCCGGCATTGCTTCCACTTACTTGTGCCGGGCTCCTCTCTGTCTTCTTTCCTGTCGACCTCACTTGGTCAACTCTTGTTCTCTTCCGACCCCGACGGTATTAGGGCATCCCAGGCCTAGGGAGTCACTTCCTTTCCCGCCTTAATTGGCCCTTGTCTCATCTTTTCTGATTCCCTCCTTCTGCGAGGGGTCAGCCTTCTTTTTCTTTTCATGTTATCTCCTGCCTTCTGCTTAAGGCCCTCAAGGAGGCCGGGTGTATGTAGCCCCACCATTTTTGGTGCACCCTAGATAATGCTACACCCTCAGGGGCTCACGGCTGGTGAGTTCGGGAGTTGGCGACCCCGAGGGATTCCTGAGCTGGGTCCGTTTTCCCTTTTTGTCCCTTACCTTTGGGGCGGACCCTCTCCTCTTTCACTTTCCTATCTGCCTTTCATGGCTCTCCTTCCCTCCAAGTCCCTCAATCCGCCTTCTTCGAGGGTTGAGGGCATTTCTTTTCCTCCTGTCCTTTATTTGCCTTATTCTCCTTTAGTTTTCCATTTCTTCTTCTAGTATGTAGGTTAGTAGTTAGATTTAGTTCTAAGTTCGCTTTTCATTTTCATCTTCACGATCACCCAAACCATCAGGGGCCGATAACCTAGATGTTAGGCCCCTTAAAACAACAATTATCATCATCATCATCTTTGATTCATGGATCCTAATTTTTGATTATTTTCATCCTTGTGGAGGCTCAACGTATTGTCTATCGTTTCCAATTTATTGATCATGGTCTCCCACTTTTCTTTGCTATCGGCTTTTATAGCGTTCAAAAGTTCCTGCCTCTCTTCCCTATTCTCTTTTATTGCATCTTCCGTACTTTTCGTACTTATTTTTACTATCTCGTCCCTATTCTTTTGGAAATGTTCATCCAAACACTCCTTTAACTCCATCATCGTCACCATCTTTTCTAATATAAGAATACAGTGGGCCACTCATGCCACCACACTAGTACATGCTTGAGAGATGATACTCTGAACCATTGTGTCCCAATTTCTTCAAAAATTTACTTTGGTACGGGTATTTACTACAACGTACCCTTTTGATACTTTTATTCAATTCAAAGACCTTTATGGAAGTATTTAAAATTCAAAATTTTGAAAAACCATTTTTTTTTCAAAAAATGAAAATTTTGATTTTTCGAGAAAACTCGGGTTTTCCCTAGGAAAACTCATCCCTGCGTACTGGGCGCCAAAAATAAGATTTTCTAGGGGGGTTAATGATATAATTCAGGGCTGCTCGGTATGAGTTTCCAGGGACCCATGCGGTCAGTTAATATTTTACGTTGTAGCTATTCCTATCATTACTTTAATTTACATGATATGACCGACTTAAGTGTTCCTCTAGTTATTAATCCAGCACATTACTTCTATGCCCCCCATGTGCCCTTTTAGCAAGAAATATGCCAATCACAGTATACCAGCGTAGCTCAATTCGGGATTTTCGGGGCAGCGGTAAGTTCACCCACTCTGTGACTCACATATTTTAGATTAATTAGAGGATACACTTGCAAAAATAACAACAAAATCAACTCCTATTTTAACACATTAAATTAATAAAAATTATGGCGCTACAAACAATTAAACAATTAAATTACTGACCCATAATCATCTACTTGTTCCAAATGAACAAGGAATAACATAAGAATAAAACAAATATTGTATTAAAACATATGGTTTCCATATAAACCAACAATTCCTAATTATTTTTACTTCCATAAAGCATCAACTGTAAGTTTCATATAACTACGAGCACTTTTGGGCTCAATGCTTTCCATAATAATGGTGTCATTCTTTGTACACCTCAAATACTACTTTTTTATAATTTCTTAATCATCAAAACAAATGTATAATTACATTTAAAATTACATGTTAATTATCTAACTCAATATTTGGGCATTTCACCGGTTTTCAGCTGTTATCATCTCTCTCTAGTTTTACAAATACATTAAGGTAATCGGGAAATTACTTGTGTACTCCAGAGTATGAAGATACTTGACACAGTCAAAAAACTATGGCCACTCCCGAAACCTAGTTGCCTTCAATTAACTCATGGAATCCTACTTCCATACAACATTACAATAGGGATTGTTATTTATCTCATACGTCTTATAAGACCATTATCACTTAAAAAAAACTACGATCTGAACAGGCAAGCGGAAATATCAATCTACAAGGACCTCGGTTCAACGCCCGAGTCGTTAACAACTTTAAACACTCCTGTGTATTCATTACTCCTTACAAGACGGCCTTCAGACACCCCTCCTACTCCAAGGGTCTGACCGTGAAACTTGAGAGTTATTTATGACTATGCGGGAACCCTCCCGTCTAGTCTAAGCTAGAGCTCTCTTTAATGCTTTTACAAACAGCTTTTCGTTCATTCTGAATTCTTTGGGGAGACCTGGCATTCTACTCATCGTTTAAATTCAACAATATTATTGGGCTCATAAACCACATTCGTAATCTTGGCATTTATTAATTATGAAAGGTCCTCATTGATTGGGGAAGAGATATACACATTCTACGACGAATAATAAAGGGGCTTTCACTATAAGAGGATTCTGAGTTCGAATCTCTTCACACGCCTCGGGAACCATTCCCATAAAGAGGACTATACAAAATGCGATTTAGGGTCAGCCTATAGCTTAAGACCTACGCTCAATACCATACATTTGCTCCCTTTCAATACAAAATACACTATGGCCTCGTGATATTACGTCACAAATAGAGGACTTACACCAATTCTCAATTCGCTACAATCAACTACCTCTCATAAGTAATTTACCAAGTATATTAACTTTTACGCGTTCCTAGCGTGACATTTTATTTTAATTGCGCTCTTTTGCGCTATACTTTATTTTAAGCCTAGCGTCATCCAAAGAACTGATAATATCATATTAACAATTGATACACATCTCAATTTTTATATTATTCTTTTCCTTTGACAATAACTTTCTCTCTTTTTTAAGAACATGCATTTTAACATCATGTCTATACTTTTTATTAAGGCTCTAACGCTCTTATGTTCACATCAATTAATTTGACCTTTATTTAATATTTCCTTACTTGGTTATTATTATTATTATTTCATATCTTCATTCTTTACAAAAAGCTCAAAAGCTATTTCTTTCATATAACTCAAATTTTATTTAAATATCTTTCATGATAATTATTAATCTTTCGCTTGCTCTTATGACATTCGTCAAATACACTGACATTTTTCATATATTTCATCTACTGGATTTATTCTTTTACATAATTACTTATAGTTTCTCAAATTTCTATTATTGTTCAGACCGCGTTTTCTTTATTCAGTATTTATTTATTTAAACACATCCCTTTTACTCAAAAACTCCGGTGGATTTGTACACAATCATTTCCTGACACCAAAATATAATGAAATTCATTACTCACATGTTTTTTTAAGGTCGTCTCATGACCTTTATCCTTGTGCGGTGTTTCATTTTGGCCCACTTGTTAACTTACTCCATATTGTAGAAATTCATCTCATGTACAAACACTTCTTGACACATCTTCAATACACTTAACATTGACAACATTTTTAATACACAGGTGTATCCATTTAGAACACACAATAAACACTAAAAAATATTATTTTAACACACAATCTTGATAGATTTACACTTCACAACTTTTTGATCACTAGGCCGGATTTTCCTAGCCTATCACACGTGACCTCTTAATCTCCCGTTTCCAAGGGTGAAATTTATTCAATGTCGGCTTCCTATCCTGCAGAATACGAAAGTCTCGAATCATCTACTTTTCACTGGAATCCTAATTCGTCGAATCCTATTCTGGATGACCGGTTATTTCTCTAGCTTGAACGGCTTCTCCTTTAGATCTAGTTTATCGATCCTAATGAAAGTCTGTTCGGATCGAGGTCCCCTCGATAACCTATCGATGATCGATGGATTTATTTTATAGCAGCTAGTACTTCTCGAGTCTAGTGCTTTAGAATAGTTCGTCTGCTTTCTGGAGATAATGTCTATAGTCTCCGTTCTTCTTTATTTCTTCGGTTCTCGCACTCCTACCTTTTTGAAATACGTTGCGAACCTTACTCTGTTTTTCCCGGTTTGGGTTCTTTAAATTAGATAACTGTTTATCTTTTTATTACGGTACTTCCGTACGTTATGATTTTTTCGGTCGTTTATTTAAAGACCTATCGCCTTAAGTCCAACGTTCGGAGCCTGCTCTGACTATATTTTACGAACTTTTCACTGTAAACTTGTGTACTGTCGGACCTAAAATCCAGTAACTAGGATTTTCCTAATTTTTCAACACGGCGATACTTTAATATTTCTTCTTTACAACTCCTTATGGAGGCACGCAAGTTGTTAATACTGCGACGCCTATGGCTATCGGATATTAATTCTGCGGTGTAATACAGCGTTTCTCCCCTCAAGGAGTACTGGTAAACTGTCTTCGGTGTGAAGCAGAGTAACGCTCCACACGGCTGTCTGAATACTGATGCGTAGCAACGCCCCCCTCGGGCTGTTTGTAACTGCTTGTACTGATGCGTAGTAACACCCCCTCACGGGTTGTCAGAATAACTGCATTGATGATAGAGACACAGTGTCACGCCCGCAGGCTGACAAATACTGCATGATGCGTAGCAACGCCCCCTCGGGCTGTTCGGAACTGCATGAACTGATGATGCTCCCACGTCACGCCCCCCTGGACGGACTAATACTGCATGTTTGGCTTGGTGATGCCAGGAGCTTTATACTCTTTCGCTACAAAAAGATAAGACTCTAGCCCTTTCCGTGCCCAACTTTTAAAATAATGGTTGCACCATTATAAAAATTATACCTTCAAAAAGCTCGTCTTCTCAATGTTAAATAATCTCATTGCGCATAAGAATCGATCGTGCAATTCGGAGATATTAATTAATTTCTCGTCCTCAACTGTGTGGGTGTTGCTGTTCATTTGCATTCTCCCCTCTCCACAGGCCTTGGTAAATCCCCTATGACGTCTACTTGCGTTTGCAGTTTTCTCCTGTGCAATTATTAAAGGGTTTTTCTTTACACAAAAATCTCTAATTCGAAATGATTCACCGTACTGTAATTGTTTACTTATTTTTATACTCGTAAACGGGTTAAATTTAATTATTCCTCTTCTGGCGCATAAGCGGTGTTGTCGTTTTCAAGCAAGCTCAGCTCGATTTCCGAGTCAGGCTTCCTTGTCTAACAGTCGAAATTTTCCACTCGGTTATTAATACTCATGACCAGCTCCTTCTGAATGTCAAGAGGCGTGATCTCATCTCTCGAACACCTGGCTCGCGCTGCTTGCACAATGTTAGGCTAGAATCCTGGCTTGATCTTTCTATGTTACATTAGAAACTGTACGTTTCTTTCATTTCTTCCCCAAATACATGGATTCGACCTCCTTGGACCCTATGGCACATGGGTTCATTAAATACGTCAGTTCTACCAACATGATTATAAGGCTGCTGATAGTACAAATTTTTAAATACATGCAACATCTATACTATCAGTTGGATTTCAACCAAATTTCGTACGTGCTATGTGTACCATAACAGATATGACTATAAGTATTGCTGAGAGCAATCAGGGCTGCCAACTGTTAATAAATGCTGTCTTTTTTACCCTAATATCAATATATCAGAAAGTATGCAGGCCAACAGCTTTATACTTTGCACACGTATAGCACCTGACCCTCTTAGATAATTTGGAGTAATTAATATAAGTCAGTGCTGCCGACATGATTCTATGCCTGCTGATATGTCCAATTTTAAAATACATGTAACTTCTATACTAACAAATGGATTTCATCCAAAATTGGCACAACAAGATATCATAATATTTCAGATTATTTCTGACCAGCACACGCATGGTATTGTTGGCAACATGCTTTTACGCGTGCTGATAGATCCAGTGTCTAACTGCATGTAACGTCCATTGGACTTCAACCAAATTTTGTATTCTGTACCTTAAGAGATGGAACTAAGAATATATTCAGTCACCAGGGCTGCCAACTGTAGTGCTCTATTAGGCTACATTATACCAGGTATATTTTGAACTAATTAGATATTTCGATATTACCAACTTAATTTCGTCATTATTCTAGATAGGTTCAAATACTGTAGAATAATCATTGGCATGAAAAGTAGGCTGTATAGTTCTTCACGGAATTTCTTGTTTTTTTTTTGAGATAGTAAATCAATTTTACAATAGTTTAGAGGTGGTTAACGGAAAAAGAAAAACAATTTTTGAAATCCAAGAGCACTTCAACATACAAAGCTACAATGCCAACACGTTCTTTGATTGGCATTGCAACGCATGCCAGGTACAGCTAGTGTACAATAAATATATTAGAGCATTCTTAAGGTAGGTTTTAGCTATTGTCCTGATGTTTGTAATTGAAACTAATTGAATAACAATAACCTTTTATTATAATACAGTAATTAGATCTGAGAGGTACACTGTTGCAAGAAGCTGAATGAAAGACGACTACAGTGCTTGCAATGTGAGGAACTTATATAAGCTGGAGGTGCTGAAGAGACGTGAGACGTTGTAAACAAATTGTATGTATTGTAGGTCTACCCCTTATTATTCCCGTTTTTCCAACGGGGTCGGAGATGAGATGCGATGGAAGTCTTTGTGGCGATGTTTTTTACGGCCGAATGCCCTTCCTGACGCCAACCTCATGAGAGGAGTTAATGAGAGATGAAATGAATGATGGTGAATGAAACTGGGCAAGGATGTGGAAGGAAGCGTCCGTGGCCTGTCAGAAGGTACCGGCCCAGCATTTGCCTGGTGTTGAAAATCGTAAACCACGGAAAACCATTTCAAGGACGGCCGACGGTGGGGCTCGAACCCACGCTTCTACCGAGTCAGCAGAGAGCTTGGCCCCATGACCTAATGCTGCGCTTTAGCCAGCGTAGCCACTACTGTCGGTAAGTTGTAAACAAATGATTTTGCCAATTCTTAAAGAGGGCTTCAAACTACGAAAACTCCCCAAATACCAAAAGTAACATGGAAACTACACAGCAGACCCTTAGATGGCCACACGCATGATGGAATTATCACAAAACACGATTTTGACCATCGCAACACAGGAAGACAAACAGAATAACATAAGAAAATACCGCTGACTCGCCAGCATAACACAAGCCAGTGAATAAATGAACCCGCGTAACGAATAAGGGACTCCGCGCCATTTTTGTAGTTTTGTGTAAAGTACGTTTTTGCTGTTTGAAAGCGCGCTATTGCGTGAATTTCGTCCAAATTTTATATGAGTGGTCCCTACTATCATTATAAACATTGTAGTTTACTTGTGTGGTGCTCCAGTGAACACTGAACATAGATATAAGCATATTTTTGTCCATAAAATGGGAAGAAGGGCCCCCGTAACAGGTTTTGTTGTCTCAGAGCCCGCTCGCAAATAGCATGCATTTCTTGTGACTGGAGTCCTTATTGCACTTTATTTATTTATTTATTTATATATTTATTTATTTATTTTATTTTTAGCGTAGGGCTTTTAATGCCGGGAGTGTCCGAGGACATGTTCGGCCCGCCAGTTTTGTAGCTGCTTCGAGTCGAACACCCAATGGGGGAGCTACAAGTACCGTTGGGGAGGGAAGTCGGAATGTAAGGACGAGGAGTTGGAAGGTAGCGGCTGTGGCCTATAGTTAGTGACCAACCCCGGCATTTGCCTGGAAGGTAGACGGGAAACCACAGAAGACCATCTTCAAGGTTGCCGGCGGGGGATTCGAACCTCCTCGCCTCCCGGATGTGAGCGTCTGCCAGCAGTCATGCCGTAACGACCACGGCTACCTCATCCGGTCTTATTCCACTGGACGGATGGTAAAAGCTACATTAATACACACACTGATCTTTGTCGTTTGTTGTTGTAGTTGTTGATTGTTTTATAGGCATTGCGACATTGCGGTAATGTAGCCCCATGTATTGGGGTATGTGTAAACTTTGTCTGATAACATGTGTCACTGTGATGTCAGTACTAGTGTGTGTATCTGTAACTGAGGTACGATGTGGGTAGGAAGCGACTGTGGCCTTAAGTTAGGTACCATTCAAGCATTTTCCTGGAGTAGGAGAGGGAAATCACGGAAAATCACGTCCAGGATGACTGAGATGGGAATTGAACCCGTCTCTTCTCAATTGTGCCTCAAGATATTGAGTGTACTCCGTTTCAGCCCTCAGACCAGAATTAAATTTCATGACAGAGTCGTGAATCGAACTCGGACATCACCGGTGACATCCAAGAATGCTAGCCACTATGGAACGAGGCGGACAAAACACTGCTTGGATGGTTTCTCAGAGGGGCTGCGACAACGTGGTCATGTTGCTCCGTGTACTTTGGGTGTGTGTTGAATCTGTCTGATAACCGGCGTTAATTGTGATGGCTGTATTAGGACTGCAGACGATTAATTTCATGTAGTTCCTAATTTTGCTACCAAATGCTACCGCCAACGAGCCCCGAACTTGGCAATTAGATGCCATTGCAACCGGCACCTGGCTACGATCGTTGGAACTACAGAGCGTTAATCAAAACTAAACTACAAATTTGACTTCACAATTATATTTAGTGGAAGGTTCTTTTGCATGCCATAAATCTATGACATGAGACCGCTGGCTTAACTTCCCCTCCGAAGGAGGGCATACTGAGGGAATTTTATCGCTCTTAAAAAATCCGGCGACTTCGACCGGGTTCGAACCCGCAATCTTGGGCATAGAAGCTCAGCATGCAACCAAGGGGAGCAGAGGGGACACGCAAGTTACTCTAAGGGAACAACTAAAATGTAGTTCTCTTCCTTTTCCTGACCTATTGTAACAATCCTATAGTGGTTTTTCTCTTTTGGGTGGGAAGAAACACAATCATATCACTGACATGATTTAAGAAGAGTGAAGATCGATAAATATAATTTGGAAACAGTAAGTCATTTGTAGCCTCCGTGGCTTAGGCGGCAGCACGCCGGCCTCTCACCGCTGGGTCCGTGGTTCAAATACCGGTCACTCCATGTGAGATCTGTGCTGGACAAAACGGAGGCAGACAGGTTTTTCTCCGGGTACTCCGGTTTTCCCTGTCAAAATTTCATTCCAGCAGCACTCTCCACTATCATTTCATTTCATCTGTCATTCATTTCATCATTGCCCCAGAGGAGTGCGTCAGGCCTCGGCAGCCGGCACAGTTCATATCCTCGCCGCTAGATGGGGGCTTCATTCATTCCATTCCTGACCCGGTCGGAGACTGGAAGCAGGCTGTGGATTTTTCAAGTCATTTGTACATCAGATAACGAGCTAGGGGGGATTTCAACGGGTTATCACACTCAAATGACGTCTTTATTATAAGCGTGGCGATAATGAAACCGATTTTTTTTCGTGTGGCCTCCTGAGAGGCCGAGTGCGACAACACCGAATGATTAGAAAAGATACATCTTGCAGAGTGTCTCATTCACACGTCTACATACAGAATGTTACTGGGCTGCAAACACAGACTTGGATCTCTAAAAGAACATGTGTTTGGAATATTTTAAAGCATTCTATTGATTATTCTCCCACAGCATTGAGAGTGCCCTGAAAGGTAAGGAGGTGATGGATGCGAGTGCACTAGCTCCTCTTAGCACCCCTTGGCTACTTGCGTCCATACGCTCCAACTCTCATACCATCATTAAAGATCCTCCATCGTAGAGCTGGGGATCGAACCTGGAACCTTCGGTGCAGGTGTCACAGAACTGAGGATATTACACTAAATTTATATAAATTAGGACGTCAGGGGAAAAATTTGTACTATGGTGTCTTCCCCCTAAAAAGTTTAGTATTTCCGGGTTCAACCTCATGGCAAAGGGGACATCGTTTATCGTAGAATCTATCATACTAAGACATTACGAGCCACTTATTCTCTACAGTAGATGTGAGTGGTTTAGGGGTAAGTGTAGTATTTGCCCTTTTTTAGAAGGCTTGGGTTAGATCCCCGGGTTTGCCATGGAGAATTTAAATCCTGGTATGAGTGTTGGAACAAAGTACACTTAAAATTGTGAGGATAACCGAGGAGTAGTTTCCAGGTACTGCCCCGAAAGAATAAAAATTTGCTAGAGCCCGCTCAAATTTTCGAGGGAAAGGAAAAGGCGGCCAGATTCGGTGACTTGGAGGGGAGACGCCAAGCATCGAGGCTCTTGTTCATCTGAAGTTCGAACTAATCAGACGTGTTTTGTCGGGAGAGATTGGAGTCCCGAGTGCATCACTGAGTCCGTGAAAGGTCGACTCGTGGAGACGCGGTATCGCGAGGCTAGGAGTTGGAGATTGCCGCGCCAGCAAAATGAGTGAAGTTGCGAGGAGTACAAATGCCGCAATAACTTCAAACTTATCGACTTCAGAAACATTATTTCTACTACAGATTATAGTATATAATCTAGTGAAGTGTATTACGAACTTTCACTGAATTCGAAATAATATTTTGGAAAATATAAGCAGTTTTGTGAAGCGTTAGAAAAGTGTCTGAATCCAGTGCTACAAAGCACTTTTGTTCGAGGCAGACTACAGCGAATGCACAGATACACGTGAGTAACAGTGATTGTTAGCATTGCTAGTGGGGAACGTTATTGTAACACCAGTGTGATGACGGTGTATTATCAACGGAAGAACATTATTAAATATCGTAATATGATTACAATTATGGACTAAATTAGTATGTGCGTCAGGAATACAAGCAGATAGAAGCAATATAATCAACGATGGTCTTCGTTAGAGGAGTTGGTTCATGACTGTCTACTTTACGAGCAAACAAGAGACGTTATGTACAACCACATTCTAGTGCATTATCGTCAAACATGAGCTCGATATTAACACCAGTGACTACAAAACGATATTCATACTCCATCTCCATGAATATTCAGTATACGAGTGAGGTCCATGACTTCCTTTTCGAATTTATTTCGGAACGTGAAGCTGAACTTTCGACACTTCTCGTTGTTATGATGAAACTGTACAATGACGGAGTGAGAAGAGACATGACGACTATCAAGAGGTCCAGGGTATACCCGGTCACAAAGAAGTTGATGGTTGGCGGTCCGCAGTTCGATCCCGGTCGGAACTTGATGTTTTCCAGGAGAGGGATTCTTTCCTCGCCTGAGATCTTGAGTTCTTGGAGACGAACTAGGATCCAAGCCGGATCCTTGAAAGAATGTAACAACTGAGTATTTTACAATACACTATTTGAACTTCTAGACTTCCATACAAGGTAGCTGTGTTCATTAAAGTTGTAGTTAGAGCATTTTTAATGACATTCTAGAGAAATTCCTTTATCCATATTTCGACACAACATTTATGTATTCCATGTAAAGACAGTTTATTCTTCGAGATCTTTTGTAGTGATCGTCTTTCGACGTTTTTAGTATTGTTAGTTTGCAATCCAGTTTCTGAACTGAGAACTTAACTTGTTTGAGGAATCGTGCATTTTTTTAATTTCCTTTAAGGAACAGTAATTTATTTTCGACCCTTATGAATTCATTTTGAATTCAGGTGATAGACATTTTCGTCTATGTTACCAATTTAATTAATTTATTAGTTTCATTTGGGCCTCTTATTCGTCGAGAAGTAACATCAAGAGAGAAGAAAGAAATGGTGATATATTGAGAAATATCACAGCATCGTTACGATCTTAGCATTGTATTGGAGAGAAATATTTGACGTGGAAACGATGATTGTCGTTAGAACTCATTTACATTCGTTCAGAATGGAGATAACACGAATATGACTAACTGTATGTTTTATTGAAGAAAGCTATGATCTTTCAGTCAGTTAAAATAATTGAGATTAGAATCTTCTTGGAAGATTATTATCATCCGACGCTAGGGAAGTTCTGGTTTGATTACCTCGTCGAGATTGATCCTTATCGAACCTACACAAATATTTTTTGTGATTATTTTTTCACGATGGGTAATATAATGTCATATTGTAGACATGATATTACTTCACTTGTGAAAGTGAAACCAGAAGCATATAGTGACAGTACAGTATTTTATTAAATGTTTACGCAAGGGTTTAGAGATATCCTAGTAACGTTATTAAAGTAATCGTGAGGAGGTCTTTCACGCTTAGTCCAAAGGTCGGTGACATGTATAAATTAGTGGATTAACAACTGATGTTATTGTTTGTTATACCAGCGGTTGGTTTGGCAACGCTGAGGAATTATGCCCTTTTTAAGGAATGCCAGTTTTAAGGAAGTGAAGATGATAACCTTTTGATATTGGTTAATATGTTTGTATTTCCGTGTGCAGTTGGCATACGAGCGATTTGTTAGGGAAGGAGTTTCCGCATTGTAATACAGTCTTTGCATGGACAAGACTATTTTTGGCATGGCATAGGATGTGAGTTGGTGGAACTCCTTTATTTCATACACGACTTTGGATAAGTGAAGGTAAATAGGGTCACAGCTGAAATTTAAACGGGAAAGTCGGATATTGAAGTCTGTTATATAAAAGTATAAAAGTCGATGTGTTTGAGTGCGGTTTGTTTATTGTTCAGTGTGTATGGAATCAACTCCGTTGGGGTATGACAACGCGAGGGAGTGAAAGGAATAGTGTGTAGAAGTTTCATTTCGTCAACATGTAGGATGTTTGAAAGATTCGCGTCTTTGTCTAGCGTAAATCAGATTTTTATAACGATGCATGATGGGTGACAGAAGTGTGTATTCTCGGCCAGGGAAGGCGAGCGAGGGACTGCTTCAGAACTCGTTTTCCAGTCAAGGCCAGTGCACCGCCACATAAATGAGTCGACATGTTGCTTGCCAACAGTGGCAATGAATGAATCAGCCGGTATTGGAGATTGTAACGGGCTTGATTATATAATCTGTCACGTGGCTGGAGTCGCGCGCTGCGAGGGCACATGAGTCCAGTTGAAGCGTGCCATAGGAATGTGAAACACGCCAGGGGTTTTAATTGTTTTAGCTTGTTGTAAAGGCTTAGGCCGCCCCAAAATTGGGTCACAGTGTTCGTGGAACACAGGATTGTCAGTGGCGTAGATGTGAAGAGGTGAGAATGGGTGTGTGTTTTATTAAGTGTATGAATGTTTAATTATAGTTTACCTTTGTTATTAAATTGTTTAGTTTTGTTAGACGCCGCGTCGTTTCGATTTATTTTAGATATAAAGGGATGCAACTGTGAAACGCATTTTAGGTCCAGAAGCTGACCATGAGATCCCCGAGAACACAAGTTAGGTGCTCTACTCTGAGCCAAGTGCATGTATGTAATTCCCAGTTTCATCGCATCTTCCGCTACGTATATTCTTGAGGGTCATGTTGGAGTGGATTCTTGACTAGTATTTAGGCCGGAGCAGTCAGGGTCTACAAATCCAGCTTTGCTTCGGATATCTGACAGACCGCCTCTGGAATATATGGGTACAGTACCTCACTTGTCTATCCTAAAAATGGCCGTCCGTAGTTTTCCATTTCTACTCCAAACAAATATCGGGGTGATAGCCTACCTAACATGCCAAATTCACATTCCTACGAATTCTAGCCCCGGAAACACGTACACACCCTAGCAATCACCACAATAACGCAGGTTATAAAACAGCTCACACACTCAAGTACACGGGGCTGATGAGAACGATGCCCCCAACTCCCTATATAAAACAACTTAATCTCTATATTATTAACAGGGATATATTCAAATGTCTCATTCCCAAAATTGAGACCTATTAATAGCCTAACAAATTCTGGCATGCAGACAACCAGGTGAAAACACGGAGGTCCTTTTTCCACTCACCTCTTTTGGTTGTATTTTTTCTGGAATTTTACGACCATGACGATTTTCATTTGCTTCCCCAAAATCTTTCAACATCTTTCTGTTGAAATCCTTCCACTTTTGCATGTTCCGTTTACGTCTACGGCCGATATTGTCACGTTTGCTAGCTGACGGAGAGATTTACAACTTCCTGACGTCCTCCATCTTGGAATACCAGGGTTCTTCTTCCACGCACGTGGCATTTCAATTGCAAATATCTACCCGTAGGTGGCACTTGTGTGCACGTTTGAAACGTCATTTCATGCTACATGCGACCAGGTACCTTACTTATTCCATCATAATCTCAAAACAGACCGAGGTGGTGTGGAGTCCCTTATCGTTGCGCGGGTTCATAGTGAAGGAAACGGAACATCAGGGTCAGTCGGAGTCGCCTCCATTCACGATGCTACTCGCCAGCAACACCGTTACGCCGCATCTACACATCATCTGTATCAGACTTGGCAATTGTGCACACAAGCTACCCCTTACTTCCTTCCACCGCCAAACCTTTGTAACTTTCTAATCATTTGGTTATCTCCGAATTACATTGTTGGATATTAGAATAAATCTCTGGTACTTTGTTTCAAGTGTTTCCTCTGATCAGCTGTCTTGACTCATAACGCAACCCTGCATACACCTTTCCCCTCTCGCCAACAAGACTACTGTCGACCAAAATATTATGTGTACTCGAGTTTGTAGGTTGTTTGTGACGTAACCAATATACCTACATAAAATCAAATAACATCATCATTTTCGTCGTTCTATTTTACGTGAGGTCATGTAGGTTTGAAATGTTTAGTTTATAGTTTAATAATTTTTATAGCAGTTGGAACACAAAAAGTTCCCGTTTTTAAGCATGTTTCAACCATGCGTCACATTTCAGAATTATTATCTCAAAAACCTGTCATCAGATTGAATCCAAATATTAACACAATATACACTGGAATGTCGTACAACAGGTTTATTAATTTTTAAATATTGCGTGTCCAAGAAACAAAGTTATTATCATTTTTGTATGGTAACATTTTCTCGGTTTGGGGTGGTTGGAATATGTAGTTCTTGGTCGCGTTGTAATCCTCATACATCAAAAAGTTATGCTGTATGACATTAAAATACGTAAATTAATTCAATTATTTTATATCGGTTTGTGTTTGAATGGGGAGACCTCGCCTCGCTCGACAGTGATGGGCTCCATCTCAGCCACGCGGTACAGCTTACCCCGGAGCGGCTAGCTGGTGAATCATGCCTTATTTCCACGAACAAATACAAACCGATATAAAATAAGTGAATTAATTTACGTATTTCACAGTCATACAGCATAACTTCTTGATGTATAAGGATTACAACGCGACCAAGAACTATATTTTCCAACCACCCCGAGCCGAGGAAATGTTACCTTTCAAAAATGATAACAACTTTGTTTCTTGGACACACAAAATTTTGAAATTAATAAACCAGTTATACAACATTCCAATGTATATTGTGTTAAAATTTGCATTCGATCTGATGACGGGTTTTTGAGATAATAATTCTTAAATGTGACGCATGGTTGAAACACGCTTAAAAACAGGCACATTTTCTGTTCCAACTGCGATAAAAAATATTAAAATATAAATTAAAAATTCCAAACCTACATGAACTAACGTAAAATAGAACGACGAAAATGATGATGTTATTGGATTTTATGTAGGTCTATTGGTTAATTCACAAACAACCTTCAAACTCGAGTGCACATAATACCTTGGTCGACAGTAAGCTACACAACTGCCCACTCAGCACATAGAATCATGCGTCAAGGATGGCTGCACGGCTTCCTAGCGCCCAGTGAAGAAATGTGATCAAGCAAACTCTAACCAACACAATGTCGAAAGTTCAATTTATGGAAGAGATATCAGAACCGTTTACAATCCGAACGAACGTCAGACAGGGAGGCGGACTATCCCCACTCCTTTTCAACTGTGTTTTGTAAAAAGTCATTCGAGAATGGAGGAAGTTGTTTGACGAAGAAGAAACAAAAGATGATCGGTTCAGACTTGGTCCTAAGCACAAAGTGGTATATGTAGACTGTATGGCCTTTGCGGATGACCTGGCTAATTTTGGTAACAACATAGATTCAGTAGTCTAGAAGATCAATAGGCTGTCTCAAATTGCTGAAAAGTTTGAAATCCAGATTTCTATTCAGAAAACCAAATTTATGACATACATCTGCGATGGACCTCTATGGATGATTACTAATCTTGGAAAAATCGGTCGAGTCACAAATTTCAGATATCTCGGTGAAGTCATCCAACTGAATGGATTAGAAGAGGAAGCAATTAATGTCAGGATGAAGAAGTTAGACCAGGTATACCAAATGACAAAGAATATCCGTAAAAAATAAGTCTATAAGTATAGGGGCCAAGTTCCGACCCTACAGTATACCACTGTAATTGTAAAACTTGAGGGAGTATATGCACCCGAAACTTTGACCATGAATAGTAAAGGACAAGCTGACCAACTGGAGAAAAGAGAGGGCAGGATATTACGAACAAGTAGTTCCGTGAAGAACTAAAGCCTATCTTCTTTTATCCTACTTATGTTAATTACCTCTATCTACATACAAAATTTCAGTTTGATTGCTGTAATTAATTCGTAGATATTGAGAACCGTCTAATTTTTTTGGTCGGTCGCCATGTTGGATTGTTATATGTAAAGGCCATAACGATATGTACCATTATATGAAAATTATTATTATTATTTTGTAGTGCTTCCACTTCTTATTTTCTAGCTGCCTTTTCTCGCTTAATGCAAGAAGAGGCATTCTTTCGGAAGTTGTTTCTGACAATACCGGTACCTTTTTTTGGTGCTTCTGAATAATGGAAAAAAACTCGTTCTCCACTTGCTAAGGAACAAATTTCTAATTATAGTCACTTAAGAAACTTGAGATGGTATTTCATTTCTCCCTACGCACCTCATTATGGTGGACATTGAGTTAACTAAAGTCAAGTTAAATTAAAGCTATTTAAAGATAATATTGAATCTTCTATTTTGTCCTTTGAAGAGTCCAACACTTTTGAAATCTTCATTGAAGGAATTGTCTACTCTCGACTTCTTTTCCCTCTGTCCAATGATCCTCCAGACTTCCTCCCTTTGACTCGTGGTCATTTTTTGATAGGCAGTTCCATAACAGCTACGCCTCCTCTGATTGATCGTGAGCTAGATCTCTCTTTACCCATTCTTTGGAAAAATCTAGAAGCTCTTAGAACTAGGTTTTGGAAAAGGTGGAAGCTTTAGTATCCGAACGCGCTACAGAGGAGAGGCAAGTGGAAGCACTCTCAACCAAATTTTCGGGAGGGGGACTTGGTGCTCTTGCGAGATCCAAATCCTCCTCTTGTATGCCAAACTGCTAGGATAGAGAAATGCTTTTTTGTTCGAGATTGTAGAGTGAGAGTGGTAAAACTCACTACTTCTTGTGTGCGTTGTGTGCGTCCTATCTCTATGATTGTTCCTTTACCACTTTATCTCTGCTTTCTCGTTGTGCATTTTTTTCTCTCTCTGTATCTTTTTGACGCCCCTCTGGTAGTATGTTCGCATTTTGCGAAGGCACCAATCCCATTAATGTGTCACCACGTTTTTTCAATCGGAGACAGAAACATCGATTTTTTCTCTAACCTAAATTTGAGCGGTCCATGCATTTGGCTCCTTTCAGTAAAGGCCTCTTCTAGACCTTTCTTCTAGTTATGCTTACCTAGTTTCTGGAACTGGACCGGTTTTGAAGCATGTCTCTTTGAACTGTTACAGTTTTTCCACTTCCACGTACTTCGAACTTCAATTTCAAATGGCAGACATCTTTCCTTCTCGAGCCATCCATCCCGGTTCTGCTCGCTGATTTATAATCTTCAGGATGCTTTTTAAAACTAAAGAACTGTAAGCAGAGGTTATAAACCATGTCTTCAGAAAGGCCGTCAAAGAATTTGTGTAGTTCCGACCATACTTCCTGAAACGTATTAAGACGCATTATTTTCTGCAAAGTTTCTTCAGTCATGTTTGTAGTTAAAATAATTAAAGCATTACTGTCCGCTTTATTAAATGCTTCTAATGCACTTTTATAGGCCGGCCTTTCATCATTAGTCGCACGCGCGGGAAGTACATTTGGTTTACTAACCTGCCTTCGATAGCATCAAGTGCTCCGGGAACTCCTCGCAAACAAATACTTATTTTGTACTTCCAAGTGCTCCAATTTGATTTCCCTTCCAGAAGTCCCTTTCCTGGCTTCTTTGTGACATTCTCTTTGCCCTTTTGCTTGTTCTCCGGCGCCGAAACTCTTCGCTGGCATTTGCTGGAATATCTCAACTTCGTTCGAGCTTTCAACTGGCATTGTTCGACTTTCAACGATATCCAGCACTGTCTCAGCATTCTACGTCTTATGCTTCGCTCGACACGTCTACCTGAGGAGTATTGACATGCTTAGTCAACTGAACTTTATAGATCTTAGCTCGCATGTTTATTCTGCTCACAACGGCTGACCGAACATGGTCGTTCCGTTCAACTCAACAACTCACTGAAAGTTTTTAACGAAATACGACAATGGCATTTTTACTTCAATTGGACCTACTCCACTTTATTTTAATGCTATTATGGTGTAACTACCTTTTACGTCGCAATTGTGTTAACAAGCTGGATCTTGTCACTTTTTGTTTCGCTATTGAAGAATTTTTTTATCACTCATGGTTCAAATTCAGTTCTTCAAATGAAAGTAGTAAAGCGTGTGTGGGACATCCATAAGATAAGTACATGTTCTTAAACTTTCAGTGCCAGAACTCTTTAACCTCAAAACTAACTTGTCATATTTCGAGTTTCTTTTCATGCATGGACTGCTCAAATTTGGTAAAGGCTTTATTGCCTCACTTGTAATGTTTCATTTCCTACACTTTGTAGAAGTCTTTTCTAGCTCTTTTGAAGCCTGTTCCTTAAATGCTTGTAATCTTTTACGCGCTTCGCCTGAATTTCTGCCCATCTGGCATTGAGCATTTGTCTCTCATGGCCAATAATCATTGCCAACTTAGGCTTGGTTTCCCATTTTTGTGTTCAGGGATTTTGCCCACAAATAGGCTACACTTAATTCATTAATTTTATTAATGCTTTCTTTGCTCTGCTTGTATTTTGGGGTTTGGCCCCCAAATGCTTGCAAGTCACATTCACAAAGCATATTTCTCTCCTCGCTTGTATGAGGATTTATCTATCAACTTTTCATATATTCTTGTTTTTGCAACCTTTTGCCTTGTCACAAGGGTATCAAGAAATTGCTTAATCAGCTTTGTTATCTTAAAGTCATTACTTAATACACTTTTATATTGGGACTTGGCTCCTGAACACCGTGAATTATATTGGGACCTGGCTCTTGAACACCGTGAACTATGCCTTTAGGAATTCATACTGTCATCTTGAGATTTTCTCCTCATGTGCCTGCCAATCCTCGATCAAAACCATAAGAACTTTTCTTTTGCAAGCAGTTGGGGATTTGGCCCCCCGCTTATTGCTTGTTTACTAGAATTGATTGTACAAGCACTGTAAAATTGTTATGTTAATGATTTATGGGACGTTTATCCTGTCTATTGAAGTTGGGCTTTGATTCCTCGTTATTGTTACTTGTCATCCCTATCAGGGACATCATTTCTAATTTTTTGAGAAGTTTGCTCATCATGGAACATAAGCAAAACCATTATGTTATTCTCTTTCTGTCATGGCAACTGTTCTATAAACTCTATAAGTATATACTTCTATTAAAAATGGAAAATAATTTCTTCACCTGACTGTGATTCTGGTGCCCCTAAGCAGACCATCCAGCATATCATCACCAAGTGTCATAAAAGAAAGTACAATGGCAACGTCACTGATTTCGCTCACGGATCACCAGAGACAATTACTTAATTAAACAATTTAGATAAAATATACAGTTTGTCTTGAATCCTCCGTGGCTTAGGCGGCAGCACGCCGGCCTCTCACCACTGGGTCCGTGATTCAAATCCCGGTCACTCCATGTGAGATCTGTGCTGGACAAAACGGAGGCAGACAGGTTTTTCTCCGGGTACTCCGGTTTTCCCTGTCAAAATTTCATTCCAGCAACACTCTCCACTATCATTTCATTTCATCTGTCATTCATTTAATCATTGCCCCAGAGGAGTGCGTCAGGTCTCGGCAGCCGGCACAGTTCATATCCTCGCCACTAGATGGGGGCTTCATTCATTCATTCCATTCCTGACCCGGTCGGAGACTGGAAGCAGGCTGTGGATTTTCATTTTTCATACAGTTTGTCTTACTTTCCTAAACTAATTATCACCAGTGTACATATTGTATTGTAAAGCTATTCGCTAAATAAATAATAAATATCATGAATATATTGTTTTTGCATGGTTATGGTTACCTCCTATCGCCGAAATCTCTTTTAAGGCTCAACTTTGTTCGACTCGAGGCTTCTCCTCGAGTCCTAGCTGATACAGGAGGTCTAGCATCGACCGATCCATTCCACTGACCGCTTTCTCCATCCTGGCTAAAATGACGGTGACAGCTTTCGAATGAATTAATGGATATTACAGATAGCAACACAAAATCGATTTTCTCGCCCATTAATGAATTACTCTTTAAAATACCTTTCAATCAAATAAATTGATCATCTTTGTGCTATGTTGCAAATAGTCCCTGAAGTAGTTTACATTTCATCCAACTGAGAGATCAAAACATAGGTGGTTATTAAATGGAAGGGACCACTTTTGATGATTATTGTCGGTGTTATACTGTGCCGAGTGGTTGTATGTGTTGTTACATCCTGAAGAACTAGCCATGGCAAATCAAATCCATCAGAATGAAATCGTACTCAATATCTACAAAGCAGTAATACCTTTCCATTACGTTCTTAAAGTTGTTGGTTATTCAAGTGTCAGAATAGATGGTGAAGGAACATTGCAGCGTTCCCGTATTGGCACAGTATATAGTGTATTAGTGGTTACAGCCGTGACTTGTGCAAGCATATGGGTATTCAACAATTACATTTACTTACGCTCTCCATTATCAAGATTCTATTTTATCACGGGATTATTGTCAACAATCTGCATACACACCCTGGTGTTGTACACTCTAGCAGCTGGTGCATTCAGAGGAGTTGAAATATGCCGAAACATTATCGAGAAGTTAGCTACGATGGTGATAATACTCAACCTTTCCACTAAGAAAATGGCTTACAGAATAACACTATTGCAGATGTTGCAAATAACATTTCTAACAGTTATTTTTACAATATTTGCTAGTCGTACTATGTGGCGATATCTTACAACTTTCAACAAGTTAAGGTGCATAATATATTACTACAACCTAATGATATTTTCTTTAATATCACTATCCTATATGGACTTGGTGCTTTTGATAAGATATTTTGCAAATGAAATAAACAATAAATTAATTAAAATCCTGAGACTTAAAACAAAAATTAATGGGAATATATCTTCAAATATTTCAAATTCCACAATGGAAGGAATTGTTTCCATACATTCACCACTGATGCATGGGAATGCACTATCGGAAAATTCGGTCTGGAGGACTGGAATGGACAGAATCTCACCAAGTCTCAAACTGAGAATATCCCATACCGTGCTACAGTCTGTAATCGATAATACCAATGCTTTCTTTGGGTTTACTCTTATGCTAATATTCATGTATACATTCATGCAAACAAGTATTCCTCTGAATTATTACTTCTACAATGATAGAAAAGAAGAAAACGCATACATTGTGACGGATTTTATGCACGCTCTGCTCATTCTGCTGTTATTTTTCTTAATCGTGATTCTGATCTGCCTTGCTTGTCACAGTGCTTGCAGTGCCGCCAACCAACCAGTGATACTTATCAACACCTTAACCCTGGTACCCTCCATGAGGAGTGATGTGGTCACTCAACTGAAACTCTTCTCGCAACAAGTGGAGCGTTCCCGAGTGCAATTTACTTTGGCTGGATTTTGTTCTATAAACCGACCTTTTCTGCTATCCATTATGGCAGCCGCTGTCACATATGTATTAATTTCCCCTGGTAAAACTTAAGTATTTCATTCGGATAATGAATGGAATCAATTTCTAGCATTCCTTTTCAATGAAGGTGTTTTCTATGTGTCTTAAATTACTTGTATGTTAAGTAGATAAACCACCTCGTAGAAAAGCGGGTAGCATGCTAAGCTGTCACACCTGTTGTCCAGGTACGTTTCACGGCTCTTCCATGGTATTTAATGCTGGTGTGAGTGTTGGAACAGCGTTCATTCAACCTGTTTGAACGAAACCGTACGAATATTGACTGTATTCGTCTTCTGTTGGTGAGGTTTTTGTTTCTTTGGAGTGATTTCTTTAGAAGTTGTTGATCGTTCAATGATTTCAAAGTAATATTGTTGTCGAATCACTCCTGGTTTGTCATTGAATCTTACTTCTTTCTGCTTTTTAATATTATCATTCCACTTTTGAATATTATGTGTACTAAACAAACTGCTCTTAGTTATTGTGTGCATGGTGATCCACACTTAACTGACAAGCCATGGACACCAAGCATTAGACCACATCCGTTGTCGTATGTAGTTCACTAAATATACCACTACGAGTGCTAGTGTTGACCCATACATGGTCAAATCAATATCTAAATATCTACTTCTGTTTTGAGAAATTCGAAAATCTGCTTCCCTCAAATTGAAGATGTAAGATCGAAGAATATATAAAAATTATCAAGTTTTAATTTCATATTTTGAAGAATATGTTCCGTTTTAAAAACAAGCGTTCTTTATCGTGTGTTTTCAAAATATCATTTAAGCCGGAAGTAATTATTTTTGAATGTGATAGAGCTTATCAGAACACGCATTTTGACACCTTTCTGGGTATTCTAGCTTTTCAACGTTTGCCACAATTGTCAAAATAGCATAGCATTAAGTTTTTGCTAAACTGGACTCCAATAGTCCGAGTGCTCTTAGTGCCATTTAAGAAATAGTTTCAACATAAAACTAACACCATTGTACAATGAATATATTAGTAATTTTTATGGTAGGTTGTAGCTATTGTCCTGATGTTTGTAATTGAAACTATTTGAATAAAAATAACCTTTTATCATACTGTAACAGAGTAATTAGACATTGTGGTGTTTGAAGCCATATTTTCAGTGTTGCCTTAGTAAACAAGAGTTTAGTGCTTTTCAGTCGGTCAACACGAATGTACCCAAAAGAGATGGGTTATGCCCTAATCCTGAAATAAATTACATGAGATTACATGAGGGTTTTATTAATCTCATGTAATTTATTTCAGGATTAGGGCATAACCCATCTCTTTTGGGTATATTCGTGTTGACCGACTGAAAAGCACTAAACTCTAGAGTAATTATATCTGAGAGGTACACAGCTCCAGGAATCAGAATTAAAGACGCCTTTGGAGAACTGCAGTGCTTGTAATGCGACGGACTTACATAAATTGAAGGTGTTGAAGAGGCGTGAGACGGTGCAAACAAATGATTTAGGCCTATTAAACTTTATGGATCGTTGGATAGGATTCTGGAGTGTTAATTTTGTGTGCCTAGTTTCACGATTATGTGCAGAATGCATTGGTTTAAAGGCACTTTAGAGATATAATGAGACCTTGGTGTGCAATGTATCAGAATGGCAATTTACAGGAGAGGAGAAGGGAGAAGAAGAAGAAGAAGACTCTAAATCATGACTACCTAGAAGGAAGTTACAGTACATAAGTTTTAGCTGTAAACGGGTTCTCCCAAATTGAGAGATTATTTTATTATTGGAACAAAAATTAATTACTTTAGGAAATAGCTCTCCTTGGTTCATACTTTGACGCATAGATGGCTCTAAGAGTGTTGTCTTGGAGACCAAAGATATTTCCTCGTCGTTCCTGAAGTCACCGCAACAACGCCTCTTCATCAAACACCTGGATATTTATATCTTAATTTAAGACCGCCTAGTCAATACCAAATTGGAATATATATTCAACAACTACGGTAAAACTCAGCAATTCTTCTAGGTTTTTGCCGTGTCTTGTATGGGGTTTCGCCTAGGACACCAAGCTGGCTCATCTGCGGGCTCTCGGTGTCCCCGCCCGGACACCCACAGGAGTATCGAACTGCGCGATACCTCCCTTTATATAGAGTGCAACTGCATTCCTTGACTGCGAGAACCGAAAGCTCATGCAGCCTCAACCTCCCTATGAAGGCTTCCAAAAAGATGGTATATCGGCTTTCACGGCCGGTGAATTAAAACTCAGCAATTCTTCAAGGTTTGTGCCGTGTTTTGTATGGGGTTTCGTCTAGGACACCAAGCTAGCTCATCGGCGGGCTCTTGATGTCCCCGCCCGGACCCCCACAGGAGTAACGAACTGCGCGATACCTTCCTTTATATAGAGTGCAACTGCACTCCTTGACTGCGAGAACCAAAAGCTCAAGCAGCCTCAACCTCCCTGTGATGGCTTCCAAAAAGTAGGTATATTGGTGAATTAAAACTCAGCAATTCTTCTAGGTTTTTGCCGTGTCTTGTATGGGGTTTCGCCTAGGACACCAAGCTGGCTCATCGGCGGGCTCTTGGTGTCCCCGCCCGGACCCCCACAGGAGTATCGAACTGCGCGATACCTCCCTTTATATAGAGTGCAACTGCATTCCTTGACTGCGAGAGCCAAAAGCTCAAGCAGCCTCAACCTCCCTATGAAGGCTTCCAAAAAGATGGTATATTGGCTTTCACGGCCGGTGAATTAAAACTCAGCAATTCTTCTAGGTTTGTGCCGTGTCTTGTATGGGGTTTCGCCTAGGACACCAAGCTGGCTCATCGGTGGGCTCTTAGTGTCCCCGCCCGGACCCCCACAGGAGTATCAAACTGCGCGATACCTCCCTTTATATAGAGTGCAACTGCACTCCTTGACTGCGAGAACCAAAAGCGCATCGGAGGGCTTTTGGCGAAACCTCCACGACACCTAGCTGTGAACTTCGCTACTACTAGATGCCATCACAACCAGCGCCCGGTGACGAACGTTGGAACTTAAGAGCATTAATCAAACCTAACCTTCAAATTTTGGCTTCACGCAAGTGTAGTTAGTGGAAGGTTCTTTTCATGCCATACATCTCTGTTGCAGGACTCCCGCTGGCTCCAGCTACTTTAAAATGGCATTATCGAGAAAGCCATGCCATAAGAAAAACAGTTGTTATTTGGGTAACCAGGGAGATGATAGATGTCAAGACTTTCGTTTGTATATTGTTTATGATATGTTACATTACAATAGGCAGAACCAATAAATCCAGTACTCCCACAAATATTAACCTACAAAATACAAGTGTCAGTGGTGACATGAACTCCTATTAAGCTTAGCTGTGCTGTTGAAACGCACCATTCTTTATTTACCCACTATTATTAATTTTTACGTTCAGAATTCACAAGATAACATCTGTCTAACGCAAGTAGCGCGCGCAGTACTGCTTTACTTATGTACAAACTGCACTCCATTATCACTGTGTCTTCCTGCTCGTCACGCTGGGTCCAGCTACTTTAATCAACAAACACTGGAGCAGTCCAGTTCAGTTATATAGACTACTAGCTGAAGTACCCCTGCTTCGCTACGCGTCATAAATAAATTAAAATGTGAAGGTAACAGTTAAAAAGGGGGATAGGCGAGGTGCTACGCAGAGGGAGATTAAGGATGGAACATTTTGTCCAACTACACAGCTCGGCAATGACCGTGTTTTATAGCACAAATTTAGGTTTTACTCGCTAACCTTTGGAGATACCTTTCGGATAGAAAATGTAATTTTAAACCTCGTATATGCCATCAAAAGTTTGCTATTTCTTAGCGTTCTCATTTTATTTGAAATGTAAATATGGAAGTTTGAAACCAAAGGGTGTAGTGAAGCCACTAAAATGGTCGCCATCTTTAAATAGTGCAAAGTATTGAAATCAAAAGTAACCTATATGTTAACCAGGTAAATCAGCTACTTCCATGTAAAATTTATGTAAATCGGACCAGTGGTACTTGAGTGATTGAGTAATACACAGACACACACCATCTCATTTTTAGCCTCGATTCGCTCGCGTCATAGTCGTGTCATATTGTTATTCAATGAAATGCAGGTTTAACCCCGTTAACACCTCTTTAGAACCTGAAAATCCAAAAATCCCTCCTTAGTAGACGTTGTCGACACACAACATACATATCCCCAAAATTCCATTCTTCTAACTTTAATAGTTTTGGTTGGTCGATGAGAGTGAACATCCAAAAATCCTTCCTTAGTGGACGTTTTTCTTCCAGAATGTCACCCCTCCCCATAGGGCCCTTAAATTGGATTTATGAAAAAAAACGGTCGAACACCTACGTATTGTAATTATTTATTAATTTATTTATTTTTAAGCTGATTGAAACTCGAAAATCAAACTCCTCGCCTATGTCGTATAAGAGATACACGCTCCGTTAGGAATCTTTCAACCCCCACTTTTCATCCCTTTCACCTCATAATATACTCTACATCGAAAAACCATTAGACATGTGTCAGCTTATTTTTAATGATTAGTATATATGCCAAGTATCACATCCCCAAATGAAACCACTCGTGAGATATTGTTATTCAACGTTTACCCCATTAACACCTCTTTAGAACCTGAATATCCAAAACTCTTTCCTTAGTGGACGTTTTCGACATACAACGAACATATCACCAAAATTTCAAGTTTCTAACTTCAATAATTTTGGCTGGGCGATGATGAGTGATTGAGCCAGTCAGGACATTTTCTTTCATTTATTTTTGATAATTTCACCCCTCCCCATGAACCCCTTAAATTGGATTTATGACAAACGGTCGAACACCTATTTACTTATTTAAAGCTGTTTTCCCCCTGAGTTTGATGAGTGAGTAAGTGAGTCAATCAGTTAGGACTCTAACTTTCCTGTTTTTCCCCCAGAATCTCACCCCTCTCCAAAGGCCCCTTAAATTGGATTTATGAATAAACGGTCGAACACCTATTTACTTGTATTTTAAGCTGTTTTTTCCCGCCGAATTTCAAACTTCTCGCCTATGTCGTTTCAGAGATCTACACGCTCCGTTAAGAATCCCTCAACCCCCAATTTTCACCCCTTCCACCTCATGATACACACCACATCGATAAACCCTTAGACATATGTCTGATAATTTTTAATTATTAGTTTATTTACCGAATATCACATCCTCAAAGAAACAACTCATGAGATATCGTTATTCAATGAAATGCATGTTTACCCCCTTAACACCTCTTTAAAACCCGAATAAACAAAAATCATTCCTTAGTTGACGTTTTGGACATAGAGCGAACATATTCCCAAAACTTCATGTTTCCAACTTTAATAGTTTTCGCTGGGCGTGATGAGTGAGTGAGTCAGACAGGACATTTTCTTTCAATTATTTTTACCAGAATTTCACCCCTCCCCATGGGCCCCTTAAATTGGATTGATAAAAAAACGCTTGAACACCTATTAACCTATTTTTCAAGCTGTCTTTTTCCCCTAAGATTGATGAGTGAGTTAGTCAGTCAGTTAGGACACTTTCTCTCCTTCCCCCCGCAGAATTTCACCCCACCCAATTGTCCCTTCAATTAATTTATGAAAAAAAAACAGGATGTTCAGTTAAGAACATATAGCCTACTTTCTCCTAAATGCAAGGGTATTGTTATAACTCTTTGTCCTTTTCAAGGAGTATAATTGAATGTTGGTTGTAGTAGCTTGTTGAAATACAACGTGCTATAGGGATATTAAACATGAATATGAGGAGCCCTTTGCTAGTGCTACCTCTGTAATAAATTCATTCAATTCGGTTTCACCGTGTTTGAATTGATATGGGGAATGGATTTACACATACTTGGACACCATCTGCAAACTATTGGGCAGATGATCTTGCAGTTTGGTCAGGATATGCTTTCCACATAAAGATATGTTGTTGCAAAATTTGGTAGAGACTAGATTATTAGGTTGGTCGTACTTACATTTCAGCTTTTAACATTTGGGTGGCCGCGATTACGTTTCCGTCAAGATGGCGGTGATATAAAACATGACACTGAGGTGCCCTTTGCTAGTGCTACCTCTGTACCAAATTTCGTTCCATTCGGTTTCACCGTGTTCGAATTGATAGGGTGAATCGATTTTCAAACAAAGATGGCCGCCATCCGCAAAATATTAGGCTAATGACCTATTATTTTGGTCAAAGGATGCTCCCTCCATAAAGGTATGTTGTTGCAAAATTTGGTAGAGATCGGATGATTAGGTTAATCGTAATTTGATTTAAGCTTTGAACATTTGTGTGGCCGCCATTACGTTTCCGTCAAGATGGCGGCGATATAAAACATGACACTGAGGTGCCCTTTGCTACTGCTACCTCTGTACCAAATTTCGTTCCATTCGGTTTCACCGTGTTGGAATTAATAGGGGGAATCGATTTTGACACAAAGATGGCCGCCATCCGCAAAATATTAGGCTAATGACCTGTGAGTTTGGTCAAAGGATGCTCCCTCCATAATGGTATGTTGATGCAAAATTTGGTAGAGATCGGATGATTAGGTTAATCGTAATTTGATTCAAGCTTTGAACATTTGTGTGGCAGCCATTACGTTTCCGTCAAGATGGCGGCGATATAAAATATGACACTGAGGAGCCCTCTTCTAGTACTACCTCTGTACCAAGTTTCGTTCCATTCGGTTTCACCGTGTTCGAATTATTAGGGGGAATCGATTTTCACACAAAGATGGCCGCCATCCGCAAACTATTAGGCTAATGACCTATTAATTTGGTCAAAGAATGCTTCCTCCATAAAGGTATGTTGTAGCAAAATTTGGTAGAGATTGGATGATAAGGTTAGTCGTAATTTGATTTAAGCTTTGAACATTTGTGTGGCCGCCATTACGTTTCAGTCAAGATGGCGGCGATATAAAACATGACTCTGAGGTGTCCTTTGCTAGTGCTACCTTTGTACCAAATTTCGTTCAATTCGCGTTTACCGTGTTCGAATTGATAGGGGGGGGGACAGACATTCCGAGTCCACTCTCTCTCTCTCTCTCTCTCTCTCTCTCACACACACACACACACACACACACACAGACTCACACACATACACGCACACAGACAGACACACTTTTTTTTCGCCCTGTGTTGATCTTATAAGTCTACTTTCATTTTTTGCAAAAATCGAAAGTAGGCTAAAACGGTCGAACACCGATTTACTTACTTTTTAAGCTGATTTTTAGCCTATTTTCGATTTTTGCAAAAAATGAAAGTAGACTTATGAGATCAACACAGGGCGAAAAAAAGTGTGTCTGTCTGTGTGTTGTATGTATGTATGTGAGTCTGTCTGTGTGTGTGTGTGTGTGTGTGTGTGTGTGTGGACTCTGAATGTCTGTCCCCCCCCCTATCAATTCGAACACGGTAAACGCGAATTGAACGAATTTGGTACAAAGGTAGCACTAGCAAAGGACACCTCAGTGTCATGTTTTATATCGCCGCCATCTTGACTGAAACGTAATGGCGGCCACACAAATGTTCAAAGCATAAATCAAATTATGACTAACCTAATCATCCGATGTCTACCAAATTTTGCAACAACATACCTTTATGGGGGGAGCATCCTTTGACTATACTAATAGGTCATCAGCCTAATATTTCGCGGATGGCGGCCATCTTTGTGTGAAAAACGATTCCCCCTATTAATTTGAACACGGTGAAAGCGAATGGAACGAAATTCGCTACAAAGGTAGTACCAGCAGAGGGCTCCTCAGTGTCATATTTTATATCGCCGCCATCTTGACAGAAACGTAATGGCGGCCACACAAATGTTCAAAGCTTAAATCAAATTACGACTAACGTAATCATCCGATCTCTACCAAATCTTGCAAAAACATACCTTTATGGAGGAAGCATTCTTTGACCAAATTAATAGGTCATTAGCCTAATAGTTTGCGGATGGCGGTCATCTTTGTGTGAAAATCGATTCCCCCTAATAATTCAAACACGGTGAAACCGAATGGAACGAAATTTGGTACAGAGGTAGTACTAGCAGAGGGCTCCTCAGTGTCATATTTTATATTGCAGCCATCTTGACGGAAACGTAATGGCGGCCACACAAATGTTCAAAGCTTAAATCAAATTACGACTAACCTAATCATCCGATCTCTACCAAATCTTGCAAAAACATACCTTTATGGAGGAAGCATCCTTTGAGCATATTAATAGGTTATTAGAGTAATAGTTTGCGGATGGTGGCCATCTTTGTGTCAAAATCGATTCCCCCTATTAATTCGAACACTGTGAAACCGAATGGAACGAAATTTGGTACAGAGGTAGCAGTAGCCAAAGGGCACCTCAGTGTCATGTTTTATATCGCCGCCATCTTGACGGAAACGTAATGGCGGCCACACAAATGTTCAAAGCTTAAATCAATTTACGACTAACCTAATCATCCGATCTCTACCAAATTTTGCAACAATATACCTTTATGGATGGAGCATCATTTGACCAATCTAGTAAGTCATTAGACTAATAGTTTGCGGATGGCGGCCATCTTTGTGTCAAAATCGATTCCCCCTATTAATTCGAACACTGTGAAACCGAATGGAACGAAATTTGGTACAGAGGTAGCAGTAGCCAAAGGGCACCTCAGTGTCATGTTTTATATCGCCGCCATCTTGACGGAAACGTAATGGCGGCCACACAAATGTTCAAAGCTTAAATCAAATTACGATTAACCTAATCATCCGATCTCTACCAAATTTTGCAACAACATACCTTTATGGAGGGAGCATCCTTCTACCTAAATAATAGGTCATTAGCCTAATATTTTGCGGATGGCGGCCATCTTTGTTTGAAAATCGATTCCCCCTATCAATTCGAACACGGTGAAACCGAATGGAACGAAATTTGGTACAGAGGTAGCACTAGCAAAGGGCACCTCAGTGTCATGTTTTATATCACCGCCATCTTGACGGAAACGTAATCGCGGCCACCCAAATGTTAAAAGCTAAAATGTAAATACGACCAACCTAATAATCTAGTCTCTACCAAATTTTGCAACAACATATCTTTACGTGGAAAGCATACCCTGACCAAACTGCAAGATCAACTGCCCAATAGTTTGCAGATGGTGGCCAGGTATGTGTAAATCCATTCCCCATATCAATTCAAACACGGTGAAACCGAATTGAATGATTTTTTTTACAGAGGTAGCACTAGCAAAGGGCTCCTCATATTCATGTTTAATATCTCTATAGCACGTTGTATTTCAACAAGCTACTACAGCCAATATTCAATTATACTCCTTGAAAAGGACAAAGAGTTATAACAATACCCATGCATTTAGGAGAAAGTAGGCTATATGTTCTTTACTGAACATCTTGTTTTTCGCTGAGTTTCAAATTTACCGCCTATGTCGTTTAAGAGATAGGCCTACACGCTCCGTTTGGAATCATTCAACCCCCACTTTTCACCCCTTTCACCTCATAATAATACACCACATCGAAAAACCCTTAGACACATGTCTGCTTATTTTTGATGATTAGTTTATATGCCGTGTATCACATCCGCAAATGAATCCACTTTTGAGATATTGTTATTCAATGAAATGCAGGTTTAACGCCTTGAAGACCCCTTTAGAACCTGAATATCCAAAAATCCTCCCTTAGTGTACGGTTTTGACATACAACGAACATATCCCCAAAATGCCATGTTTCCAACTTCAATATTTTTGGCTGGGCGATGATGAGTGAGTGAATGAGTCAGGACATTTTCTTTCATTTTTTTTTCTTCAGAATTTCACCCCTCCCGATGAACCCTTTCAATTTGATTGATCAAAAACAACTGTCGAAAAGCTCTTTACGTACTTTAAAGCAGTATTTCCCGCTGAGTTTGATGAGTGAGTCAGTCAGTCAATCAGTTAGGACACTTTCTTTCCTGTTCCCCCCGCCCCAGAATTTCACCTCTCCCCAAGGGCCCCTTACATTCGATTTATGAATAAACGGTCAAACACATATTTACTTATTTTTATGCTGATTTTTTTCTGCTGAGTTTCTAACTCCACGCCTATGTCGTTTAAGAGATACACGTTCTGTTAGGAATATTTCAATCCCCAATTTTCACCCCTTTCACCTTATAATATACACCACATCGAAAAACCCTCAGACACGTGTCGTATTACTTTTTAATGATGAGTTTATATCCCGTGTATCACATCCCCCAATGAAACCAATCGGGAGATATTGTTATTCAATGAAAAACAGTTTTAACCCCCATAAGACCCCTTTAGAACCTGAATATCCGAAAATACTCCCTTAGAAGACGGTTTTGACATACAATGAACATATCCCCAAACTGTCATGTTTCTAACTTCAAAAATTTTGGCTGGGCGATGATGAGTGAGTGAGTGAGTCTGGACATTTCCTTTCAATTTTCTTTTTTCAGAATTTCACCCCTCCCCATGAACCCCGTAAATTTGATTTATGGAAAAAACTGTCGAACAACTATTTACTTACTTTAAAGCAATTTTTCCCCCTGAGTTTGATGAGTGAATCAGTCAATCTGTTAGGACCCTTTCTTTCCTGTTCCACCCCCCCCCCCCCCCAGAATTTCACCCCTCCACATGGGCCCCTTAAATTGGATTTATGAAAAAACAGTCCAACACATATTTACCTCTTTTTTATGCTGATTTTTAGCCTATTTTCAATTTTGAAAAAATAGGCTTATGAGATCACCTTTTGTCCGTGTGTGTGTGCGTGTGTGTGTGTGTGTGTGTGATTCGTGTGTGTGTCCCCCACTAATAAAATCTGAACGGCTGGAGCGATTTCAATGAACCTCGGTAAGTTAATAGCACTATTCCCTGCGACCCCGACCGTGCCCTTCAAATTTTGTTACGACTCACCAATCCAACATGGCAACTGTGCGAAATATTTCACCAGCATTCAATATCCCCGAAACTATTACCGATATTACCCTGACATTTTGTATGGTGATAAAGGGAACAACTATAAGTTCACTTATGTGACCTTTGAAAATCTGTAACAACAAAACGAACATGGCGGCCATGCGAAGTTGCGACTTTTAAATAGACGTTTCTCGCGATTTAACCAACCAAACGCAATGCAACTTGGTACAGTATATGTTTATATACATTGTAATGCACCGACATCTAACTTCGTTCAATTGTTTACATAATCACAAGATGGCGGATGTGCGAAATATTTCACCGGCATTCCATATCTGTGAAACTATTAGCGGTATCTCCCTGAAATCTTTTACGGAGATAAAGGGCACTACGGAAGTCCATCTATAAGACTTTCAGAAACCGGTTAACTACAAAACGAACATGGCAGCCAAGCGAAGTTGAAAATTTTAAATAGACCTTTCTCGCGATTTAATGTTCCAAACGCACTGAAATCTAGTACAGAAAATATTTATACACATTGTAATGCACTGGTATCTAATTTAGTTCAATTGTTTACATAACCTCAAGATGGCGGATGTGCGAATTTTAAAATTAAGTTTTTATTTCTTGTGATGTAGTGATGCGATCGAATTGAAAGTTTGAATATTGAACCTACGCAATAATTTTCCTTTAATGGTACATGACTCTATGGCCTATACATTAAACAATTCAACATGGCGACCATCCAAAATATTTAGTCGGCTCTGAATATCTACGAATCTATTATAGCAATCAAACTGAATTTCTTAATGTTCATAGGAGCTATGAACTTAAGTTCACCTATAGGACTTTAAATAACTTGGTGTTCACAAATCCAACATGGAGGCGACGCGAAATATAAAAATTCACATGGACGTTTCTCGCAATTTAACCATCCGAGTGTAGTGAAACTTGGAACAGTAAATCCTTATACGAATGGTAATCCACTGGCATCTAATTTATTTCTATTGTTTCCATAACCTCAAGATGGCAGCTGTGCGAAATTTTAAAATCTCCTTGTTACTTCTTGTGTCCTAATTATGCGATTGTAGTTTGAATACTACACGTACACAATAATCTGCATGTAACAGTACATAACTCTAGGACCTACATATATAAAATCCAACATGGCGACCATCGAAATTTGTAGTCGGTTCTCAATATCTACGAATCTACAGCAATCAAACTGAAATTGTGTATGTTGCTAGAGGCAATTAACATAAGTAGGATATATGAAAATAGGCTGTATAGTTCTTCACGGAACTACTTGTTTTCCGCTGAGTTTCAAACTACTCGCCTATGTCGTTTAAGATAAGAGATACACGCTCCGTTAGGAATCTTCCAATCCCCACTTTTCCCCCCTTTCACCTCATAATATACACCACATCGAAAAACCCTCAGACACATGTCTTCTTATTTTTAATGATGAGTTTATATGCCGAGTATCACATCCTCCAATGAAACCAATCGGGAGATATTGCTATTCAATGAAATGCAGGTCTACCCCCTTAACACCCCTTTAGAACCTGAATATCCAAAAATCCTCACACTTAGGGCATTTGCGGTCCTTGAGGAAGCTTCATACCAAATTTCATTCCAATCCGTTCGGTGGTTTCTGAGATTTCTTGATTAATGAATGAGTAAGTGAGTGATATTTGACAAATGTATAGTAGATAGTGTCAAGTCTTTGTTATGCTAAACTCGGTTGACAGTGCTGTGTGAGCAGTTGAGTAACTAACGGGATTTCAAGTAAAGATCCTCATTTTCTATACCGGTAGTGCAGAGCGCAACTCGCATCCAGTCGGCCGTTTCTCGACTTGAGCTATGTTGCCATGGATATGATCTGCCTTGCTATTCCTTCATGAGTATATTTTATGATTTGATTAGCCTGTGCTTGAGTACAAAAGGGCCGAAATCAGAAGAATGAAAAGACTATCGAAAATTCATGTAGCCAGCGGTTCATTCTGGGTCCTAAACTAAGTGTATGCAAAATTTGGTTGAGATTGGTGGAACGGTGTTGATTTGTATACGGAACAGACCCACGCACCCACATACAGACTTTCTCTTTTATATATAAGATTAGTTATTGTTGTTTTAAGGGGCGGAACTACGAGGTCATCGCCCCCTGTCCAGTTCAGGGGCACTTGTATCTTGAACGGCTAATGAAATAATCTTCATTGTGTCAAAATACTGTCTGGAGAGATATAAGTCACGTACCTCAGTTTTAGTAATAATACTAATCAATAACTAAAAAAAAAGTCCTCTCGGCACGCCGGAAGGCGGAGGTAGATTTCACCAGACAAACTTGGGGATAGGCGAAAATAGGCAGAATATGCAGGTTTTCGTAGAAGGATCAGACTTCATTTATTGCGAGAAGATATTTTATAATTGGAGCTTAATTAACTTTGTTTTTCGTCATTTTATGCTTATTTTAAACATTTTATTGTCTTATGGGAACGGTAACCTTCTTGTCATTTGTGGTCCATTTTTATACTTGTGGACACACTGTCCTTATGCAAGGTTTCGACATTGATGTGTGACTATGTAACGGTCTGTTACTTCTTCACGCAAAATTATATCTCCCGCAGAGTTTTTGGTTGGTTGCTCAGTTTAGGGGCTGCGACAACGCGGTCATGTAACCCCGTGTACTTAGGGATGGCTGTATTAGTCTGTAATTCAGGTAAGGACTGCAGACGGTCAATTTCAAGCAGTAGTTCCTAATGTTGGTACCAGGTACTACCGTCAACGACACCTAGTTGTGAACTTGGCTACTAGATGCCACCCAAACCAGCAACTCGCAACGAACGTTGGAACTTCCCCTCCAAAGGAAAGCATACTGAGGGATTTTTAGCGCTCTTAGAAAATCCGACGACTTCGGCCGACTTTGAACTCGCGACCTTGGGCATAGACATTCACCATGCTACCAGTTACGTCACCGAAGCCGCTTCACACTTAGTCAGATGAAAATCTGAATCTTATATCATGCAAGTGCGTTATCTTGGCAACGTCTGATGGCTCATCCCTCATCAATTTAGTAGTGTTGCCATGGCAACCACTGATAGCTCTTGGCATTTTCTTATAATTCCGAAATCATTTTTCTCATCCCTTGGCATAATGGTGGGTCATATCAAAAATTCTTTCAGACAAAAGTTTTAGGTAATTGTTAGGGGAATATTGTCCATTTTGTACGGTTTTCATATTGTGCCTATTAAGAGAGATATGATTAATGTTTCCCGAAAAACCCACTTTTTCCCACCCCTTTGGTCAATGGTTGGTGCTATAAAAAAACTTTTCAAACATAAATTTTTGAGCTTTATCCGGCACATAGTATGAACTTTGAACGGATTCGATATTTCACATATTAAGAGAGTTATAGCAATATTTCATTTTTTCGAAAAAAGTCCCCCATTTTCATCCCCTTCGACCGATTTAGCCCAGTAACGAACTCGACCGAGATTTTATTGGTATACATATTCGGTAATAAATTCAAAGTGATTGGTGCAAAATTACGACAGTTAACGTGTCCACAAGAAACTGATATATATATATAAATTATATATAATCTTTTGAACTGACGGTGGTTTTGGGGTCTGGGGGATGTGAAACGCGAAGATATGTCGAAATTTTCCGGAAGTCGAAACATGGGACCCATTGCAATAGTTAGCTTTCTAATGAAATCTACCTAATTCAAAGTGATTGGTGCAAAATTACGGCAGTTATCGTGTCCACAAGAAACTGATATACATATACAGTATATATATAAATTATATATAAACTTTTGAACTGACGTTGGTTTTGGGGTCTGGGGGATGTGAAACGCGAAGATATGTCAACATTTTCCGGAAATCGAAACATGGTACCCGTTGCAATAGTTAGCTTTCTAATGAAATCTACCTAAAATACTACCATCAACGACGTCTATCTGTGAACTTGGCTACTAGTGCCACCGGAACCATCAACTCGCAACGGACGTTGGAACTTCTCCTCCGAAGGAAAGCAAACTCAGTTTTTTTTAGCGCTCTTAGTAAATCCGACGACTTCAGCCGGGTTTGAACCCGCGACCTTGGGCATAGAAGTTCAGCATGCTACCAGTTCCGATACCGAAGTCGCTTACCACAGACAGATGGAAAACTGAATGTTATCTCGTGCAGTGGCGTTGTCATAGCAACTGCTGATGGCTCATCCCTTATCAATTAAAAGTAAAGTTTTCATGGCAACCTCTCTTGGCACTTGGCATTTTCTTATAATTTAAATCATTTTGCTCACCCCGTGGCGTAATGGTGGGTCATATCAAAAATTCTTTCAGACAAACGTTTTAGGTAATTACTGGAGGAATATTGTCCACTTTGTACGGTTTTGATATTGTGCCTATTAACAGAGATATGATTAATGTTTCCCGAAAAAAACACTTTTTCCCACACCTTTGGTCATTGGTTGGTGCTATCAAAAACTTTTCAAACATAAATTTTAGGGCCTTGTCAGACACATAATATCAACTTTGAATGGATTCAATATTTCAGATATTAAGAGAGTTATAGCGATATTTACCTTTTTCGAAAAAAGCCTCCCATTTTCACCCACTTAGACCAATTTTGCACATTAACGAACTCGACCGAGATTTTAAGGGTATACATATTATGTAAAAAAAAGTCCTCTCGGCACGCCGGAAGGCGGAGGTAGATTTCACCAGACAAACTTGGGGATAGGCGAAAATAGGCAGAATATGCAGGTTTTCGTAGAAGGATCAGACTTCATTTATTGCGAGAAGATATTTTATAATTGGAGCTTAATTAACTTTGTTTTTCGTCATTTTATGCTTATTTTAAACATTTTATTGTCTTATGGGAACGGTAACCTTCTTGTCATTTGGGGTCCATTTTTATACTTGTGGACACACTGTCCTTATGCAAGTGCGTTATCTTGGCAACGTCTGATGGCTCATCCCTCATCAATTTAGTAGTGTTGCCATGGCAACCACTGATAGCTCTTGGCATTTTCTTATAATTCCGAAATCATTTTTCTCATCCCTTGGCATAATGGTGGGTCATATCAAAAATTCTTTCAGACAAAAGTTTTAGGTAATTGTTAGGGGAATATTGTCCATTTTGTACGGTTTTCATACTGTGCCTATTAAGAGAGATATGATTAATGTTTCCCGAAAAACCCACTTTTCCCACCCCTTTGGTCAATGGTTGGTGCTATAAAAAAAACTCTTCAAACATAAATGTTTGGGCTTTATCCGACACATAGTATGAACGTTGAACGGATTCGATACGTCACATATTAAGAGAGTTATAGCAATATTTCACTTTTTCGAAAAAGCCCCCCATTTTCACCCCCTACGACCGATTTAGCCCAGTAACGAACTCGACCAAAATTTTATAGGTATACATATTCGGTAAAAATTCAAAGTGATTGGTGCAAAATTACGGCAGTTATCGTGTCCACAAGAAACTGATATATATATATACAAACATACATAAATTATATATAAACTTTTGAACTGACGGTGGTTTTGGGGTCTGGGGGATGTGAAACGCGAAGATATGTCGAAATTTTCCGGAAGTCGAAACATGGTACCCATTGCAATAGTTAGCTTTCTAATGAAATCTACCTCTGGTTGGTTCCTCAGTTTAGGGGCTGCGACAACGCGGTCATCTAACCCCGTGTACTTTGGGTGAGTGCAGAATCTGTCTGATAAACGGTGTGAATTCTAATGACTGTATTTGTCCTAATTCAGGTAAGGACTGCAGACGGTCAATTTCAAGTAGTAGTTCCTAATGTTGCTACCAGGTACTACCGTCAACGACACCTAGCTGTGAACTTGGCTACTAGATGCCACCCAAACCAGCAACTCGCAACGAACGTTGGAACTTCCCCTCCAAAGGAAAGCATACTGAGGGATTTTAGCGCTCTTAGAAAATCCGACGACTTAGGCCGGCTTTGAAACCGCGACCTTGGGCATAGACATTCAGCATACTACCAGTTACGTCACCGAAGCCGCTTCCCACTTAGTCAGATGGAAATACTGAATCTGATCTCGTGCAAGTGCGTTGTCATGGCAACAATGAAGGCTCATCCCTCATCAATTTAGTAGTGTTATCATGGCAACCTCTGTTAGCTCTTGGCATTTTCTTATAATTCCGAAATAATTTTCTCATCCCTTGTCGTAATGGTGGGTCATATCAAAAAATTATTTCAGACAAAAGTTTTAGGTAATTATTAGGGGAATATTGTCCATTTTGTACGGTTTTGATATTGTGCCTATTAAGAGAGATATGATTAATGTTTCCCGAAAAACCCACTTTTTCCCACCCCTTTGGTCAATGGTTGGGGCTATAAAAAATCTCTTCAAACATACATTTTTGGGCTTTATCCGACACATAGTATGAACGTTGAACGGATTCGATATGTCACATATTAAGAGAGTTATAGCAATATTTCTCTTTTTCGAAAAAAAGCCCCCCATTTTCACCCCCTTCGACCGATTTAGCCCAGTAACGAACTCGACCGAGATTTTATAGGTATACATATTCGGTAAAACATTCAAAGTGATTGGTGCAAAATTACGGCAGTTATCGTGTCCACAAGAAACTGATATATATATACATACATAAATTATATATAAACTTTTGAACTGACGGTGGTTTTGGGGTCTGGGGGATGTGAAACGCAAATATATGTCGACATTTTCCGGAAGTCGAAACATGGGACCCATTGCAATAGTTAGCTTTCTAATGAAATCTACCTAATTCAAAGTGATTGGTGCAAAATTACGACAGTCATCGTGTCCCCAAGAAACTGATATACATATATATATATATATATAAATTATGTATAAACTTTTGAACTGACGCTGGTTTTGGGGTCTGGGGGATGTGAAACGCGAAGATATGTCGAAATTTTCCGGAAGTCGAAACATGGGACCCATTGCAATAGTTAGCTTTCTAATGAAATCTACCTAATAGAAAGTTTAAGTAAGTGTAAATGTAATTAGTGCGGACGCGGAGATTGGAAAGTCCTCTGACAAGAATTTGTTCAAAAGGGACTCCGATAACCACATTTGAAGGCCTTATAACCAACATTTTGGGAAAAACTCCGTGAAAATTATTTTAGCTATGATAAACGGACAATAAAAAAAAATCCTCTCGGCACGCCGGAAGGCGGAGGTAGATTTCACCGGGCAAAGTAGGGGATAGCCTATAATAGGCAAAATATGCAGGTTTTCGTAGGAGGATCAGACCTCATTGATTGCAAGAAAGTATTTTACATTCCGAGGTTAAAAATCAACTTTTTTTCGTTTTTGTATGCATATTTTTATCATTTTATTGTCTATGGGGATGGTAACCTTCTTGTCACTCGGGGTTCATTTTTATACTTCTGATCACACTGTCCTTATGCAAGGTTTGGAACTGATGTGTAACTATCTGACAGTCTGTTACTTCTTCTCGCAAAATTTTATCTCCCGCAGAGATTTTTGTTGGTTCCTCAGTTTAGGGGCTGCGACAACGTGGTCATGTAACCCCGGGTGTGTAGAATCTGATAAACGGTGTTAATTTTGATGACTGTTTTAGTGTGTAATTCAGGTAAGGTCTGCAGACGGTCAATTTTAAGTAGTAGTTCCTAATTTTGTACCATATCCTAACGTGAACGACACCTAGCTGTGAACTTGGCTACTAGATGCCACCGCAACCAGCAACTTGCAACGAACGTTGGAACTTCTCCTCCAAAGGAAAAAATGCTGAGGGTTTTTTAGCCCTCTTAGAAAATCCGACGACTTTGGCCGGCTTTGAACCAGCGACCTTGGGCATATAAGTTCAGCATGCTACCAGTTAGCCACTTCCCACAGTCAGATGGAAAAATGAATGTGATCTCGTGCAATGGCGTTGTCTTGGCAACCTCTGATAGCTCATCCCTCATCAATTTAGAAGCGTTGTCACGGTAACCTCTGATGGCACTTGGCATGTTCTTTAATTCCGAAATCATTTTTCTCATCCCTTGGCGTAATGGTAGGTCAGATCAAAAATTCTTTCAGACAAAGTTTTAGGTAATTATTAGGGGAATATTTTCCATTATGTACGGGTTTGATATTGTGCCTATTAAGAAAGATATGATTAATGTTTCCCGAAAAAAAAAACCACTTTTTTCCACCCCTTTGGTCAATGGTTGGTGCTATCAAAAAACCTATTTGACATAAATTTTTGGCACTTATCCGACAAATATTATGAACTTTGAATTGATTCGATATTTCACGTATTAAGAGAGTTATAGCGACATTTCACTTTTTCGAAAAAAAAAAGCCCCCCCCCCCCATTTTCACCCCCTTTAACCGATTTTGCCCATTAACGAACTCGACCGATTTTTTAAGGGGTTACATATTATGTAAAACATTAAAGTGATTGGTGCAAAATTACGGCAGTTATCGTGTCCACAACAAACTGATATATATGCATATATATACACACACATATATATAAACTTTTGAACTGACGGTGGTTTGGGGGATGTGAAACACGAAGATATGTCGAAATTTTCCGGAAGACGAAACATGGCACCCATTGCAATAGTTAGCTTTCTGATGAAATCTACCTAAAATAGGCTACATAATTTAAAATACTGCCATCAACGACACCTAGCTGTGAACTTGGCTACTAGATGCCACCGGAACCATCAACTCGCAACGAACGTTGGAACTTCCCCTCCGAAGGAAAGCATACTCAGGGTTTTTTGGCGCTCTTAGTAAATCCGACGACTTCAGCCGGGTTTGAACCCGCGACCTTGGGCATAGAAGTTCAGCATGCTACCAGTTCCGATACCGAAGTCGCTTCCCACAGACATATGAAAACAGAATGTGATCTCGTGCAGTGGCGTTGTCATAGCAACTGCTGATGGCTCAACCCGTATCAATTAAAAGTAAAGTTATCATGGCAACCACTCTTGGCACTTGGAATTTTCTTATAATTTAAATCATTTTGCTCACTCCGTGGCGTAATGGTGGGTCATATCGAAAATTCTTTCAGACAAAAGTTTTAGGTAATTACTGGAGGAATATTGTCCATTTTGTACGGTTTTGATATTGTGCCTATTAAGAGAGATATGAATAATGTTTCCCGAAAAACCCACTTTTTTCCACCCCTTTGGTCAATGGTTGGTGCTATCAAAAAACTTATTTGACATAAATTTTTGGCAATTATACAACACATATTATGAACTTTGAATGGATTCGATATTTCTCGTATTAAGAGAGTTATAGCGAAATTTCACTTTTTCGAAAAAAGCCCCCCATTTTCACCCCCTTCGACCGATTTTGCCCATTAACGAACTCGACCGAGATTTTATAGGGATACATATTATGTAAAAAATTCAAAGTGATTGGTGCACAATTACGGCAGTTATCGTGTCCACAAAGAACTGATATATATATATTGAACCCGAGGAGGTTATGCTGACTGGAATCGAACGTGGTTCTCAGAGACTGTGATCTCAGTATAAAGGTTCCACCAGGGAACGAACCAGAGATCTGTAGAGACAGTTTCATGGTAAAAACCCCCCCGAAAGAAGTGTATATTTAATCACTGGTGTGATTTTGGTGCAATGACATTATTTATTAAAATAATGCAGGGAAAAATGAGCAGATTACAGCATTATTAGACTACTTGGTGTAGGCTATACGAGGCTTGAAGCACGGAGAGGGCAGAGTTGACATTTTACAAATTAGCCCAGGATTGTGGGAGGGCCCCAGTGGAGCCATGTCCATCTCTGTGACCCCATTCTGTCGTCTGGAGCAGGGTGGAGGCCTGAATAATGACCCAGTTATTCCCCGACGGAGAATAGATTTGAGGAGGGGGAGGAGAGATGCCCAGGAAAATCATTGATTACTCGTTGCAGTCTTATGCAGTCTTCACGCTCAGTTTACGTTAGAAGTTACCCAGTTGTAGCTCAGTTGCAGTAAGTTGCAATCAGTATGCAGCAAGTACGAGGGCAGTACGAGACAGTATGTAGGCAGTCTACAGCAGTCTTCAAGTAAGTTACGAGCAGTCTTCAAGTGAATCTTCAGTCAGTTACAGCCAGTTTGAAGCAAGTTTGTCAAGGCAGAACGCATGGCGGTCATACTCATAATAGACGCCGAACAAAGACTGGTACATGTAAATGAAGCATTTAATAAGCTTGTATGAATAATAGTCGTGCTATAGGCATAATCAACAGTACGAACTATGCCGTGTTCAGTTACGAAGCACCGTGTAGGCTAATGGCAGAACTATTGTAAAATAATTATTTGTGTAAAGTATTGGACAGTGTTAAGCGCAATGTGTAAAGTATTGACTGATCGTATATGTGTAATTACGATGGAATGCGCTAATGAAGCTCTACGAAGTGTTTGGTAATGTCATGAGAGTACCAGATGATAACACTCAGGACGGGAACTAGCATATTTATGCAACGCAGGACGCTTACCGTAGGAGTAGGAAATATAAAAACTGTTGGTGAATTCCGAGAGCAGGTAAACCAGACTTTCAATCAGGAGTTGATAGGAGCACGGGAGATGCCGTCGACACCTGCAATTTCGATCTTTGCTAGGGAATTTCAGCAATGAAAAGTGTATAAAGTGACGTGTGTTAAGTGTACAGCATATGTAAAATATCCTTTAAAGTAGTGATTAGATAAGTGCTTCACATGTTTGGGAGCAATAGCTTCCTGAGAGTTATGCAACGTGTCGTGTTGTTGATGAAAATTATGTGTTATAAAATGTGTGTATTCAAGATGAATATGTCGCGTTAAACCTGCTAATGGCGGGCGACATGGAGAAATATGATTGGTCGGAGCCACCATAAGACGCCTATAGAAATGTAAGTACCCCACAAGTTATGATTATGTAGAAATATGGGCCACTGCATGTTGTGATTCCGTAAAGATGCCAGTAAAAATCAGTTTAGGAGGCAGATCCTCCATGTTTAATCATTATTGTGTTGATTTTTATAGAGTTGAGATGTTAATTTGCATCATTAAGTGGAGTAATTATTCCCACTATGAATTAAGAATGGCAATCAGTTATGTAAATGCAACGAACGCGATTGTTCGGATTTTAAGACGTTTAGCTATGTCGGATTTTTGGTGATTTATGTGAGAATAATACTAAAGAATGATTTTGGTCATTTATGTCAGTGAGATTAATAAGAATAATAAAGTAATGATTTTGGTCATTTATGTCAGTGAGATTAACGGTAATAATAATAATGAATATTTAAAGTATGAATGAACACATCAGGAAACAAATAAATGTTGTAAGCGAGAATTAGTTACGCTAATTGCAAGACTTATCAATCTAAGCAGTAAGATGAAACAGTAAGATTACATTACAGTAATTAAGGAAAGAAGTTTTATATCAGAATATTGCATATATTCAGTAATGATGCCAGGCATGAAAGTGCTTTTAGTGAATTGAATTTGCAGCTTATATGAGAAGCTTATAGAGTAATTGATAGATTTCTCTTAATAATATAGGTCGGAGGTCGTAGCATTGAGTAAAGGGGCCAGGTGGTCTATTCTACGTATGAAATCTCCTATGTCATGGGCATAAGTGGAGACATAATTTATGCCAGAGTTGTAGTGTGCACCCTAGCTCTGAGGAAGTATATGAAAGTGTTCCGGGTTGGAATCCTGTGATAGAGACGAGGAAAACGAGGACACCTCGAAACTCTATGGTCTCCCGAGTACTTATTGATGAGTTATTCTGCTCGTGGTAGCGAAACTCATGGCGACAGCCTGGACTGAGCGCCTATATTTTACTTGAGACATCGGTCACCCGTTAGACTAATGCATTACGAACCCCGAACCTTCATGTTGAATGGACCCGTGTGAGGCCAGTAATTATTATATCCTCTGTGTAGGAGTAATTATAAAAGCTCATTCAATAAATGTTTGCATAATAGCCACTTAAGATCCTTTGGGATACGTGTGTCGTTCAGACAACAGTATTTGTCTTGAAAATCTTTACTGCTTAGAAAGGAAAGCATTCAAACCTTTAAGGAGGGTCGAGGTAATTGGTGGAACACCCATCCCACTTTCTATTGTGTACCGACTCCTCTAGCCGAGGGTCTGCAGGCGGGCACTCGAACCGTCAAGGCAAGTTGAAAGGAAAAGATTTTAGACCCTGATAAATGACATATAATGAAAGATTGTTATGTTGAGTAATGTAGCCATGTGGTTTAGGAACACATGGATAATTATAGATCATCCTGATGGTTCATTATTTTAGCTATCTGACGAATAGTTAGACGATGTATTTGTACTGTCACTGAAACCAAGTTATGAAGTTGGTTACTAGATGCCAAAGGCGACGAGCGCAAGGTAGTCTAATTGTACCATCCGACACAAGCTATAACGTAACGTTTTTGTAGGAATCACACACAGCATGCAGTGGAACCATATAAATAGAGGAAGTGGAGGGGTAGCTTACATAATTATGGAGTTGCACGTTGATTGCGGTGCAACGTCCGAATAGGTAAATGCATGCAAGCATTTGTTTGGTGAGAAGAGAAAAATCAAAACACGCACGGCACACATAATTGTTAAAACTAAAGAGGTTTAAGGAATAATTAATTTGTGATATTAAAGAAGTCACATTGTATGACTGTTATATCAATGTACAGTTGGTTTTGAAGTCGTAGGTGCATCAGCGCACCAGAATATCTTTATGAAGTTCACATAAGGGTACAGCTTTGTAGTTTAATATGACTTTATTATGATTTCATTTTTGTTTGTTTGTGGATTGTGGAAGTAAAATTTTTGTTTGCTTTTTTTATGGTTTTGGGATTGTTTTTGTGTTAGAAGCCATGATTTTATTTAATGAATTAAAGTTTTAGAATAGAATTGTGCCTTATCATTGTAGAGTTGATACCTTATAGCCTCAAATCCAAAATATGCACTGCTCAATTGGGGAGACGGTACACGCCTGAGACCTGATGCTAGCTGGAGGCAGATGCATATTTACCATCGAGATTACTCACATGGGTACATGGTATTTGATGTCCTATACAGTGATTTGAGCTATAGGTTCAACTAAAGTCGGTCAGATCTAGTGCACACAACTCTATTAAAGTAAGAATTAACGAAGTAGGGAATGACCGCTCCTATCCCTAGATAAGTTCCGATACGTACATATAAATTTTGATAGATACTACTCCTATACTTATAATTTATCATGGTCCAAGCAACGTGGAGCGGTATTAATTCATTATGGAACCGCCTGCGTCAGTGCAATATGAGCGATCTTGGCATTGCACATGCATGGCATACATGACGATTATATCATCTAATTTATCATGGCGCCCAGGTACGTGGAGCTTATGGGATTTAGGGAAAACCCATAGATTTTTTATGGTATTTCATGGGGAAAACCATAGTAATTGTTTTTGCCTCAAACTGTGTTTGAGTGATTTTTGAATTCAGTAGGCTTTTTATGTAACGCAGAATCTCTCTATTGAGAAGAGAATTGCCCAAGGGTACGAGCGCTACATACCCGATCCACAATCTACCATAATATTATCAGGTTTTGTACGACTTCACAATATGTGTGCAGTGTTTGATGTTTCTCTTCGAAACGTATCCACATATTTTTCCAGGAAGCCTGCCTGCATATTTAAGTGTGTTATTGTAAAATGTCAGGTACGCAGGAGATCTTGCAAGTTATTGCAGGATTGAAACAGCATTTTGATGCTGCTAACGAGCAGAATAAACTGGAAGCCAAGGCTTTCCAGGATAGCATAAACACTCGTTTAGATGCCAATCAGGAGGCAATTAATGCAAATCAGGTTGCACTGAGTAATCGGTTAGATGATAACCAGAGTGAGTTAAGTAACAGGTTAGATGCAAATCAGGTTGAAATAAACAACCGTTTAGAGGCAAATAAAGTTGAGATGAATAATAACCAGGTTGAATTAAATAATAAGTTAGGTCAAATGCAAGAGGTAATTAAGACCGAAGTAACAGATACTGTTGTAAGCATTGTATCGGAAATGCAGGTTAAAACTGATAAACGTTTCGAGGCTATAGAAGCCAAACTTGAGGGTAATTTACAAGCGTGTAAGCATGCTCAGGAGGAAACCAACAGTAGATTAGATGCGTTGTCTAACGACATTAAGGATATTCAAATCCAAAATGAGGCGAATCTCGAACGCCAAGCGAAACAGTTCGCAGAGTTTACAAAAACGGTAGACCAGAGATTAGAGGAGAACGACTCCAAATGGGACCAGAAATTGAAAAGCTATGCTAGAGCAATTAACGGTGACCTCAAGAAACAGGACCAGAATATATTAGGTCAATGCCAGGAAATAGGCGAAATTAAGGCTATCGCTCATGAAAGTAAGGAGCTGGTAAGCAACGTGAAAAGTCAGATGGGCAAAGTTCATCAAGAACTGGACCAAGTTCAAAGTGACATTGTCATAGTTAACAAAATGCAAGAGGAGAATAGAGGTGAGATCACCAAGGTCCGGAATGAATCGTCTAAAGTCAATGGACACATTCAAGATGAAATTAAAGGGTTGAGAGAAGAACTCGAAATAAGAGAAGGCCAGAAAACAGAGGCAAGCGACAACACCCTTGCTCAAATTAAAGAAGATGTAGAGGATGAAATATCCCATATCAAACAAAGTCTGAAAGAAGACAAGGTGAAAATATTTCAAGTAGCCGAGGAAAACCGAGATAGACTTACAAGAATAGAGAAAGAAGTCATTACTCGTCTAGAAAGAGCAGAAATGCGCCACAATCAAATGGAGACTAGGATAATAGCACAGGAGGAAACGCTTCTGAAAGATCCTAAGTCAAGTGAAGGCAGCATAGAGGATATGAGGAAAACAAGGTGGGCAGACTTGGAAACCCAACCTATGAGCAGGAATGCTACAGGCTCCGGGGAAAGTCCTTATATGACGCCAGGTGTACCAATTGCGGCATCGACGCCACATGAAAATGCTATGCACACCCAGGTGATAAACGTCATTAGGGCAAGCGAAGAAAAACCAAGGAAATTTTCAGGTAGCCACTGTAGTATGACACCAAAATATTGGTTAAAGGAAGTGACTGAATATCTAAATGATGCACGAATACCGCAGGAGCGTAGGCTACGTGCTATAGAGAAATTAACAGAGGGGGAGTGCGCATTATGGTTTCGCAGCTTCCGTTACACTTTCGATACTGTTGAGGAGTTTCGTGAGGCATTCTTGAAAATATATTGGGACGCCGCGACCCAACAGAATTTACGGTTGGATTTATATGCAAAGAAATACAGTACTAATAATCCAACGAAGTACGCAGAATTCTTCATATCGCAAATGTGTCGCTTTAAAGAGCTGGATCAAAAACCGAGCGAACTGGAGCTATGTATTGCTATCGCCAAACAGCTTCCATACGAGATCCAAAGGCTACTAATCTCGGCTAATGCGAAAACTGCTATGGAAATGGAGACAGTTCTAAGGCAACTGGACCTCACCACAGCAAATACAATGCGTCAGAGTCGAACCGTGGAACAAGTCCACGTGACCAACACACAGACTGACCAACAGCAAGCTCCAAGGAACAACAAAGCTACGAGCACAGAAACCTTAGATTCCTATGGACGGCAATGGGAACAGGAACCCAGAAGATGGCAGTCAAAGTACAAAGGAAATGCTAATAAAGGAGGAAGAGGTCGAAGCTCGTGGAATAAGCAGAATAACAGGGGTAAACCGTACCATAACAATGGAGGTAACAATGGCCAAGAAGGCAACAATAGAAATTGGAGACCCCAAGAAAGAAGAAGTAACTTCGATGACGAGGTAGAAGAACGATATCATGCTTCTTTGCGATACCTCGAAGAGAGGGGAGATGAGCCCCAGAAACAACAAGTTCGCTGGCAAGAAGTCATGCAGAACAGGACATCGCCAGACAGATATGGAGATGGAGCTAAGAGTTTGGAACTACAGCGCAGCGAACAGGAGAGAAGAAACTCCAAGGGGGCGGGCGCTGAAGAAAAAAAAAACGCCAAAATTAGAAGAGTTTGAGACTGATGGATGGAAGTCTGTTAACATCATCAATTGGATAGCCAAACCAGAAGAGCTAATTGAGGATACAGGAGGACCACAGGTCATGGTCAAGAGAGAATTGCCTATTATAATTGTAAGAGTGGCAGGATTAAAAGTAAGAAGTCTGCTAGACACGGGGTCAACAGTGAGCCTTATGACACAAGCTCTATATGATGAAATCGCCCGGAGAGAGAACATTTTGAAAATACCGATTTCTAGTGTCAAAATAAAAGGGGTAATTCCAGACCGAACAATGATATGTAAATACCAGGTATTCCTAGATTTACAGATAGGAGGCTCTATTTTCTCACAGAGTTTTCTGTTAGTAAACAAACTGCCTTATAACCTACTTATTGGGGCAGAGTTTATAAGGGAATACAGAGTGATAATCGACCTAGCACAGGACAGGGTTATGTTCCATGTGAATGAAGAAGCTGAAGGCTTAGAGGTCGCACTCAATGAGATTGAACCAGGATCAAGCGAACAAGTATGGCATACATACAGAGATGTGGCTGAGGAAGGAGTGTTAGCTATTGAGCAGTTAGAAGAAGAGCTTAAAACACTAGCCACAGACTTGGAAAAAGATCTGGAACCCAAACTGGAAGAATATATTTCGGAAAAGCTAGAAGAAGCGAAAATTGGGCTAAAAGAGAAGGAAAATTTTAAGCAGTTATTACTGGAACAGAAGGAAGTCTTTGATTCGAGACCTGGTCGGATAAAGAACTTCACTTATGCTTTTCAAGTCAGTGATTGGACACCATTTAGGCAGAAACCCTACCCTATAGCTGAAAAGCATTATGCTAAAGTGAAAGAGGCAATTCAGGAGATGTTGGAGGCCGGTGTTATTGAGAAGACACCTACGCCTTATGTAAGTCCATTGATAATTGTACCAAAGACAGACGGATCTGTCAGAGTCTGCCTGGACCTGAGACGCTTAAATTTGAGAGTTATTCCGGAATTTGACCAAGTGCCACTTATTAAAGAGATCCTCAGGAAGTTTAAAGGAAAAACCATATTCACAAATTTGGATATCACATCCAGTTTCCATCATCTTGAATTAGAGAAGAAAACTAGTCTGTTGACAGGATTTATGTTTGATCAACATACATTCACATTTTTAAGGCTACCTTTTGGGTTGAAAACAGCTGGTTCAGCCCTGATAAGAGCGTTAGATCGCAATCTATCAGATGAGGTTAAAGAGAGTACCATCAGATATGTAGACGACATTCTACTCACATCAGAATCTCTGGAGGAGCACATGAGAGACCTGAAGAAGTTGCTAGATGACCTTCGAGAAGCTAACTTTAAGGTTAATATCAAGAAATCGCACTTCTGTCAGAGGGAAGTTAAATTCCTAGGGCATGTTATTGATGCAAATGGAGTGAAGCCTAACCCAGATAAATTGGAAGTAATTCGAAATTTCCCTCGACCCACGAAAGTAAAGCACGTCCGACAGTATTTGGGAGTAATTGGATTCTTTTCGAACCACTGCCCAAACTATACTGCGACAGTAGCACCCCTGCAGGACCTATTGAGGAAAGGCGGCAGATGGAATTGGACGGAGCAATGTCAGGAAGCATTCGTGAGGTCAAAACAAATGCTTTTGGAATATGTGAAGCTGGGATACCCGGATTACACCCAGAAGTTCATCATACAGACGGATGCATCATTTATTGGGATTGGAGCGATGCTATTCCAGGAAAATGTTGACCAGCCTGAGAAGAAAGTTTTTATCGCCTTTATAAGCAGGAGACTGAAAGCCCATGAGAAAAACTACACGATCACAGAGATAGAGTTGCTCGCAATTTTGTACGCGTTGCAATCATGGCATAAACTCGTGTATGGCTTCCGAATAGTCCTCAGAACAGACCATAAAGCTTTAACATTTTTGTTAAAGACAGACTTGTCTAGCCAGAGATTGACAAGATGGTCCCTGTATATCCAGCAATTTAATGTGGAAATAGAATACTGTCCAGGGAAAGAGAATGTAATACCGGACATATTAAGTCGTTACCCTAGAGAAGAGGAAGCGCTAGCGGTCCAGATTGAGAATCGAGATCAGAAGACGTTGGATGACTTAAGGAATCTTACCAACCTACAACGCGAAGACCCATGGTTGAAGATGATGATCGATTACTTTGAGGGACGCTTAGCAAGGGGAACTGCGGTATACAGAGAGGCGGAGGCATTGGCAACAGATTATGTATGGTATAATCAGATATTACACAAGTGGGACGATGTAGATCATACACGTCAAAGGGTTGTAATTCCTGCATATTTGCAGAGAAGATTGGTATGGCTAGCCCACAGAGCATTTGGACATCCCGGAATAGATAAAATTTGTGCTCTGTTGAAGGAAGCATTTACTTGGCCAAAATTGAGAGAAACGGTGAGAAATGCTATTAGGACATGTGATCTATGCCAGAGGGTAAAGCCAAATCCCTTTTTAATGAGGCAACGACCTATCCCGTTGTTACCGGAGAAGCCAAGGCAGCTATTGAGTATAGACAACTTTGGACCATTGCCTAGAGCAAGTAGAGGCAATAGACACATTTTTGTAGCCATGGATGTATTTACGAAAATGGTGGTGTTATGCCCCATACAAAAGACAAGTTCAAGACAGGTCTTGAAGCGCCTGAAAGAGAGAGTTATTCCGATTCTTGGGAAGCCGGATAACATTCTCTCGGACCACGGAAGTTGCTTTACAAGTGCAGAATTTCGTCGAGAACTGGAAACTCTAGGAATTAGGCAGATTTTATCTACCATTCGCCATCCTGAGGCAAGTCCAGTTGAAAGAGTAATGAGAGAGATCCAAAAATACATGAAGATCTACTGCTCTGAAGCGAATTGGCGTTGGATTGAATTTCTAGAAGTCATTGAATACTGTATAAATAATACTGTACATGAGGCGACAGGTCAGGTTCCCGTGACTCTACATCTGGATCAAAGACCGGAGAGACCGTGGACTGGTGTTATTCCATTGCCAGTAGATGCACAGCCATGTAGAGAATTGAGGATCCAACGAACCTTTGAATATCTCAAAGCACAGGCGGAGAGACGTCAGAGAAGAAATCGTGCGAAGAGGTATCATAGACCGCTTCTCGTGGGAGAGAAAGTTTTAATTAAAAAACCCGCCAGTTCAGATCCAGAGGCACGCAAGTATAAAAAGTTCAATTTTGCTTACCACGGCCCGTTCGAGGTGATAAGAAACCTCCAGAACAATGCATACAGGTTAAGGCATCTAGAAAATGGAAACGAGGTCGTTATGAACGTAGCCAACTTAAAAGTTTATTACTCGCCAGAAGAATTCGACGAACAAGAAGAAGTATTGGTAACGCACACCCAACTCAACGGGGAGAGCGAAGTCAGCCAAGCAGTCAGACCTGAAAGTTGGAACGGCAAGACGGGACGAGAAGCAGACAGTTTACCCAATGTAAGCGAAGAGAAAAAAGGATGCCAGTGTCTGCGAGAATTCTATGAAGAAATGGTCAGAGTGGCGAGAGAGGTTGAGGCCATAAACGCGACCCTCCGCCTGGAGAATGAACAGCTTAGGAACAAGGCCAAGTGTGGAAGGGGGAACAGTACTAACCTACTCGCAGCCAGACGAGGTGAAGGACCCCAGATGTAAACACAGACAGTGGTAGACAGTCAGCTGGTTACTTATATAAGCCACTTGCAATTGACTTTTATAAGTTTCGCAAGGGGAATATGAACCCGAGGAGGTTATGCTGACTGGAATCGAACGTGGTTCTCAGAGACTGTGATCTCAGTATAAAGGTTCCACCAGGGAACGAACCAGAGATCTGTAGAGGCAGTTTCATGGTAAAAACCCCTCGAAAGAAGTGTATATTTAATCACTGGTGTGATTTTGGTGCAATGACATTATTTATTAAAATAATGCAGGGAAAAATGAGCAGATTACAGCATTATTAGACTACTTGGTGTAGGCTATACGAGGCTTGAAGCACGGAGAGGGCAGAGTTGACATTTTACAAATTAGCCCAGGATTGTGGGAGGGCCCCAGTGGAGCCATGTCCATCTCTGTGACCCCATTCTGTCGTCTGGAGCAGGGTGGAGGCCTGAATAATAACCCAGTTATTCCCCGACGGAGAATAGATTTGAGGAGGGGGAGGAGAGATGCCCAGGAAAATCATTGATTACTCGTGATTGGAGTAACGAATTGAGTTGAGAGTTGCCCACAGGTGAATCTTTTGGCAGGAGGCTAATTTTAGAGCCTTTTACCTGCGAAATTGAGGCATATTTAAGGAAGTGCGGAAGGACCGTAAAACTGCCATTGTTCGCGGATAGATTTGAGAATGTTGCCGGGGAATACCCGTAAGATAGCGTCCCACGCTATGGAGAAAGGAATTAATATTAATTAATTGGACGAGCGATTCCTTTGCACGCAGATAGTTTTGGGATCTGTGAAGAAAGAGGAACCCAATGATCATGGTTTGGAGATCAGAATCATGCTGGGAGAGGAGCCAAGATTACGCGGGAAGATTTCGCCCTACTTTCCGTGGGAATCCGATATAAGGGAGTAGACCCTTGGAGGAGCGCCAGTCTAAGCTCAGTCTCAACTCAGTTCAAGCTCAGTCTACGCGCAGTTCACGTGCAGTTTACGCCCAGTTACAGCCAGTTACAGTCGAGCAAGTTGCAGTCTTATGCAGTCTTCACGCTCAGTTTACGTTAGAAGTTACCCAGTTGTAGCTCAGTTGCAGTAAGTTGCAATCAGTATGCAGCAAGTACGAGGGCAGTACGAGACAGTATGTAGGCAGTCTACAGCAGTCTTCAAGTAAGTTACGAGCAGTCTTCAAGTGAATCTTCAGTCAGTTACAGCCAGTTTGAAGCAAGTTTGTCAAGGCAGAACGCATGGCGGTCATACTCATAATAGACGCCGAACAAAGACTGGTACATGTAAATGAAGCATTTAATAAGCTTGTATGAATAATAGTCGTGCTATAGGCATAATCAGCAGTACGAACTATGCCGTGTTCAGTTACGAAGCACCGTGTAGGCTAATGGCAGAACTATTGTAAAATAATTATTTGTGTCAAGTATTGGACAGTGTTAAGCGCAATGTGTAAAGTATTGACTGATCGTATATGTGTAATTACGATGGAATACGCTAATGAAGCTCTACGAAGTGTTTGGTAATGTCATGAGAGTACCAGATGATAACACTCAGGACGGGAACTAGCATATTTATGCAACGCAGGACGCTTACCGTAGGAGTAGGAAATATAAAAACTGTTGGTGAATTCCGAGAGCAGGTAAACCAGACTTTCAATCAGGAGTTGATAGGAGCACGGGAGATGCCGTCGACACCTGCAATTTCGATCTTTGCTAGGGAATTTCAGCAATGAAAAGTGTATAAAGTGACGTGTGTTAAGTGTACAGCATATGTAAAATATCCTTTAAAGTAGTGATTAGATAAGTGTTTCACATGTTTGGGAGCAATAGCTTCCTGAGAGTTATGCAACGTGTCGTGTTGTTGATGAAAATTATGTGTTATAAAATGTGTGTATTCAAGATGAATATGTCGCGTTAAACCTGCTAATGGCGGGCGACATGGAGAAATATGATTGGTCGGAGCCACCATAAGACGCCTGTAGAAATGTAAGTACCCCACAAGTTATGATTAGTCTATGTAGAAATATGGGCCACTGCATGTTGTGATTCCGTAAAGATGCCAGTAAAAATCAGTTTAGGAGGCAGATCCTCCATGTTTAATCATTATTGTGTTGATTTTTATAGAGTTGAGATGTTAATTCGCATCATTAAGTGGAGTAATTATTCCCACTATGAATTAAGAATGGCAATCAGTTATGTAAATGCAACGAACGCGATTGTTCGGATTTTAAGACGTTTAGCTATGTCGGATTTTTGGTGATTTATGTGAGAATAATACTAAAGAATGATTTTGGTCATGTATGTCAGTGAGATTAATAAGAATAATAAAGTATTGATTTTGGTCATTTATGTCAGTGAGATTAACGGTAATAATAATAATGAGTATTAAAAGTATGAATGAACACATCAGGAAACAAATAAATGTTGTAAGCGAGAATTAGTTACGCTAATTGCAAGACTTATCAATCTAAGCAGTAAGATGAAACAGTAAGATTACATTACAGTAATTAAGGAAAGAAGTTTTATATCAGAATATTGCATATATTCAGTAATGATGCCAGGCATGAAAGAGCTTTTAGTGAATTGAATTTGCAGCTTATATGAGAAGCTTATAGAGTAATTGATAGATTTCTCTTAATAATATAGGTCGGAGGTCGTAGCATTGAGTAAAGGGGCCAGGTGGTCTATTCTACGTATGAAATCTCCTATGTCATGGGCATAAGTGGAGACATAATTTATGCCAGAGTTGTAGTGTGCACCCTAGTTCTGAGGAAGGATATGAAAGTGTTCCGGGTTGGAATCCTGTGATAGAGACGAGGAAAACGAGGACACCTCGAAACTCTATGGTCTCCCGAGAACTTATTGATGAGTTATTCCGCTCGTGGTAGCGAAACTCATGGCGACAGCCTGGACTGAGCGCCTATATTTTACTTGAGACATCGGTCACCCGTTAGACTAATGCATTATGAACCCCGAACCTTCATGTTGAATGGACCCGTGTGAGGCCAGTAATTATTATATCCTCTGTGTAGGAGTAATTATAAAAGCTCATTCAATACCTGTTGGCATAATAGCCACTTAAGATCCTTTGGGATACGTGTGTCGTTCAGACAACAGTATTTGTCTTGAAAATCTTTACTGCTTAGAAAGGAAAGCATTCAAACCTTTAAGGAGGGTCGAGGTAATTGGTGGAACACCCATCCCACTTTCTATTGTGTACCGACTCCTCTAGCCGAGGGTCTGCAGGCGGGCACTCGAACCGTCAAGGCAAGTTGAAAGGAAAAATTTTTAGACCCTGATAAATGACATATAATGAAAGATTGTTATGTTGAGTAATGTAGCCATGTGGTTTAGGAACACATGGATAATTATAGATCATCCTGATGGTTCATTATTTTAGCTATCTGACGAATAGTTAGACGATGTATTTGTACTGTCACTGAAACCAAGTTATGAAGTTGGTTACTAGATGCCAAAGGCGACGAGCGCAAGGTAGTCTAATTGTACCATCCGACACAAGCTATAACGTAACGTTTTTGTAGGAATCACACACAGCATGCAGTGGAACCATATAAATAGAGGAAGTGGAGGGGTAGCTTACATAATTATGGAGTTGCACGTTGATTGCGGTGCAACGTCCGAATAGGTAAATGCATGCAAGCATTTGTTTGGTGAGAAGAGAAAAATCAAAACACGCACGGCACACATAATTGTTAAAACTAAAGAGGTTTAAGGAATAATTAATTTGTGATATTAAAGAAGTCACATTGTATGACTGTTATATCAATGTACAGTTGGTTTTGAAGTCGTAGGTGCATCAGCGCACCAGAATATCTTTATGAAGTTCACATAAGGGTACAGCTTTGTAGTTTAATATGACTTTATTATGATTTCATTTTTGTTTGTTTGTGGATTGTGGAAGTAAAATTTTTGTTTGCTTTGTTTTTATGGTTTTGGGATTGTTTTTGTGTTTGAAGCCATGATTTTATTTACTGAATTAAAGTTTTAGAATAGAGTTGTGCCTTATCATTGTAGAGTTGATACCTTATAGCCTCAAATTCAAAATATGCACTGCTCAATTGGGGAGACGGTACACGCCTGAGACCTGATGCTAGCTGGAGGCAGATGCATATTTACCATCGAGATTACTCACATGGGTACAATATATATATATATATATATATATATATATACATATATACATAAATTATATATAAACTTTTGAACTGACGGTGGTTTTGGGGTCTGGGGGATGTGAAACGCGAAGATATGTCGAAATTTTCCGGAAGTCGAAACATGGTACCCATTGCAATAGTTAGCTTTCTAATGAAATCTACCTAAAAACTGTTTGACTTTGTTGCTAGATCTAGGGTGGAGTTGGGGCAGGCCTCAAAAATGTGTACTCAACTCTTACGAGGCAAATACATTAACCATATTGGAAAATGCGTTGATTCTACGTATTAACTTCGATAACTAATTGGATTCGTTTCGAACACCTTTTAAAACTTGAAATTAATTTTAAATATTAACATGTCCACCTCTTTCAGTAAATTTGTCCTCAGACAGGTTTCAACTGTCCTGAGTATATTCCTTCGTTTGCCTGTATCTTCTTCCTCTCCTCACTTCTAATGACATTCCAAACCTTCTTCTTCCTCTCCCTCGTTATTCCTCTACTTTTTCTTGAATGATTCATTGTAGTAGACAAAGTTGAACAGCTTAATAATTTGCAAACTGTTCCGTCTTTTCATACTGGTTGTATTCAGGAGTTGCGTCTAGTACTGAAAAGACGGAACAGTTTGCAATTTATTAAGTGGATTCAAATTTAATACGGACCAATATGGATAATAACAAAGTTGAACAGGACACGTTGAAATGACTAGGTATATGGCGAAAGATTGAAGAGTGATTTTGTCTTGATAGTCGTGTGAGAAATCATTAATCTGCGGTGTGGCTGTACGCGTTAAATTGGAGGAGCAAGTCAGGAGATAGGAGGTTCGAATGCTGTCGGTGACATCTGTTTTCCTGAGTGTGGATTTCACCGGGTTTTACCACACTCCCTCCAGATAAATTCCGGGATAGTACTTTACTTTAAGATCCTGGTCACCTATGCCATTTTTGATTCAAATACAGATACACACACTATAACAGTTATTACTGGGAAACAGTTTATCAGACAAGTTCAACAGACACACTCAAGTATACGGACCTGATGACCAAGATATTTTAAACCCCTGAAAGGAATCAACAACAGCAACAGAAATCTTTACGCTGAATGTACGTTATTTATATCAAATAGTAAAGTAAGGAGTTGTATAGCACGTCAAATAATAATTGTTTGATGATCTGTTAAATATCAGATTCCTGCGTAGTGCGTGACCCAGCCAAGATTTTTTCCTCTTCTGTATCATCCTCATGAGACTCCTCTCCTCTCCTACCCTTCTTAGCACGTCCTCATTTCTCATTCTATCGATCCATTTTACTTTCTCCATTCTTCTCCATAACCACATTTCAAAACTTTCTAAATATTTTGTTCTTTCTGTCTGACTGTGTTCAAAGGGAATTTAATTAGTTGCTAAATTAGTACACCTAGTTCCTTCTATGTTGCTTATTTCTCCGTGGGCGCACACTTTTTAAATCACCCTGTATAACGCCTATTCCATTTTATTACAAATGGAGGAGGCTGCTTTCCGCTTAAGTTGTGTATTCGCTCACATGGCTGTACTTGTCACCCACATTTTGTTTCCGTCATCAATTTTAACGTAGCGTCGTTAAAACAATGTGACGCCCCGTATTTCTCCCAGGATGTAAACTTTAAGCCTGCCTGGAGAGCAAGGCATGGCTCCGATCGCAACAGATTGTCAGCCCCACCCCTTCCTTCTACGTGACACGAACAGCCCCCATTACTCTTGGTCCGCACCGCACCGCTCCAGCACGGAGAAGAGAGCCATGGGACCAAAAACAGAAATTGAGATTAAATGACATATGTCAATACAAACTATTGTACTCCTTCGAGATTCCAAGTTAGTATTTTGTCTGCAATTCCTAACCGTCCATTAGGTGTAGGAGTTTATTTTGCAGTCTTTGGCGCATTTGTGACATACGTCCGGCGTAGTTGGTAACATTCTGAGCTTATATGCCCAAGATCATGGGTTCAAACACTGTTGAAGTCGTCGGATGTTTTAAGAGAGTTTATGTTCGACCCTGTATCATAATGATGGTCATTATAACACTACTTTTGATTATGAAACAGTTTCTCCCACCAATCAGAGCTCAAGAAACAGTTGTTTGACCAATTAAATAACGAGTTCCACGGCCTTCTAATTTACATTTCACTGCCTGGCCTAGTGTCATAGTAGGATAATCGAGGAGGCCATGGTCAAATAAAAGGCATTCTCTGCGTCTCATGGCGAAATCTCGACAGATATTTATGAATATTTATGTTCTAACATAAAATATTTATAATAATTGTCGTCGAACATAAACAGTCGTATGCAACTCGCCTATAATGGTAATTAAGACACTCGTATGGAAATTATAAAACTCGCATACGTTCGTTTTATAAACATACTCGTGTCTTAATTATTGCCATTATAGGCTCGTTGCATAATGTACTAACACACTACAATTAAAATCCCACAGTATGCCTTCCTTCGGAGGTGAAGTAAAACTGGTGGGCCCACTACAATTGTGTAGCTAAAGTTGTTGGTTAGATTTCATAAACGCTCTATTATGTTCCAAAGTTCGTCGCCAGGTGCCGGTTGCGGTGGCATCTAGTAACCAAGTTCACAGCTAGGGGTCGTTAACGGTAGCATTTGGTAGCAAAATTAGGAACTACTTGTAATTGATCGTCTGCAGTCCTTACCTGAATTACAGCTAACACACACTAATACAGCCATCACAATTAACACCGGTTTTCAGACAGCTTCTACACAAACCCAAAGTACATGGGGCTACATGACCGCGTTGTCGCAGCCCCTAAACTAAGGAACCAACCGTGACATGTGTCACTTGTTAATAATATATAGGCTAGTCCGCTTCTCGGCTCTTCCAAGGAATGTATTACTGGTAGGAGGGCGGGAATGAGGTAGACCTACACTCACCTCGTGAGGCAAAACTGTGACGAGGTGGGTTCGATTCACATCACAGTCATACTGGAAGTGGATTTCCGTGGTTTCCTACCTTAACTTCAGGTGTTGTTTGAGTCTTCAGTCTTTTGACTGGTTTGATGCAGCTCTCCATGCCTCCCTGTCCTGAGCTAATCGTTTCATCTCTACATAGCTACCACACCCTACATCCGAGGCAATCTGTTTAACATATTCTAACCTTGGTCTACCCCTACAGTTCTTGTCCTCGACCCTTCCTTCCATAACTAAGCTTGCTATTCCTGGGTGTCTTAGTATGTGTCCTACCAACCTATCTCTTCTCTTCATTAGCAGTCGCCAGAAACATTTCTCCTCTCCCACTCGCCTTAATATCTCTTCGTTTGTAACCCTATCTAACCATCTGATCTTCATCATTCTCCTGTAACACCACATTTCAAATGCCTCAATTCTCCTCTTTTCTGCTGCACCAATAGTCCAAGTTTCACTTCAATAGAGGGCCACGCTCCAGACAAAGGCTTTCAAAAATGACTTCCTAATACCTAAATCTATATTCGATGTCAACAGATTCCTTTTTTGTAGAAAGGCTTTCCTTGCCTGAGGCACCCTACTTTTTATATCCTCTTTGCTTCGTCCATCACTGGTTATTCTGCTTCCTAAGTAACAGAAGTCTCCTACTTCCTTCAGCTTTTCACCTGCCAATTTGATCTCCATAGAGGTTTCTGATTTATTTCGGCTGCATTCCAGTATTTTTGTTTTACATTTATTAATTTTCATCATGAAGTCCTTCCGTAAGACGGAATCCATACCATTCAAAAACTCATTCAAATCCTCAGGCTTGTCGGCCAAGATGACGATGTCATCAGCAAATCTCAGAGTTGAAATTATTTCTCCTTGAATCTTCACTCCCACTTTAAATTTTTCTCCAATTTCTTTCATTGCTTTTTCAATGTAAAGATTGAAAAGCATGGGTGATAAGTTGCAGCCTTGCCTTACACCTTTCATAATACCAGCTTCTCTCTCATATCCTTCAGCTCGAATGACTGCTGTCTGGTTTCTGTATAGATTGTATATCACCCTCCTATCCCTGTACTTTATTCCAATAGATTTCAAAATGTCAAACAATTTAGTCCAATCAACGTTATCAAAAGCCTTTTCTAAGTCTACAAATGCCATGAACGTTCTCTTATCTTTCCTTATTCTACCTTCCAAAATCAGCCTGAGACTTAGTACAGCTTCCCTTGTTCCTACATTTCTCCTGAAACCAAACTGGTATTCACCCAACTCCGTTTCTATCTGGCTTTCAATCCTCTTGTAAATTATTCTAGACAGGATCTTTGAAGCATGAGTAATCAAGCTGATTGTACGGTAATCTTCACATCTGTCAGCTCCCACTTTCTTTGGTATAGGGATGATAACATTCTTCTTGAAATCAGGGGGTACCTCACCTGTCTCATAAATCCTACACACCAAGTGAAATAACCTGATCAGACCTTCATCTCCTATGCAGCGTAGCAACTCAATCGGTATATCATCTATGCCTGGTGCTTTGTTCCTGCCTAAGTCCTCTAATGCTCTGTCAAATTCTGATCTCAATATTAAATCTCCTTTTGCATCCTCATCAATTTCCTCCTCCCTTTCCATTACATGATTCTCAATCTCCTTTCCCTTATACAAGCACTCTATGTAAGCTTTCCATCTCTCAACCTTTTCTTCCCTATCTGTTAGAGGCTTTCCATTTGTGTCCCTAATATTACAGCACTTAGTCTTCTTTTCCCCAAAAGTATTCTTAATCCTTCGATAAGCTGTGTCTACTTTTCCTAATTTCAGACACTTTTCTATACCTGCACATTTCTCTTTCAACCATTCTTCTTTCGCTTCCTTGCACTTCTTGTTAACCTCATTTCTCAGACGTCTATATTCTGCTTTCCCCTCTTCATCTCTTAGATTCTTGTGTCTCCGCCTTTCATCCATCAATTCTAGTATATCCTGAGTGATCCACGGTTTTCTACCTATTCTTTCTTTCCTACCAATGTTTTCTTCTGCGGATTTTGTTATTTCATTCTTCAAAAGTGCCCTTTCGTCTGCAATTGAAGTTTGTTTAGGGTTTTTCATTAGTCCTTCCTTTATACTCTTCTTGAATCTTTCGTTTACATCCTTTACTTTCAGTCTGTCTATTGCCCACCTTTTTGGCTTTTGACTATTCTTCAGTTTCTTCAACTTTAATCTGAATTTCATTACAACCAGATTGTGGTCAGAGTTTATGTCAGCACCAGGATATGTTTTACAATCCAAAATCAGGTTTCGAAACCTCTGCTTGACCATAATGAAGTCGATTTGGTAACGCCCTGTATCTCCTGGTCTCATCCATGTGTATATTCTTCTATTGTGGTTATTGAATAAGGTGTTAGCTATGACCAACTCATGTTCGGTGCAGAATTCCGTCAGCCTGCTTCCTCGATCATTCCTTTCACCTAATCCGAAATCTCCTACTATCTTCCCTTCTCTCCCTTTTCCTACCACAGAATTCCAATCTCCCATTACTATAACATTTTCATCACATTTGATATACCTCAGAATGTCATCTATTTCTTCGTAGACCTTTTCAACATCCTCATCATCAGCTTGACTGGTAGGCATATAGACTTGTACCACTGTGGTGCACGTAGGTTTAGTATTGATTTTTGCTACAATAATCCGTTCACTGTATTGCTCATAATATTCCACCCGCTGTCCAAGTTTCCTACTCAATATGAGACCAACTCCTGCTTGGCCATTGTTTGATTTAGTGCTAATGACCCTATAGTCTCCTGACCAAAAGTCCTGTTCTTCCTGCCAGCGCATTTCACTAATCCCAACCAAATCCAACCTCAACCTATCCATTTCCCTTTCTAAGTTTTCTAACTTTCCACTTCCTAGCAGACTTCTAACATTCCACGCTCCGATCCGTAGAATGTCAGATTTCCTCTTTGTCACTTCTGTGATGTTAACCCCCTCTCGAGTAGTCCCCACCCGGAGATCCGAACGGGGGACTAGTTTACCTCCGGATTGAAATTTTACAAGGGAGGAGGCCATCATCACATGTAATTATGCATAGAGAGGTGCATATCCTCGGGAATAGCATTACGGCTGTAGTTTCCCGTTGCTTTCAGCCGTGCAGCAGAACGCAGTGTAGCCATTTGTAGGCTTATATTATCAATATCTTAACCGTCTATTAGACTAGTAAAGGATTGATTTATTCTGAAAGGCTACTCCCTTTCAGAATAAGTAAAGAGCAATTCTACTACAAAATACTAACCTTCTACTAACAATTAAATACCAAAATTCTACTAATGAAAAAATACTAAAGTTTCACCAACAACAAAATACTACCACTAAAACAGTCTGTCACCAGGCCCACTCACATGCACCCTCAGCAGACACACTCACACACCACAGTCTAATGGAACAATGACATATATCTAATAAACAAACTAACTACATACTTACTGTACTAGATATAAAAATCATAAAAATAAAATTACAATATTAAAAGAAATTTAAAAATGAAGATAATAAATATAACTGTAAAAAATATTAAAATAATTGTAAAAATCAATTCTGAATTAATTAATGACTTATATTAAAAAAAATCTATAAGAACATGCATTAACAAGTAGTTCCGTGAAGAACTATACAGCCTATTTTCATATATCCTACTTATGTTAATTGCCACTATCAACATACACATTTTCAGTTTGATTGCTGTAATAGATTCGTAGATATTGAGAACCGACTAAATATTTCGGATGGTCGCCATGTTGAATTTTATATATGTAGGTCCTAGAGTTATGTACTGTTACATGCAGATTATTGTGAACGTGTAGTATTCAAACTTCAATCGCATATTTAGGACACAAGAAGTAACAAGGAGATTTTAAAATTTTTCACAGCTACCATCTTGAGGTTATGGAAACAATTGAAATAAATTAGATGCCAGTGGATTAACATTCGAATAAGGATTTACTGTACCAAGTTTCACTGCACTCGGATGATTAAATTGCGAGAAACGTCCATGTGAATATTTATAATTCGCGTCGCCGCCATGTTGGATTTGTGATCACCAGGTTATTTAAAGTCCTATAGGTGAATTTAAGTTCATAGCCCCTATCGAAATTTAAAAATGCAAAAATAGATTCGTAGATATTCAGTATCGTCTTATTATTTCGGATGGTCGCCATGTTGGATTGTTAAATGTATAGGCCATAGAGTCATGTACCATTAAAGGAAAATTATTGCGTAGGTTCATTATTGAAACTTTCACTTCGATCGCATGACTACATCACAAGAAATAAAAACTTAATTTTAAAATTCGCACTGCCGCCATCTTGAGGTTATGTAAACAATTGAACTAAATTAGATACCAGTGGATTACAATGTGTATAAATATTTCCTGTACCAGGTTTCAGTGCGCTTGGAACATTTAATCGCGAGAAAGGTCTATTTAAAATTTTCAAATTCGCTTGGCCGCCATGTTCGTTTTGTAGTTAACCGGTTTTTGAAAGTCTTATAGATGGACTCCCAGTAGTGCCCTTTATATCCGTACAAAGTTTTAGGGAGATACCGCTAATAGTTTCAGAGATATAGAATGCCGGTGAAATATTTCGCACATCCGCCATCTTGTGATTATGTAAACAATTGAACGAAGTTAGATGTCTGTGCATTAAAATGTATATAAACATATACTGTACCAAGTTTCATTGCGTTTGGTTGGACAAATCGCGAGAAACGTGTATTTAAAGTCGCAAATTCGCTTGGCCGCCATGTTGGTTTTGTAGTTACCAGGTTTTCAAAGGTCACATAAGTGAACTTATAGTAGTTCCCTGTATCACCATAGAAAATGTCAGGGTAATATCGGTAATAGTTTCGGAGATATTGAATGCTGGTGAAATATTTCGCACAGCCACCATGTTGGATTGGTGAGTTGTAACAAAATTTGAAGGGCACGGTCGAGGTCGCCAGGAATAGTGTTATGAACTTTCCGAGTTTCATTGAAATCGCTCCTGCCGTTTAGATTTTATTAGGGGGGGGGGGGGGACACACACACGAATCACACACACACATACACACACACACACACGCACACACACACGGACAAAAGGTGATCTCATAAGCCTATTTTTTTTTTCAAAATTGAAAATAGGCTAAAAATGAAAAATAAATATACAAAACAATAAAATTAGAAAAACGAAAAACAACATTATTAATAATAATAATAATAATAATAATAATAATTGATCCGTTACTACGTTATAAACGGACCGATGAAATACACGATGTTGTATAGTCTGCCATCTGTGGGTTACTATTTGAAGCGACTTCGTATCTAAGGTGAATGAAACGCACCCGCGGTGGAGTTTGAGCTCTGTAATTATGGAACTCGACTGGATTTATTTCATGATGAACACAACTTCAGGTACATGCCGGGATGGTTCCTAATTTAAGGCCACTGCCACTTCTTACCCAATCATCACATGAATTAGCAAAAAACACACACTACTACAGAAAATACAATAATATACGTCTTCAGATAAATGCTATAAACGAAGAGTCTGTTGAAAACTTAATGCTTTGTGAAGACTGAATTTAATTCAATGGAGCGTAGCTAGATTCCAATTGAAAAATCATGGAAAATTTCAAATTTGGTGACTCGAGGAGCTCATTAGAATAATGAATATAAAGATAAGAGAGAAGAAATAGGCTGCGAGAAAGTTGAACAGGACACGTTGAAATGACTAGGTATAAGGCGAAAGAGTGAAGAGTGATTTTGTCTTGTTAGTAGTGTGAGAAATCATTACTCTGCGGTGTGGCTGTACGCATTAAATTGGAAGAACAAGTTTGGAGATTGTAGCTTCGTATCTTGACGGTGATATCTGTTTTCCCGAGTGTGGATTTTACTGGGATTTACCACACTTCCTCCAGACAAATTCCGGGATAGTAGAGGAAGAGGTAGGAATATGAGCTACCCTTTTTATTTTGTGACATAGAAAGTGTCACAATAGTCATAAATAAAAAATAAAAAAAATTCAACGAAATTCGTTAGTACATTTTGTGGAGGGATAGGGAGGCATAAAACTGACAACACGCACTAATCACTATTCTAACACTCTTCAGCCTTTTATTACATATCACAGAATAAAAAGAGTAACAATATAAAGAGCATGAGCGACAGATAAAACATTTAGACACTGCAGTCCAACATAATGTTAATGGCTATGGAGCTTGGGAGGTGGCACCATCTGTGGCCAAGTTGGAAGTCACTTCCCAACATCCTCCCCACCCTGGTCTACCTATAGAGGTACGACCAGCTGAACGGGTCGGGCCAGCTGTTTTCCATCTGCTGTGGAAAGGATTACAGTCCTTACAATCCCGTCCCTTCCAGTACGCAGCTCGTGGATCCGGACCTTTCTCCAGAGATGTCTCGGCTGAAGGTCACTTTGAAGGAGCGCGACGTCGCCTACCCTAAGCGTGGAGTTCTTCTTGGGCTGCTGGACTTGATGGAAGCTCTGCAGCAACAGTAGGTACTCCTTACTCCAGCGCTTCCAGAAGTCGTCTGCCAGTTGTTGACGCAGTCGGAATTCTCGAACAGGAACTCCCGTTGGTGGTTCAGGCCCAGATGGTACTGTAGTGAGTTTCTCTCCCACAAGAAAGTGTGCGGGAGTCAACACATCGCCGGTGTCTCCATTGCGAGTCAAGGGTCTAGAGTTCAGTGCGGCTTCGATGCTGACCAGTACTGCTTGAAGTCCTTCTTCGTCGATGCTGGAGCGTCCAAGTACCTTCCGTAGGCACCGCTTCGTCGATCCAACCATCCTCTCCCACCATCCTCCCCAACAAGCCGCGCGTGGGGCGATGAATTACCAAGTTACACCGTGCTCGGAGAGGTAACGGTGAGTCTTCGCCGCAGACAGTGAAGCCCAAATGCCACTCAGTTCCCTGTTAGCCGCGTGAAAGTTCTGGGCGTTGTCCGAATAAATAGTGTGTGGCAGACCACGCCTACCGACGAATCTCTGTAGTGCTTGCATGAATCTGTCGGCGCTCATATCACCACTCAACTCCAAATGTAGGGCCCGTGTAGTGGCACACGTAAAGAGGGTGATGTAACACTTTTTGGCTGATGTTCCTGCCCTGACGTACAGTGGGCCCGCGAAGTCGATACCTGTGACAGCGAATGGCTTGCTTGGGGTCACTCATTGTGAGGGCAGTGGCGCCTCTATTGCCTGGCCGCCAACATTTTTTTACCATCTTGCAGGGTAAACATTGGTGAAGGACATGTTTGATGGCACGGCGTGCACCAAGGATCCAGTAGGTGCTTCGGAGGTCAGAGAGAACAATCTGTACTCCGAGATGATGGAGCCGTATGCGCTTGTCTCTTATTAGCAGTTGTGTGAAGTGATGTCGTCCTTCCATGATGATTGGATGCCGTTCACTCTGTGAAACCACAGCATATTGTAGGCGTCCACCGAGGCGAAGTATGCCATTGTGGAGAAATGGATTGAAACATTTGATCTTCGATTTCTCAGGCAGAGGGGTCTTCCGTTCGAGAGCTGCAATTTCGGCAGGGAAACATTCCATTTGCACTGCCTTTATCCAATAGCGGAGGGCTCCATTTATGTCTTCTGTTGTCAGTTCCCCCGTTGGTTGGTCCTCATGTCTAAGTAGGCGTACGAAGCGAAGAACCCATGCGGTTACACGAAGACGTTTGATATAGGAGCTGTATCTGGTAGCTTCAATTACTGGGTCTGGTGATTCAATTTGGAGCACATCCTGAGCAGGAGTTCTTGCTTCAGGGAGGGGCGTAGAGATGGGTGAGCTGTGTGGCCAATGGCATCGGTCGAGAGATAGCCAAGATGGTCCTCTCCACCAAGCCTGCAGAGTTTTGATCTTCTCTGCCGTCAATCCTCGTGACAAGTGATCTGCTGGATTGTCGTTGCGTGGACAATGTCTCAACTGTGACGGAGTGGTAGAGGATTGAATCTCGGTCACGCGGTTGCAGACGAACGTCTTCCAACGACTCGGATCATTCTGAATCCATCCTAGGGTTACTCTTGAGTCCGTCCACAGGGTCCCTCCGCTTGTGTCGAAGGGCAGCGCCCTAGCGCAGTAATTCAAGAGTCGAACGCCTATCACCACTGCTAGCAACTCTAAACGTGGTAGTATCGCTTTCTTGACTGGCGCAAGTCTACTTTTTCTGCACAACAAATGGGCAGATGTGGTGCCATTGCAGAGAGATCTTATATACAAAACAGCTCCATACGCTCGCTCTGAAGCGTCGCAGAACTCATGGACATCTGTGATGTCGCGTTCGGGCATTCCTGCCCATCTTGGGACGGTGATCTGCGAGAGTTGGGGGAGACTTGAGGTCCAGCTGTGCCAGCGACTGGCAAGGTCCTGCGGTAGGAGTTCATCCCATGTTAGTCCTCTATGCCATGTGTCCCGAAATAGGATTTTCCCCAGTATTGATACCGGCGTCATTAAACCCAATGGGTCGTAGAAACTAGCAGTCGCTTGGAGCAGGTGTCGTTTCGTAGCGGGGCGGTCCTTCAATCTCGTTGTGATTTCTGTAACATCTATAGTGAGCGAGTCTGTTTCTGTGTTGCATGGAACGCCAAGAACGTGTGTTTCTGTGGTGATCTCTCTTCCTTCGGCCTTCCATATCTGGATCAGCTGTTGGGAACTCGTGGCCCATTTCGACATGGGTAGACTTATCTTCTTCATGAGAGAGGTGAGTTCATAGTAAATTGCGATCGCTTCATTTTCTTCTCGGGCACCTGCGATAATGTCGTCCATGAATGTGTTTTCATCTATGAGTGAAGCCGCAGAAGGAAACTGAGATCTGTTTCTAGTTGCTAGTTCTCTCAGCGTAGCTGAAAGGAGAAATAAGCTGCAAGTCAGTCAGAATGGGAGTCTTGTGAAGCGAAAAATCGCTCTCTCATTGGAAGCCACTTGAGCTCCACTCTCATCTTCGACAACACGGTACCACAGGAATCTGGTCAAGTCCCTATCCTCTTCGTGAAGGGACAACTGAAGAAACGCTTGGCTGATGTCTCCTATCACACCGTACGGGAATTAACGGAACCGCAACAATACTGAAAACAGTTCGGGGAGTAGGTTGGGTCCCATTTCCAGGGTCTCGTTGAGTGGGCGCGCGTTTTCTTCGTGTGACGATGCGTCGAAGACTATACGCCATTTAATGGTTCCATGTTTCTCTTTCTTTACTAAGTGATAAGGAAGATAGAACTCATCCGTACGGGTCTCCTTTGGCGCTAGTTCCACGTGACCTTTCCTTATGTAGTCCATCATGTGGTTCGTATATGTTTGTTTCAGGGCTTCGTTCTTCCGGAATCGGGTTTCCAGTGATTGGAATCGTTTTTCTGCAACGTGATAGTTGTTGGCAAGTTCCATAGTTTCCCTGCGTGGCAATCGTACGACTCTTATTAGGTCCTCAATACTGTAAGACGCGTGAAATTGTGTTAGAAGTGAGGTATCTTTAGCGCTCATTGTTCGGTCTTGTTCAGCTGCGATCCCAACGGACTCCAGATCCCAAAAACGTCGAAGAGAGTCGTCACAGGGCATGGAGTGACATGCATCGATGAAGTTTACAACCGTGTTAATAGCTGATACACCTGAGCGGTTTCCGGTGAATATCCATCCAAATTTCGATGGAATTAACACAACTGACGAGGAGAGTCCTATCGGGGCAGAGTCACTGACGATTGTCCAATACTGATCTCCTCCGATTAACAGCTCGATTGGAAGGTCAGCTGAATCATCTGTAGGGTCAGCCAATTGCAGTTTCCGCGTTTGTCCGTTTGTCGTGATATCTCGTGGTACTGCTGGGTGGTGAGAAAAGGAGTGGGTGGTTTCAAATGCCGTCAAGGTTACTTGTGAACTGTCCCAAAATCCTCTCGTCTTCAGGCGAACGAACCCACGTGAATGTGATGTGTTGGATGGTGTTTCAAACGCGTGGACCTTTAATGATGCGTCTCCAATGACTTCCAGACCCAGTTCATCGACCAAAGAACTTTTGACGAAACTGGATTGACTACCTCCGTCGAGAACGCACCTCGTCAGCTTACTCGAACCCGTTGGTCCCGAGATCCATATTCTAGCAGTCTGGAGATGGGTAAATCCCCGAGTAGTGACGTTTATTTTACCAACGGCGGTTGTTTCTGTGCAATTCACGGCAGGGGAATGATTTAAGTTGTTGCAAATCGCTCTATGGTGACCTTTTCCACACTGGGAACACGAAGCTTTTCCTTTCCTGCTACAGTCTTTTGTGTGATGGCCTCGTTTAAGACAGAGGAAACAACGCGATGACTGCTTCAATTTCTGAGTTCGAGCGTCAGTCCCTGTTACCTTAGTACAATCCTGAGCCCAGTGTCCTCTTCCCTCACAAAAGATGCAAAATGGCTGTGGTCTTTCCTTCTCTCTCTTCTTCCCTTTTTTCGCGTGAGCGTAAATCTGGAACGCCGCTGTTGCTGGGACAGAAGCCGGGTGCTGATAGATAGAAGCCGGGTGCTGATAAGATTCCCCCCGAATCTTTTGACTAATGAGGGCACCTTCAACCTCTTCGTTCAAAAAACACATGAGTTTGATGATGTCACCTTCACTAACGTTGTCTCTCCGCGTGTGGATGATCCAACGTCGGCAGATATCGTCTGGGAACGCTCTTAGTACCTTGGGGGCTAGCACGCGACCGTAGTTGGAAATATTTTCTCCCAGAGCCTGCAGTGCTTGAATCCGTCGGTTGCACTCAACGTAAGTGTGATTTAGGGACTCGGGGGTGGCGGAGTGTATCGGCGGTATGTTTACCAGATAGTCTAAGTGCGCCTGGATAATTCTATTTTCATCTCCGTACTTGGAAATGAGAATTTTCTTTGTGGCATTATAAGTGCCAGCTGTGATAGCAATACCGTCGACGAGATGCTTGGGTTCCCCTTCTAAGTAACCTCTCAGAAAGACGTGTTTGTCGACCTGCGATACTGTAGGATTCTGGTCAATGGAAGTAGTGAACTGCTCCCAAAAGCGATACCATTCTTCTATATCTCCCGTGAAGGGGCTAAGTTTTATGGTGGGTAACTTAATTGGTTGTGACGTGGGCATGGCAGTGGGAGTGGACAAAGTAGGGGTGACAGAGTAAAGCTTCTTGTCCGCTCCAATGGTAGCTTTCTGTATGGCGCGCTTCGCATTGTCAATATATTCGTCACATACAGTAATGCCAACATTGTATTCTGTGTCAGATAGTAGATCGTGAATAGCATCGTCCAGTTGGGTTAGGCTAGAGAGTGTTTCCTGTAGTCTGTCGCAGTGGAAAGTAAAGTCTTCCAGTGCTGTGTCTTCTGTAAGGCTGTTAATGGCTGTAATGAAGCGTCTGGCATTTGCCCTATCTCGTGTTCTTTTCCTTTTCAAATTGTGTAAGGTCGCTGCAGCTGCGATCTCTTGCTCAGTCGGCATTTTGGGTGCAATAAATCTTAAGGTTAACTGATCGGCCTCTCGGTCTAGACGTGACGTAGCGAGATGAGAGGATGACTGGAGTATATTTAAGAGCTGGCAGATGGCGTGCTAGGTCCTTGGAAAATCTTAAAGACTTTATTAATAGAGTGCGCGGTAATGTTGGTGTAGGCCTGTGCGCTCAGATCGTTAGTGTTGCTGTAGGCCTGTGCGCTCAGTTCGTTAGTGTTGGTGTAGGCCTGTGCGCTCAGATCGTTAGTGTTGCTGTAGGCCTGTGCGCTCAGTTCGTTAGTGTTGCTGTAGGCCTGTGCGCTCAGATCGTGTGGAACCGAAAGGAACTACACATGCGTTGCAGGATCCAAAGTCCAGCGGAGGAAGATATTCTACTTATAGATTAAAGGTACACTGGATTCCTTAATAATTCATGAACAAAAATTCATGCATACAATTCATAATACAGTTTCGATATGCGATTTACTTTCGTATTAAGTTTACTTATCTGAGAGTGCAGTGTAGGTTAATAGAGGCACCTCAGCATCTGACGTGGTGTGGTGTTGTGGAGTATCCTTTTTTCCCTCGTCGTCGAACTTCCTGTAGTGTAGAAAGCTAGTCTCGTGGAGCTTCCTGTAGTATAGAAAGCTCGTCCGTAGATACTTCGTTGTAGAAATTAATCCGTTGTTTTCCCGAGTGTTTCGGCACCAAATGTGGAGGGATAGGGAGGCATAAAACTGACAACACGCACTAATCACTATTCTAACACTCTTCAGCCTTTTATTACATATCACAGAATAAAAAGAGTACGGTAACAATATAAAGAGCATGAGCGACAGATAAAACACTTAGACACTGCAGTCCAACATAATGTTAATGGCTATGGAGCTTGGGAGGTGGCACCATCTGTGGCCAAGTTGGAAGTCAATTTCCAACACATTTTATGTGGAATGTGCAGCATGAACATGCATTTTCTCAAGCTAATAGTATTTAAATACATGATTTTATCTAAGAAAACTCAGTTTGAAAGAATGTTTAAATTGGGTATTAATATGAGAGACTTCCATTTTGTATTAAATAAAACCATGAAGAATTTATTAACATAAAATTCCTGTACATGAGGCACAGCATACCTAGGATGCACTTAGTTTTACAAAAATCACAAACATATACTGCACTCTCCAGAACTGGACAATCCCTGTGGGTCCACATTTTGCATAAGAAGAATGTTGACCTTCAGAATCATTTGAGAAATTTGAGTCACAAAATAAGCAGATCGCATCTTCTGATTCTGGTTTCAGCAGTAACCTAGTATCATCACTCACGTAGAAATAAAAAATTAAAAAAATGTAACCCTTGACAAATTTTACACTTAAATGCATATCTACACTAAAATATTTCAAATAGTGTATCGGGTATAGGAACGTTTTGAGGAGAAAGAACAGCAAAATAAAACAAACAAGAAGTTCCGTGACGAACTAAAGAGCCTACTTTTCTTAAAATGCAAGATTCATGCCAATGATTAATCTGTATGGATCTATCTACAATAATGACGAAATTAAGTTGGTAATATGGCATTTCTAATTAGTTCGAAATACTGTATACCTGGCATAATATAGCCTGATAGAGAACTACAGTTGGCAGTCCTGGTGACTGAATATATTCTTAGTTCCATCTCGTAAGGTACAGAATACAAAATTTGGTTGAAGTCCAATGGATAGCATGGACGTTACATGCAGTTAAACATTGGATCTAACAGCGCGCGTAAAATCATGTAGGCAACAATGACATACATGTATTGGTCAGAAATAATCTGAAATAATATGATCTATTGTTGTGTCAATTTTGAATGAAATCCATTACTTAATATAGAAGTTACATCCATTTTCAAATCGGACCTATCAGCAGGCTTAGAATCATGCTGGCAGCACTGGCGTAGGCCTATATTAGTTACACCAAATTAATCTAGAATGACAGGTACTAAACGTGTGCAAAGTTTAGAGTTATTGGCTAGCATACTTTCTGATATATTGATATTAGGGTAACAAAAATAGAGACAGTATTTATTAACAGTTGGCAGCCCTGGTTACTCTTAAGAATCGATAGTCATATCTGTTATGGTGCACATACCACACACAAAATTTGGTTGAAATCCAAATGATAGTATAGAAGTTACATGTATTTAAAGTTGGACCTCTCAGCAGGCTTAGAATCATGTTGGTAGCACTTACGTATATAAGTTACTCCTAATTAATATAGAATGTCAGGTACTATACGTGTGCATAGTTTAAAGCAGTCGGTTTGCATACTTTCCGATATATGGGTATTTGGATTTTAAAAACTTGAGAGCATTTATTAACAGTTGGCAACCCTGGTGGCTCTTAGGAAAACGCTCAGTCATATCCGTTTATGTACACATAGCACATACGAAATTTGGTTTTAATCCAATTGATATTGTAGAAGTTATATGCATTTAAAATTTGGACTTATCAGCAGGCTTATAATCATTTTGGCAACACTGCCATGTATGGCCTCCTGGAAATTAAACTGAAATATTATTATCTATACAGTGCCCGTTTAGACCGGAGTCCGCACGACCACATATGCATTTTACCAAGAATCAGTCAGCACGAGAGTCAAAATATCCCGGGGCGCCAGATGGGTTAAAGCTAATCGCAAAAAAACGACATCAAAATAAAAATAAATGCTTTACTGATTTTTGGCTCAATGCAACAATAAGGATCGAAGGAGATTCAACTGGGCATAACACAACATGTAAAATTATTTCATTTTATTCTAAATTTTAAAATTGACTGCAAAATGAATCTCGAGGTAACATCATTCCAGTGCGACGGCACACACTACAATTTACACAATGTACAGAAATTTTCCAACACATTGAACAATTGTCCTTGGAGACACAAGTCTGATTATCAGTCCTGTAGACTGTGTTCCAAAATTATATCAATTATTTACGATGAAATCCAGTTCAAATTTAATTGTCTTTACTGGAAATATTGTAGTTCACTGGTTGAATTTCTAACATGATATTAACACTCGTAGAAATTCTCACTGTTTATAATTGTTTATAGACTTTTTAACTTCCACTTATTTTTCCAGTTTCAAAAATATTGTCAAAAATATTATCTTTGACCCAACACTAATTATGTACACATATTAATAACAACATCTGAAAAGTATTTGACCCTTGAGCATAGCATCGAAGAACTGTGCGAAGCACAACAAAATTTATTATTCTTCCAAAATTAAACATTTCGAGACGTGACTCGATTATGAACTTCAAATTCCAAAGAAATATGATTTCTGAATCATCAGCTTGATCATAAAAAATTGTTGAACCATTCAACTATTCGATTTTCCACTTGGAATTATTATTAAGAAAAATATTTATATTTGTTGCAATTTTAGTAACTTTCACAACTTGCAATTCTTGAACAGAATGCGGAAATAAGAATTGTAGCTTTATAATAAATTCATTTAGTTCATGACAATAGGATTGAAAACATCCTTTAAGTAATTCGTGGATACAGAATTTTTTTTTTTTTAATTGGCAGTGGCCCATTCATTTATTTGTGTAAGAACACAATATCCCAACAACAACGGCAAAGGTCTTCCTCTGAAGAAGAATAAAATTTTATCATGACAAAACCGGGTTCTAGCAAATCCAAAGTATTAATGGAATACGTAAACAAGTTTGAAATAATTACTGATGGTTTGGTCATTCATTCGACGAAATGTGTGGTTCCAATACTCCTCCTATAAACCTGAGCCATCAAACCTGCTATTTGATTGATGCTCAAAAAAAAACTCCTTATTCCTGCGACTTAAACATGCGCACCTGGGAATGGCATTTCAACTACTCCACACACATAAATTTTCTTCCCAAAATGTATACAATAAATCAAGCCTCTGCTTGTTATCAAAACTGGAAGGTCTATAAACTTACAAGTTCATTTTATTTTACCATTCAGTTCAAACCGTGAAGTTACCACACTTGTGATATTCTCTATTTCACTTTCGAATGTGTGCTTACGTCATGATTTTATATAAACACAAAAAAAAAATCCTAATTGATACAAATATCATTGGCTTCCTGTTTCATGCCTTTCCGTGTTATCTGAAAAATATAATTTGCTCAATGTAAATATTAACTGTTCAACCAGAACTATAATGTTGGTGGAATACGGGCTTGCGCTATCCACTAGCTTTCGGAAAATCACCTGTTCCAAACTAGGAATGATTAAACTAATCCTTAATCTCTCTCTCAACGAATGTGATTATTAGAAAATGTAAGATCCAATAATTATTTAGAAAAATTATGAAAATTATTATTATTATTATTATTGGATTATTATTTCCTTAAATATGTTTAATTATTATTTCCTTATGTGAAAAAGCCACATGTTCGACTCTTCGAATATGGACAAAATATCCATTCCTCAACAAAAATAAATATTAACTTCTACAGTTATATCGGCTGATTACCGTGATTCTCAAACAAATTGAACATTCAAATAAATGCTCGGTATGCTCGGTCATCGATCCTAAACTGTTCTGAGTGCTGAAAATACTCAGAATAACCCTAATGTGTCTTGCGTAAATCAATGAAAGATTTAAATACGAAGAAAAATAAATGCGTTGGTCATCTGCAGAAAATGAGTTTGTTCCAATTAGCTAGGCATAATATAAAAGTCAAATGTGGCTTACATTTCTCGTTGGTCTTGAAGCGTAGTGAACCTGGTCTGTACCAGATTTATCCAGATACATGCCCTATTGGACACGCACGTCTAATCCTTGTATCGGCCGCCATTATATACCCACAATCTGTCTAGCACGACGTAGTGGAAATATTTCTTGAAGTTTGAAGTAACTGCTGATCCATTTTAATATTGACTTCAATTAAATCCATAGCAGTTCGCTTAAATGGGGTCAGATCCAAATGATCTCTTCTCAAAAGCGTCAGTTGTAACATAACTCACGGTAATCTTTTCAGTACAGGAAAACACTGATAGTCTAAAACAATCAACGGCTGTTCTGAAGATCGTTCCCTGGGCATGGCTTCACACCATCTATCATGCGCGAAGCAACATATAGTTTCCCTTTGTCGGCTAATGAACAACACCGTGATAGACTGGCCTTCAATATACTGAAAGATCTGAGTGGTTATTTAGTTACAATTTGTGAAACTGACAAGTTGGATTAAAATATACAAGTATTGAATTATTGTTACTGGATTGTGGCAGAATAATATCTAGACAAAGTCTAGCATAATAAAAAAAGTGTTTCACCAATGTCCGTAGAAAATAACAATCACCTTAGTGATTCCCTCTACCGGAAACTTACTACGTTCCCCACGTATCGTAGCACTTTTGTGACTATCACAATTCAAAGAAATCTTCTGCGTAGATTCGGCAACCATGTGCCTTGGCTCGACGTAGCAGCAGCACCTTGTCCTACAAGAGCTTGGTTTGAAGTGAGCTGCTTATGCTTGGGCCGAGCGGCTTTTATACAAAACGGTCGGCTCCACGCTGGATCACGCTGAAATCTGTAAATCCTCATATCTCCGGTGTCTCTGGTCTGATTCACTTGAGACTAAGTGCATCCTCTTTCATTTGGCCGTGCCAGTAATCTGATCCAAGTATCAACTCTCTACTCCATGGCTAAGTATTTAATCACCAAATAGTCTCGACCTCTGCTACTATTTGCCACGTCACTTAACATCTTCTTGGCTGCGTAAAGTTTCCATTTCAATCTAGAAGGAAAGGAGCGCGATATTCAAATATCTCAACTTTCAAAAGCGGCTGTAGCCTTTCCCTTGATACCTAGGTGTCTGAATCTTGGAATACCCATTCCTAGAATTGGGCACATCCACCCCACACCTAGCAAAAAATAAAAATTGAAAAAAAAATATTTTTCCTATCTACTCATTAAATCATCTGGTTCTTGAATAATAAATCTTCAAATTCGCTGCATTATAAATTCCCACGATGTTACCAGTTCGTGTATTGGCGATTTTATAGCCTCCATTGTTGTTTACTTCCACAACACGATAGGGTCCATCGTAAAGGCTTGCAAACTTCGAGTACACTCGTTTTTAAACGTCGGAGGGTGTAGTTTTTTTTTACTAAAACAAGAGTTCGTACGCGCAAGGGTCTGCGAAAACGCTTTCCTCTCACTCTGCGCTCTCATTTCTCAGCTTGGCTCCTCAACTTGTCTAAAGCTAGAGTCTCCCTCCTCCGACGACTAGGTTCAATCTCGGGTGGAATAGAGATGATTCGATCCCATAATCTTGTTGGTTTAATTCCATGATGAAGCAACATGGGAATCTGTCCAGTACTCTCATGAATCGTAGAGTTGATGGATTCGGATGCTAAAGAGAGAACATCCATCCATTTCCAATGCTCATTTGGACAATAGAGGCGGCAAAATTTAGATATTTCAGCCATCACGCGTTCTGCTGGATTGCTTTCAGGATGTCTGATAGAACAAAGCAATTGTCTAATCCCAAGATTATTCATGACGGCCTTGAATTCTAAAGATGTAAATTGGGGTCCGTGATCTGATAAAAGGAATTCCGGTTTGCCTGCTTCCGGAATTACGCTGTCTCTAATTCTCTTCGCACAATATTTTGCGTTTGCCTTCTGAATTGGGTGTAACATAGTGTATTTGCTGAAAACATCTATGGTCACCAGAATATATCGGTTACCTCTTTTAGACTTTGGGAGAGGACCATAAAGATCAGTCGCAAAGATTTCACAAGGCTTAGAAGGAATAATAGGCCTTGGTAATTCTCTCAATAATTTAGAATTATATTTACTCCTTTGGCATAAGTCGCACTCCCGAATAGTGTTCCTGACAGTTTGTCGCATTCGCTCCTATGAAAATTTCTCTTGTATCAAGTTGACTGTCTTATCTACTCCAGCATGACCTGCAATTCGATGCGCCATCCAAATAATGGATGTTTGCATTCGTGGAGGTACCACTACCCTCAGCTTCGCATGGTCGGGATCTGCAAACCTGTAGACTAGACCATCTAACATCAAATAATCTCTTGAAATTCTTTCAGTTTCCACAAAATCATCGTCATTGGGATCCATATCTCCCTGTAGAAAACGAAAAATGTTTCTAAGACGTCGGTCTCTCCTCTGGGAAAAATGTAACAATCTTAACCTTCTTAAGGTATCCTCATCCTCATGCGTCAGGTTAACTTGAAAAACCTTGGATGTAGACTCCACTGCTCTACTCAATAAATCGGCCCCAATGTTCAACTTTCCAGGAGTGTGTTCGATAACTAGGTTGAATTGTTGAATAAAAAGTGACCATCTAGTTATTCTATCACTGGCAAAGTTTGTTCTTAAGATAAACTCCAATGCATGGTGATCAGTCCTCACGATTACTGAATGTCCAATTAACATTTTCTTCCAAGACTCCAACGCGAAGATTACAGCAAGGGCTTCTAACTCTGTGGTGTAATAGTTCATTTCTGATGGACGAAGTTTCCTGCTTATGAAAGCCAGGTAATATCTCCTGTGATCGCCATCTTCTTGAAGAAGAATAGCTCCAATCCCTACTGTGGATGCGTCGGATTATATGATGAAATTCTTGGTGAAGTCAGGATACCCTAATTTCACACTGTTTACCAATGACCTCTTGGCATCTTGAAATGATTTTTCGCAATCTTCATTCCATTTCCATTTGTTTCCCTTTTTTAATAATTCCTGCAAGGGAGCAACTGTCTTGGTGAAGCTTGGACAATGCCCTGCAAAGAATTGGCATGTTCCGAGAAAACTGCGGACATTCTTCACCCTAGTAGGTCTAGGGAAATTCGCAATCGTTTGTATCTTTGTCTCATTGGGACGGTATCCTTCACCATCTAAAATATGGCCCAAAAAATTTATTTCCTTCTGAAAGAACTGACATTTTCGAAGGTTTACTTTAAAGTTTGCTTTTCTTAAATCTGCGAATAACATCTGAAGATGTATCAAATGTTCCTCCTTAGTCTCAGATGCGATTAGGATATCGTCTATGTAACGAATCGCTATCTCTTTTACTTCAGGACTCAAGCTTTGTTCCAGTGCTCTGATCAAAACAGATCCAGATGTTTTGATCCCAAATGGTAGACAGCGGAATACATATGTCTGTTGGTCAAACATAAACCCTGTAAACTTTTTGGAATCTTCACTAAGCCTAATGTGGTGGTAGGACGAAGTGAGATCAATGTTAGAGAACCAGATCTTGCCCTGGAATTTTCTTAACTGTTCCCTAATGATTGGTGGTCTGTCATACTCTGGCAGTAATCTTGAATTCAAATTTCGCGCATCTAAACACAGTCTCAGACTTCCATCCGGCTTAGACACTACTGCTAATGGATTGACCTAAGAGGTAGTGTACTTTTCAATCACATTGTTACCTTCCATCTCTTTGATAAGCACTTTTCCTTTTTCTCGATGCTTTTCCGCTACCGGATACAATTTAGCATGGAAAGGTGCATCATCAGTTACACGAATTCGATATTCAAAATCTTTAATTTCACCAGGTTCTATATCAAAAATATCATGGTACTCTTCCAAAATTTTCCCTAGCTCTGGGGACCCCTTCTCAGTATAGACTTCTTTTCCTTCAGCTTCCCGAAAAATCAGAGACCATTGAGCGTCTCCCTCGATGTCTTCCTCTTCCTTTCCCTCGATGTTTATCTCTTCGGTATACTGGAATCTGACCGTCTCTGTCTTCATGTCTATCACGGCTCGATATTTCTGGATGAAATCCGCTCCCAAGATCATGTCAAAAGCCATGTCCTTCATTACTACTAACACATGTCGGAAATCATGTCCTCCAATAGTAACACATAAGTATAATTGTGTTTTACACAGCGATATTTTGTTAGGTATTATTCCTTGGATTTTAATTCCTGATACTGGAATCTCTTCTAAATTCTCTTTGAGCTTCCACAGACTAAAAAGCTTCTCGCTCACAAGACAAAGCATAGCCCCAGTATCAATTAAAGTATCGACAGGCATGCAGAATACTTCGCATGATATGATTGGCAGTTTAATTCTTGTACCCATTTCTTTCCGTTCGTCATTATGTTGAATTAAGTCATCATCCTCTGTTTGCCATTTAATAATCCTGGAAGTGAAAATGCTTAAAATTCGATCTCCTACTGTGAATTCGATTTTTTTTTTCATTCCCCCGGGATTGCTGTGTTCCCGATGGACCTGGTTCATTGGACTTCTGTTCCAAGAACTGCGAGTTTTCTTGGTGTCTTTCTTCCAAGATCTTCCTCGTCTCCTTATTGAACTCTTCATTGGACTGACGAGTGTTCTCATTCCCTCTGTTATTGTAGTTATTGTTTCTACCATAGTACCTTCTTTCCTGGTATCTTCCTTGATTATTCCTTGGCTCTCTCCATCGATTGTCATATCGATATGCACCCTTTAGTCTCTCATTAGGCTTGTAATTGTATCTATTAGTGTTCTGATTCCATCCTCTTTTATCAGGCTCTTCCCTCGGCGTTTTCTCTTCTCGCCCCTCTCGAATCTCTCGAGGTGTTTGGGAATAACTGTCGGCCATAACAGTGTACACAGCGTTGCCATTCTTTCCTCCCTTCTGATGGAAGAATTGAGCGTTCGTGTGATCAAGTTTCTGCAATACCTCGTCAGATTGCTCCATATTATAAATGTCAGCAGCGATCGAAGTTCTTTGGACTTCTGCTGGAAACTGACGTATTAATGCAGTAATTAATGCATTGTCTGGCATCGGCGGATCTAAATGTTGAAGTTTAGAAAGCTGTCCAGAAAAGTACGAAGAGTATCGAGTAGGTTGTGACGTCGAAAATCTCTTCGAATATAATTCTGCTCTGACTTGCTGTTGGGTTTCCGGGGACCAAAACTTTTTCAATAACCCACGGGAAAACTCCTCAAAATTGGTGAGAGTGTACCTGAATGCTCTAAACCAGAGAAGTGCGGGCCCTTCCAAAAATTTCCCTATCACTCGGATTTGTCTTTCCTTAGGGATTTTGGAATCTTTAAGGCAATCACCTGCTTCTCTCAAGAATTCTACGGGTGTCACAGAATCTCGCCCTGAAAATTTAGAAGGCTTATCCTCCACATTCTTGAATACAGTTATGGGGTTGAATTGAAATACTGTCCTGGCCTCATCCTGTCTTTGACTATCATTCCCTCTAGCTGCTCCTAGGTTTACCTGTATCTGTTCTTCCCCTCTTATACTTGGCATTTTCAACAGATGGTCAGCCTGTTTCTCGTCCTTAACTTGGGTTTTCATAGCCTGAATTGCCTTATGGTTTTCTTCGGCCTTTTTTCTAATTCCTTCGGTTTCCTTCTTTATTTCTTCTGTTTCCTTATAGTTCTCCTTGACATCAGTAGATATCTGGTTCATGATAGCCTCGTGACTCTTCAATGACCCTGCCATATCTGATATGTCCTTCTGAGTCGCTTGGATATCTTTGTAAATTACTTGAATATGGGATGACAAAGATTCTCTAATCTCCTTGACTCCATCTTGGTTCTCCAGCTTGAGTGTGTTTTTAATCTCATCGATAACTGTGGTTTTAATTTCAGTTTGTAATTCATTAATCACACCTTCTCTTATTTCTCCCACTACGAGTTCTTTGAATTGGTCTGTCAAACGTTGAACAACTAGAGTTGGCATCTCATTGCTCTCTTTCTTCACTCTGACTTCTAGGTTGACCATGTCTTCACCAACTTTCCTAAGACCACTTTCTATCCTATCAGCTAAGCTTTGGGATCTTAGATCGGCATCGCGAAATTTATCGTCCATTAAACTTGCGTTAGTAGCTAATGAAGTTTCGAGCTCAAGTGTATTTTCGCATAATTTAGTCATTTTACCCTCAAGTGACATTTTCAAGATTTCGGAATTCTCTTTAAATTTATTTTCCATAGAATTAAATTTACTATTTAAACTATCTTTTAAGTTATCTTTTAACCTGCTTTCTAACATATCGGAATTTTCTTTAAGTTTCTTTTCCAAAGCCTCTGTATTTTCTTTCATGATGGTTGCTACGCGCAGTCCAGCTTCTTTGGAACTCTCTTCCAAACTCCTCATCATCCTCATCATCTCTTCCATAATTTTCAGTATTAGTGAAAACTTAGGGGTATACATGTTGGCAGACACAAGATTATAACTAGAACAAGAAACATGAATAGCTAATTGGAACACTCTAATAAAATGAGATTTGTCCTAATGTCGACGCGATGGAAAAAAATACTTCTCTACTTTTACGAATTAAATTTACCACAATATCACAAGAAAAATATGCAAGTCCTCAAATATTCTCCACCTGGATTCTACTAATGCGTATGTCCAGTCATCGAACGTTTAGTACTGAATTTACTTGACACCCTAATGGTTAAGCCATTATCAAAATAATCAAACCCATTCTAATTATTAACCCAGATAATTTTTAATTTTCCCCACTAATTGGGTTTCCTACTAATTTATTCATCCAAACCAGACATCTCTCAACTCCCAAAATATCTATAAAAAATTATCACAATTTAAATCGGCATGCGATTGACCGTGCCTAACTCAGGCCCCCGCGTTCGAAGCCATTTTCTCTTTCTATCTTATTTTATGTGCCCGTTTAGACCGGAGTCCGCACGACCACATATGCATTTTACCAAGAATCAGTCAGCACGAGAGTCAAAATATCCCGGGGCGCCAGATGGGTTAAAGCTAATCGCAAAAAAAAAACAAAAAACAACGACATCAAAATAAAAATAAAATGCTTTACTGATTTTTGGCTCAATGCAACAATAAGGATAGAAGGAGATTCAACTGGGCATAACACAACATGTAAAATTATCTCATTTTATTCTAAATTTTAAAATTGACTGCAAAATGATGCTCAAGGTAACATCATTCCAGTGTGACGGCACACACTACTATTTACACAATGTACAGAAATTTTCCAACACATTGAACAATTGTCTTTGGAGACACAAGTCTGATTATCAGTCCTGTAGACTGTGTTCCAAAATTATATCAATTATTTACGATGAAATCCAGTTCAAATTTAATTGTCTTTACTGGAAATATTGTAGTTCACTGGTTGAATTTCTAACATGATATTAACACTCGTAGAAATTCTCACTGTTCATAATTGATTATAGACTTTTTTAACTTCCACTTATTTTTCCAGTTTCAAAAATATTGTCAAAATATTATCTTTGACCTAACACTAATTATGTACACATATTAATAACAACATCTGAAAAGTATTTGACCCTTGAGCATAGCATCGAAGAACTGTGCGAAGCACAACAAAATTTATTATTCTTCCAAAATTAAACATTTCGAGAAGTGACTCGATTATGAACTTCAAATTCCAAAGAAATATGATTTCTGAATCATCAGCTTGATCATAAAAAATTGTTGAACCATTCAACTATTCGATTTTCCACTTGGAATTATTATTAAGAAAAATATTTATATTTGTTGCTATTTTAGTAACTTTCACAACTTGCAATTCTTGAACAGAATGCGGAAATAAGAATTGTAGCTTTATAATAAATTCATTTAGTTCATGACAATAGGATTGAAAACATCCTTTAAGTAATTCGTGGATACAGAATTATTTTTTTTTAAATTGGCAGTGGCCCATTCAATTATTTGTGTAAGAACACAATATCCCAACAACAACGGCAAAGGTCTTCCTCTGAAGAAGAATAAAATTTTATCATGACAAAACCGGGTTCTAGCAAATCAAAAGTATTAATGGAATACGTAAACAAGTTTGAAATAATTACTGATGGTTTGGTCATTCATTCGACGAAATGTGTGGTTCCAATACTCCTCCTATAAACCTGAGTCATCGAACCTGCTATTTGATTGATGCTCAAAAAAAACCTCCTCATTCCTGCGACTTAAACATGCGCTCCTGGGAATGGCTTTTCAACTACTCCACACACATAAATTTTCTTCCCAAAATTTATACAATAAATCAAGCCTCTGCTTGTTATCAAAACTGGAAGATCTATAAACTTACAAGTTTATTTTATTTTACCATTCAGTTCAACCCGTGAAGTTACCACACATGTGATATTCTCTATTTCACTTTCGAATGTGTGCATACGTCATGATTTTATATAAACACAAAAAAAATCCTAATTGATACAAATATCATTGGCTTCCTGTTTCATGCCTTTCCGTGTTATCTGAAAAATATACTTTGCTCAATGCAAATATTAACTGTTCAACCAGAACTATAATTTTGGTGGAATACGGGCTTGCGCTATCCACTAGCTTTCGGAAAATCACCTGTTCCAAACTAGGAATGATTAAACTAATCCTTAAGCTCTCTCTCAACGAATGTGATTATTAGAAAATGTAAGATCCAATAATTATTTAGAAAAATTATTGTGGTGTTTGAAGCCATATTTTCAGTGTTGCCTTAGTAAACAAGAGTTTAGTGCTTTTCAGTCGGTCAACACGAATGTACCCAAAAGAGATGGGTTATGCCCTAATCCTGAAATAAATTACATGAGATTAATAAAACACTAGGATGACCAGTTTCGATCGTCAAGCGATCATCATCAGATCCAATACACTTAGGCTATAAAATCTATGTTTGAAATACAGGTGAAAATATTTACAATATGTAAAATTATTTAGTTGCAGTATTGGTACTGCAACTGTCAGTGTATGCTAAATGCAGTATATATGTTAGGTGAAATGCTAAATGGTGATGGCTATCCGGAGATTGTACTTTAGAGAGATTATATGGTTTTAAACTATGGTTAAACTATAAAATTTTAGGCTAACTACTTATCTGATTGTCTTCCGTACTACAGCTATTCGCAGTTTTCGTGCTCACTTGAACTCGCTGTGCGGTCGACTGCGGTGGTTATCTTAACGACTGGTTTTTCCATGCCTTCCCCCCCTGTCCCTACGTGCTGTGGGGAGTGATCGCGATGTGTTTATGTGAGGTGTTGCCAACCTAGATAAGATGTATGTTATTGAATGAGGTGGATCTACAACTATTAAAGACCGTGGATTAGTCCTCGCCACGCGTGGAGCATAACCCATTCGAACTAAGCGTTGACGGTCTTATGAGGACGTCCCGGCACCTTTAATACTGCCTCTAATATGGGCCTTGGTTTATTGCAGAAGAAAAGTACATCGTACACCTGATCCAGATAACATTTACCTATTAAAACCCCCTAATTTCCCCCCTTTTTTATCTAGCTTGGCTGTGTCGCTAAATTGTGTTTTGTTTCCGACAGGGTGTGTTTTTTAGTAGCGTGAAGAGGGGTGAGCTCTCCATGAACGTGTGTTCATTTAGATTGTTGGGATTGTTTCGTTTGGCTAGGTGTATCTCGATTGCTTCCTTTATGTCAAGAGCTCTGCCTTTCGATTCGTGATGGATTATTTTAAGGTCCGACTCTATGTTGGTAAAGCTATGCCCTGCGTCACACATATGTTCGCACACGGCTGAATGTGTTCCGTATCTTATCGCATTTCTATGTTCATTATAACGTGTGTCTACTCGCCTTCCACTCTGCCCGATGTAATTAGCTTGACAATCGGTGTCTTGGCACGTTATAGAACATACCCCTGACCTTGAATACGGGTCACGTTTATTTAGATTACTATTTAGGAGGTGCCTAGCGGTTGTGTTTTTCGTCGTGAAAGCTATCTTTATGCCTTGCTTTTTGAATAGGTTAGTGATTTTATAGCCTATGTATTCGCATTCACATAGTTGAAACGCGCAAATTTTTTCTCATTACTGTCCGGTTTGGGAATCGTTTTATCTTTATTTTTATGTTTGGCTATAATTTGATTTATTTTGCTTGGCGAGAAGTTGTTTTCCTTTGCTATTTGCATAATAGTTCTTATTTCCTTATTATAGTTGTCTTTTGACATGGGTATGTTTAAAGCCCTGTGCACCATTGAATTGAAACCCGCTAGTTTGTGCGTACTGTGGTGATTAGACTGATTGTCGATTGCATGCGAGGTTTGTGTTGCTTTCCGGAATATGGAATATGAAAGGTCGTTGTCTTTACGTTCAATAGTTATATCGAGATAATTTATTTTCCGGTCTATTTCGGATTCCTTAGTGAATTTGATAGAATGGTGAAGGCTATTAATGGATTGGAGCAGATAAGGGAAACACTACAGTAATTTTGAACAAAACAGAATACATTGAAAAAACAGTCGAATTCCTAAACAACAACGAAATCAAGGAATTAACAAAAGACCCCACCAACAAATTCCAAAAACAAATAAAAAGTGCGCTAAAAGAAACAGAATACATACTGACCAAAGCTGAAAAATCAAAACTAATAAACATGAACCCGAAAATACCGTCATTGAGGGGACAACCAAAAATACACAAGAAGGAATGCCCAATGAGACCAATAGTCAATTGTAGGAATGCCCCTAATTACAAAATCAGCAAAGAGTTACTAAAAATCTTAAAATGCCGTCTTTCCAACGACAAAAACAACTCTGTAAAGAACACAACAGATCTAGTAACAGCATTGAACACCCTACAAATGAAACCTAGCTTCAGGCTAGTATCCTTCGACGTAACTAACATGTACACCAATATTCCGATTATTGAAGCAATCAACACTATCGAAAACAACTTAAAATACAACAATTCGGTAAAAGAAATTGAAGAGATTGTGAGATTACTGAGGGTCGTTCTCACCAAAAACGTGTTTCAATTCGACAATAAAATATACACACAGAGAGAAGGCCTAGCAATGGGATCGCCACTAAGTGGGTTAATCGCTGACATCTTCATCAATGCACTAGAAAATGCGTTCTTAGAAAAGACTTCAACAAAGGGAATAGTAATATGGAAAAGATACGTAGATGATGTAATTTGCATCTACGATACTGAACTAACAAGCGAAGAAACAATTCTCCAATCCATTAATAGCCTTCACCATTCTATCAAATTCACTAAGGAATCCGAAATAGACCGGAAAATAAATTATCTCGATATAACTATTGAACGTAAAGACAACGACCTTTCATATTCCATATTCCGGAAAGCAACACAAACCTCGCATGCAATCGACAATCAGTCTAATCACCCCAGTACGCACAAACTAGCGGGTTTCAATTCAATGGTGCACAGGGCTTTAAACATACCCAAGTCAAAAGACAACTATAATAAGGAAATAAGAACTATTATGCAAATAGCAAAGGAAAACAACTTCTCGCCAAGCAAAATAAATCAAATTATAGCCAAACATAAAAATAAAGATAAAACGATTCCCAAACCGGACAGTAATGAGAAAAAATTTGCGCGTTTCAACTATGTGAATGCGTATACATATAAAATCACTAACCTATTCAAAAAGCAAGGCATAAAGATAGCTTTCACGACGAAAAACACAACCGCTAGGCACCTCCTAAATAGTAATCTAAATAAACGTGACCCGTATTCAAGGTCAGGGGTATATTCTATAACGTGCCAAGACACCGATTGTCAAGCTAATTACATCGGGCAGAGTGGAAGGCGAGTAGACACACGTTATAATGAACATAGAAATGCGATAAGATACGGAACACATTCAGCCGTGTGCGAACATATGTGTGACGCAGGGCATAACTTTACCAACATAGAGTCGGACCTTAAAATAATCCATCACGAATCGAAAGGCAGAGCTCTTGACATAAAGGAAGCAATCGAGATACACCTAGCCAAACGAAACAATCCCAACAATCTAAATGAACACACGTTCATGGAGAGCTCACCCCTCTTCACGCTACTAAAAAACACACCCTGTCGGAAACAAAACACAATTTAGCGACACAGCCAAGCTAGATAAAAAAAGGGGGGAAATTAGGGGGTTTTAATAGGTAAATGTTATCTGGATCAGGTGTACGATGTACTTTTCTTCTGCAATAAACCAAGGCCCATATTAGAGGCAGTATTAAAGGTGCCGGGACGTCCTCATAAGACCGTCAACGCTTAGTTCGAATGGGTTATGCTCCACGCGTGGCGAGGACTAATCCACGGTCTTTAATAGTTGTAGATCCACCTCATTCAATTACATACATCTTATCTAGGTTGGCAACACCTCACATAAACACATCGCGATCACTCCCCACAGCACGTAGGGAGAGGGGTGGAAGGCAGGGAAAAACCAGTCGTTAAGATAACCACCGCAGTCGACCGCACAGCGAGTTCAAGTGAGCACGGAAACTGCGAATAGCTGTAGTACGGAAGACAATCAGATAAGTAGTTAGCCTAAAATTTTATAGTTTAACCATAGTTTACAACCATATAATCTCTCTAAAGTACAATCTCCGGATAGCCATCACCATTTAGCATTTCACCTAACATATATACTGCATTTAGCATACACTGACAGTTGCAGTACCAATACTGCAACTAAATAATTGTACATATTGTAAATATTTTCACCTGTATTTCAAACATAGATTTTATAGCCTAAGTGTATTGGATCTGATGATGATCGCTTGACGATCGAAACTGGTCATCCTAGTGTTTTATTAATCTCATGTAATTTATTTCAGGATTAGGGCATAACCCATCTCTTTTGGGTACATTCGTGTTGACCGACTGAAAAGCACTAAACTCTTGTTAGAAAAATTATGAAAATTATTATTATTATTATTGGATTATTATTGTTATTATTTCCTTAAATATGTTTAATTATTATTTCCTTATGTGAAAAAACCACATGTTCGACTCTTCGAATATGGACAAAATATCCATTCCTCAACAAAAATAAATATTAACTTCTACAGTTTTATCGGCTGATTACCGTGATTCTCAAACAAAATGAACATTCAAATAAATGCTCGGTATGCTCGGTCATCGATCCTAAACTGTTCTGAGTGCTGAAAATACTCAGAATAACCCTAATGTGTCTTGCGTAAATCAATGCAAGATTTAAATACGAAGAAAAATAAATGTGTTGGTCATCTGCAGAAAATGAGTTTGTTCCAATTAGCTAGGCATAATATAAAAGTCAAATGTGGCTTACATTTCTCGTTGGTCTTGAAGCGTAGTGAACCTGGTCTGTACCAGATTTATCCAGATACATGTCCTGTTGGACACGCACGTCTAATCCTTGTATCGGCCGCCATTATATACCCACAATCTGTCTAGCACGACGTAGTGGAAATATTTCTTGAAGTTTGAAGTAACTGCTGATCCATTTTAATATTGACTTCAATTAAATCCATAGCAGTTCGCTTAAATGGGGTCAGATCCAAATGATCTCTTCTCAAAAGCGTCAGTTGTAACATAACTCACGGTAATCTTTTCAGTACAGGAAAACACTGATAGTCTAAAACAATCAACGGCTGTTCTGAAGATCGTTCCCTGGGCATGGCTTCACACCATCTATCATGCGCGAAGCAACATATAGTGTCCCTTTGTCGGCTAATGAACAACACCGTGATAGACTGGCCTTCAATATACTGAAAGATCTGAGTGGTTATTTAGTTACAATTTGTGAAACTGACAAGTTGGATTAAAATATCCAAGTATTGAATTATTGTTACTGGACTGTGACAGAATAATATCTAGACAAAGTCTAGCATAATAAAAAAAGTGTTTCACCAATGTCCGTAGAAAATAACAATCACCTTAGTGATTCCCTCTACCGGAAACTTACTACGTTCCCCACGTATCGTAGCACTTTTGTGACTATCACAATTCAAAAATATCTTCTGCGTAGATTCGGCAACCATGTGCCTTGGCTCGACGTAGCAGCAGCACCTTGTCCTACAAGAGCTTGGTTTGAAGTGAGCTGCTTATGCTTGGGCCGAGCGGCTTTTATACAAAACGGTCGGCTCCACGCTGGATCACGCTGAAATCTGTAAATCCTCATATCTCCGGTGTCTCTGGTCTGATTCACTTGAGACTAAGTGCATCCTCTTTCATTTGGCCGTGCCAGTAATCTGATCCAAGTATCAGGCCTCTACCCCATGGCTAAGTATTTAATCACCAAATAGTCTCGACCTCTGCTACTATTTGCCACGTCACTTAACATCTTCTTGGCTGCATAAAGTTTCCATTTCAATCTAGAAGGAAAGGAGCGCGATATTCAAATATCTCAACTTTCAAAAGTGGCTGTAGCCTTTCCCTTGATACCTAGGTGTCTGAATCTTGGAATACCCATTCCCAGAATTGGGCACAATACGTATGCCAATATTGATATACACATGGGTAATATCCGTCCTTGGTATCAGTTCTTGCAATTCTTTCTTAAACTCTTCTGCAACTTCCTTATAATAACCACGGTAACTAATAAATGTACACATTGTAAATACCATCACCCACACACAACTGACCGGCACGAAAAACGCAACACCCAATAAATGATGTGAAATTATTGTGTAATTTATCTATTTAATCAAAGTGAAGCAATTTAACCTATTTTTTTAGACGGGGTATGTTATTGGTGTTGCTTTGCAAGCAAACAATGATGTGTTGATTGTTGATTGCACTAGCCTCAATTGATTTTTCCCGCGCAACCTGGAAAACACATCACTGGATGTAACCCAATAATGTGTTCCCGCTTTTAAAGCGCTTAGTGTTGTACTTTCAATTGTTCCCTTTTCAATCACATGTGTTTGTGGGATCTTTCTGTGATTGTCATAATTAGCTTTCTGGAGCAAACATGCCCTTAAGCCCTGAACAAGCTGCAAAAGTTGTTTTTTGGTGGAAGATGGTCGCAGCATGCATTACATTGCAGAAGTGTTGAGGATTACAGCTTCCACGATTTCCAGAACCGTACGAAGGTACAGGGACACTGCAGGCTTTGCAAGGAGACCAGGATCAGGCCCGAGAAGAACAAAATCGAAGAGAGATGTCCGCTTCTTACAACTTCAAGTTCTTCACGACCGTCACTCCACCGCCATTGAAGCACGAAATCGACTCCACCAAGTTCAAGAGAGAGAGAACCGTCCGAAGAAGATTGAAAGAAGCCAATTTTCAATCCAGAAGACCAGTTACAGACCCAGAACCTACAAGAGAACATCGCACAGTTCGACTACGTTTTGCATGGGAACATCATGGCTGAACAGTACAACAATGGGAACAAGTGTTGTTCGCCGATGAGTCGCGGTTTGGCCTCCGGTCACCTGACGGAAGAGAGAGGGTCTGTAGAAGGCCAGAGGAAAGGTATTCCGCTTGCACATTCTCATCCAGGACGCAATTTCAGGGTGGTTGTGTGATGGTGTGAGCAGGAATCAGTATGGCTGCAAGGACGGATTTGGTCTTCGTGGAGAATGGGAGCCTCACTGCACATCGGTATGTGGAGGAAATCCTTCTGGAGCATGTTGTGCCTATCGCTCAATTTATTTGTGATGATTTCACACTAATGCAAGACAATGCACGCCCACATGTTTAGAAAGTTCTTGGGTGAAGCAGGGATTGATGCTATGGCTTGGCCTGCTCGAAGCCCTGATTTGAATCCTCTTGAGCATGTTTGGGACCGACTGGGGAGAAGAGCCCGTCAGTGCTATCCAGAGACCCTACAGGACCTACGGAATGTCCTCCTGGAAGAATGGGAGATGATTCCTCAACAGGACATGAGAGCAATAATCAGGAACATCCCTGAAAGGTTGAATGACGTCATTGGTACAAGAGGTGGCAAAACACGCTTTTAAAGATGCGAACAGAGATCTCTGAGATCATCTCCGAGATCTGTGAAGTAATGTGTGAAGTGTATAAAATAAAAACGAAGTGAGGACCTTTAAGACCTTACTCAAAATTTCCCGCTCTTTTAGCGCTCTTTCCTTGAAGTTTGCATCACTGGCTTAATTTTTAAATTTGTGTATAATCATCTTTTATTTTCCATTGTTAGACACCTACATGGGACCGTACTACAATATTTCATCATCATATAGTAGATTAATGTTATAAAAGTGTCATAAATTTGAAATAAATTTCAGTTTTTGTAAGAAATTGAAGTGTTGCGTTTTTCGTGCCGGTCAGTGTAGCTCCCATTCATACCTTCCAAGATATCCAACATGGAGCTCAAATTTCAATTGCGATTTTTCAGCAGTTGGTAGCACTGACATCTTTTTCAAATATTGCCGTGAGATATTCAGGTATAGATCTTTACTCCTACCAAATTCTGTTTCTATTGCTGCAGCCGTTTATGAGTTGATAGAGGGACACACACACAGCCAGACACAGAAGGACGAACAGACACACATTTGCCCGATCTTATAAGTCTACTTTTTCCTCAATTTTGCAAAATGTGAAAAGTAGGCTAAAAATATATCACCTTTGAACACATACGCGGAAGTGTAGACCGTGGCACGTTATATTTCTTCGAAGATTTCAGGTAGCCACATTCCTTTAATTTTACCGCTTCAATGGCATTTAACATATCCTCTTCGTTGTAGTTCTTTCTTAGTCCTTTTACTTTCATTCTTTAACTTCTTTCTTGGCATATGGCACAGAGGTTAGCATTGATTAAAAACCATGCCGATTAAAGGTGGTAGCAATAGGAGACAGTCTCATATTACTACCAACCAAGTGTCTCATATTACAACCAAGCCGCCACTTTAGGGTCTGTCATTATCTCACGCATAACACGTCACTATATTATAAATCGTCACTGATATTCTAAGAGTGCAATTAATGAAGAGAAACTTACCTTAATTGTTTCTTGGAAAATTAGAATGTATATCATTGTACACCACACTTCCGCGACGAGGTACAAAAACTTTCCACACTAGTAGAACAAACAAACATCCACAGTGGAGTAGAGCTGACGCTGACGTGGCAACCTCTTGGGTGAAACAATAGCGACTTGGACACGTAGTTGGAAATTCCTTCGAAAGATGTCGGCATTACCCTATCTCATATTCCTACCTCCTCCTCTATTTTACTTCAAGATCCTGACACCTACAAATACAGATAAACATACTACAACAGTTATTACTGGGGAACAATTTATGAGACAAGTTCAACAGACACACACAAGTATTTGGACCTGATGGCCAAGATATCTCAACCCCCTGAAAGGAATCAACAACAGAAACAGAAATCTTTATGCTGAATGCACGCTATAAACATTAATGTAAGGAGTTGTATAAGACGTCAAATATAATTATTGTTTGATGATCTGTGAAATATCAGATCCAGACGAGTATATGAAAAATGATTTCGGCTCTCGTGTAGTGTCTGTTGCCCGATCCAAAACTGCGTTATTTTTCATAGTAGCGCTCTGAAAATGCTTTGTACTTACTGTGCCACGTTATTAAAGCCAACTGACATTAACAAACATTACGTTCACACTTTCAAAATAAAGAAATTGTCAATTAACTTTCAAGTAATAAACTTATCAAAAAGCACGTCGCCATGTTTGCTGCCAACTTCACTTTCCCGGCGACTCTCTGGACGAAATTATTGATGATAATTACTGATTGTACTACTAGGCAATACCATTGGCCTTGATAAAGATTATTGATGCGTGACTACCCCCACTGTGCGTGACAAAAACCAGGGGTGTTTATATTAGCCTAACGTGGCCCGCAGGGCCAAGCTACCTTACCTTTATTGGTCTAGGCGATAACCATTGGTCTGGATGAAAATATTCGTCTGGAAACAATTTTGGAACTCTAAAGAAAGCAGTAATACCTTCTAGCGATATAATATTCAACTCCTGTATATTAGTAATATTGGCCATTTCTATAGAAAATGTTTCGGATTTTAATGGCGGCGGGCAACGGACACTACACCAGTTCCATGATTTCTCTTCTTTTTCGGTCTTAATCGCTGATTACTGAACTTGTCATACTATTCAATGACACTGCCATAGGCACGCGCAATATTCAGTATAACAATAAAATTGTAGGCTAGTTGTCTCCAGTCAAGGAACTTCATACTAATGATATTGAAGAATGCCATTAGAGGTTGTACCCGTTCGTACTGGGGATGCGATGACCCATCTGCTATTAAATCGCATTCCTGGATTTCCAGGACAGAGCGGAGTTAAATGAACATGAAGTCAAATAAGGAATGTGTCGGAAATTCAGTTGAAATATCTCAAAAGCAGAGGGTAACACGAGATAAAGTATCTCCAGGGTCGTTACGGGTTTAAATTTAATTTAAAAAAATACAAATATCAATGGGCGCCATCAACTGAATCCCTAGCAAACCACATCCTTCCTGGTTAAGCCTTAATTAAGACAAGGAAAGAAATAGTAAAATCACATCATCATCAGATCACATCTAAGATAAAAACAAATTTATTTAACTTTGATAGTCAGACAGACATATTAAACACTCATCCTACCTGAGAGCATGGTCGAATGCCAACGTTAAATTGTCATTGTCCAGAAAATCGAACCATCTCTATTCTACTCAAAGTGTATTTAATCCACATAAAATAGGAAAAATTTCTAAAGTTCTCTTGGGTTCTCAGGATCACCGTAGCACTATGTCTTTGCGTCACTGACATTCGTGATAACTGAGACCTAACTTCTCTTTAAATTAACATCATGAATGTGGATGTAAAAATATTATTAATCTGTCTAAACACACATATTATAATCACATATTTTAAATATCACATAATTTATGGTTTGCATGGCATTATTCAAATGCTGAATATGTTAGTAAAATGATCCTAAACATCGAATAAGTAATTTACACTATTTACACTGTCATTAATAATTGCTTATTTGTGAATCACAGAAAATCCACTACTCATGGGTTATAATCATCATCATCATCATCAAAATTAATTATTTCTCACTTAAGTTCTCATCTCAAAATTCAATATATTCATGTCAGAATAATTAATTCATTATCATCAAATCATTTAAATGAATATTATAATCATCAATTCTTTATACTCTCTAATTATTCACACACTCTCCTTTCATCATCTCCTTCAGATTAAATCATCTTAAATCATCAATATAAATTGCTTAATTCATCAACTCAAATTGCAATTCTTCAAATCATTCAAATTATATCTCTCAATTAAATTTATTTAAATTCATTTAAATTTATTAATCATCAGCTTCTTTAATTAATTATCACCTTCTAATTCAGTTATTCATCATCTATTCAATCATCTATTAATTTCTTTAAATCAGCTTATTTATTCAATCATTAATTCATCCATTTATTTAATTCATTGATCTATTCCAAAATTTAATTTATCAATTTATTTAAATTTTATTCATCTGGTTATTTAGATTTTTATTATTTCATCTAGTCATTCTGATTTTTATTTCATTAGGTCAGATCATTACTATGCTTAAATTTCAGATTATTATTTCATTAATTATTATTATCAGAAAATCTTGTATTATCAACATTATTTATTTGTTTAATTTCCTAACAAATTGTATAATAAGAATTATAGAACGTTGCCTTACAGTTTTATCACTTCCAAGTTATATCTCGTATTCAATTATCATGCCAAAAAATATTATTGCCTTCACAAATTCACGTTGGATCTCACTATCCACAACTACATTATATATTCTCACTTTATCAAATATCACATTTGAATACCACAATTATTCCACAAAACTCCATAAATATTCAGCGCACAGCATGAATCTCAAAAATTATGCTAGACTGGGTTCGACAACCTCATGTCTGCTTCAAAATACATTAGCAATATTGCAACTTCCACTTGGCAACTTCCACAAAATGCCTATCACAAACTTCACTTAATCACGTTGCATGATCTACAAAAATACATAACTGGCTTCAAATTATCAACGCACACAATCTCCAATAACTGTAATTAATCTGATCACATCTAGACAACTTCTTAAACAATTAGGAAAAATATTACCTTTGCAATCGAAATCAAATTCAAGATCTGCTTTCAAATAGCATAAATTCTCTTAAAATTCTCATAATTCACTTCACAGAAAAACACCAATGTGCTATAATCTCTCACATCAAAATATGCAATACTGATCTTCCTTAAAATAAATCTGACCATTAATGATTCATCTTACAAGATTCAATTACTTTAAATCCTTCTCAAAGGTATCAACTTCAATCATAAAAATCATCAAAAGCATCAGCTGTATCAGCTGTTAACTGAAAGTACTCTCAAAAGAGTATAGCAACAAAATATTGGATTGGCAAACAAGAATTACAAAATATAACTCTGCTGACATTTATTTTTAATTTATTTAACAAAATTCGACTGATATGTGACTAGTAGTTTCTTGTTTGATCCTCTTACAATCTCAAGTACACTCGGATGATAAAAATGAGTTCCTCAATGGCAAGTAAGATGAGTATACACCACACAATCGTATAAATACGAAAGGCCTTGCCCCGTCGTCTAACATGATAATGCCCTGAACGATGGGTAAAGATGTGTACCATCACGCAATCGCCTAAAGCGAAAGGCCCCATCTCATCGTCTGATGAGTGAATGTACCAGATTGGAATCAACAAGTCTCTAGTTGTCACATAAAAGCGATATTCATTCACTTGAGTGAATAACATCTTAATATCTCCAAACAATCCAATGGAAAAATCCCTACTGATGAATAGTAGACACTCGCTAGTATGCAATGAACTGACGAAGTAATTTAAATAATCCAATTGCAGATCACGAGTTCGAAATACTCGCCACAAAAAAAATAACTGTCCCAGAAAACTATCCTTACTGGAAAATGTCTAAAAGACCAAACATCTGATTAATAAAGCCAACCAATGGTGAGAATTTCGTATAATGGTGCCTGCCATATCATATGGTAACGCCATATTCTAGCAAAATTTGGAGCAAATAATGTTTAAGCCATGTCTAAATAATCGTATAACTCCTACTAGAAAAATATACAAGTATGCCCAGTGTTCATGAAAATATCATATCAGAAAGTCATAACTCTTACAGTACCTTCTCATATCAGCTGTTAATATATTTCCAAGATCGTCGATTATCCCCGTGAGTAATAAATTTCTCGAAAGATCGACTTGAATATCGTATCACCCACGCAATAACGATCGCCTTCATATCCCATGTGAATCAGCTGTTCGACCTCCTCTTCTTCAGGAATCGAATCCATCGCTCCGTGGTGCCATCGCGTCTCTGTCTTCGTTTACTAGGACATGATGAACTGCATGTTATCCATAGCGGATACTGTCCAAATCCTTACGTAAAAGTTCATAAAAGCAGCGTACCCCATATTCTTCTTTTATGTTACGCCACTGTCCCATATAATGTTCGGTTTGCTTGTTAAAAGTTCAATCTCCACAGCGGTTAAGTCTCACTTGCAGAAAATAAATTTTATTTATGAGAGTGTATAAGTTTTTGAAACACCGTGTAGCTGTGTTCGTACTCGATATTTTATGATAATTCATGAAAAAGAAATTCTATTAATGCACGCGCCAATGTTCATAAGTGCATTTAATTGTAACAGTTCGTTTGCTTAAAAGCGTTAATGTTAGCTTGACCCCATGGTCACTCTACATGTTCCGTTATGAAATGCATAGTCGTAATGTCATTTGAATATCTAAGTTCATTTGAAGCTCACAATTGCAGTATATTATAACTATCTGCCTGCACAATTCTATTACTGAATACAAGTCCCAACTCAATGTTGTAACTGAATGTTGAAATGAAGTTCAGCTTATTTAATGTTGCCTGCGTATAAAAGTCGGAACTAGCATGCTCGGTTCTACTGCACTGTTCCAGAATGATCTACGCTTAAAGCCGGCCTCGCCATGCCGCTTCGCTGTACTGTTCTGCGTTACAAAATGCAGCTCGAAAAATAGTTCTCAAACTCGTATTATAATGCTGTTCTGACCCCGGCCCTTCTCCTGCTTACACGGCCCGCACAGCTTGCCTCGGAACCAGTCCTCTCGCCGTCTACCGTGCGTTGCTCGTCTTGGCTCACTGACCTACTTCCGCTCTCCGCTTGGTTAAGTACTACTGTCGCTTTCACGCCACGTAACAAATGCTGTGCACCGCTCAGCTTTGCCGTACGCTCTGCGCATGTGTTCCACTCAGCCCTGACGACTGAACTCGTCTGCTGTCTCTAAACTGCATTGACCAGCTCCTACCTGGCGCTGTCACGTGATGCTCCCCCACTTTCTACGGTCGTGCGTCACAAGTATAATCTCGACCACCATCATCTCGGCTATTAAGTTATACAATAACTTAAGGGATTATCTGTCTTTCTTCAAGTTATTACCATATATAATGCTTGACATTTCTTCTCTTCTGAGATGATATAATACCATTTTCCATAAAGATCTTAATAAAACTTTAATATTCCTCCCATAATTCCATCTGCTTGACTGGCAGTGCCTTCTTGATCCTTGGCCTTCTACGTCATTTCCTAACATTCCTCTCGACTCGATTTGAGCGCTATCTTTACAACTTTTCCCATAAATCTCAACTACGGCTTAATGTCAGCTGGCGTAGCCGATAGCCTCAACTAGGTATCGGGTACATATCTCCCGTACATCTCCTTTTTTATCAGGCTTGAGAAAAAAATACACTCTCAGGCATTCTATACAAAACATATGTACACGATAGCTCTACAATCCTTTTATTCAACATAATGATATTTTCTAATGCTAGCTGCGTTAAAAGTCCCCACAACTTCATTAGTATCCATTCTGACGATCTTGTAGCTGTTATTTTGGTATGTTTCATCAATTCGGAATGGACCAGCGTACAATGGCGCAAATTTATGGTAGATCTTCAGTTGAAGATTCGATGTGACTGGCTTCCTAATCAGCACCTCGTCATTTTCTTGAAATGGCTCGTGAAACCTCCTTCCTGCGTGTCTCCTGGCTCTCTTCTCCGCCTGTCTTCTGAGTTTCTCTCCTGCCATCTCGACTCTTCTTTCTTGTGTAGGTTAAGGATCTACTGGTGCCTTCACGATTCGGTCCCATGGTCTGTCAGGTTTCAATCCATGATGAAGCATGGACGGAATCTGTCCTGTGCTTTCATGTATGGTGGAATTTAAACATTGACTAATGATGGGTATTACTTCCATCCATCTGTGGTGTTGTCTTGACACATACAAGCGACACATTTTACTAATTTCCGGCATAATTCTTTCGGCTGGATTTCCCTCTGGTTACCGCACAGAATTAAATACATGCCTTATTCCTAAACGTTCCATAGCAGTAGAAAATTCCATACTAGTGAACTGTGATCCATGGTCACTTAACAAAATTTCAGGTTTCCCGATACTTGGAATTACTGTTTTCTCTAATCTGTTGATCACGTACTTGGATGTAGCTTTCTGGATAGGACATAGAGATACGTATTTAGAAAATACGTCCACTGTCACCAAAGCAATCTGGTTTCCTTTCGTAGAACGAGGAATCGGACCGAAAATGTCCGTAGCGAAAAGTTCTCTCGGCTTGCTAGGTAATATTGATCTAGGAACTTCCTTCATTAACTTATATGAATATTTGCTTCGCTGACAACTGTCACAGGTCTTTATGACGTCGCGGATCGTTTGTCCCATTTGTCTCCAAACGAAAGTTTCTTGAGCAAGAGCCAAAGTCTTGTCTACACCTACATGAGCTGCAGTTCGGTGTATCATCCAAATAACTGGTTTGACAAGCTTGGGTGGGATCACTACTCTAAGTTAAGTATGATCCTGATCGATATATTGGCAAATAACACCTCCCATAATGTGATATTTTCTAGCTTCTATCTCAGTTCTTCGAAAATCTGGATCAGCATTGTCCATCCTGCGTGTCAAAAAACGGTAAATTCTTCGCAAAGGTGCATATCTCTTCTGAGTTTGCGCTAACATCTTCAACTTTTCTAGAGTTCCCTCGTCCTCTTGAACTAGATTGATATGATTGACAATCACCTCCTCACAAGGATTTCTGCTCAACACATCCGCTAACAGATTTAATTTCCCAGGTCTATGCACAACAGTTGGGTTAAATTGTTGTAAGAACAGAGCCCATCTGGTGATGCGGTCACTTGCTAAGTCTGTCTTCATAATAAACTGGAGGGCTTTATGATCTGTGATCACCGTTATGTCATGTCCAAATAACACCTTCTTCCACGTCTTAAGAGCATGAACCACTGCTAATGCCTCTAACTCGGTTGCATAATAATTCTTTTCACAATTCCTAAGTTTGCGACTGGTGAAAGCTAAATATCTGTGTTTGTTGGTATCGTCCAACTGATATAGGATACCACTGATGCATATTTTGGATGCGTCTGTCTCCACGAAAAATCTTCTAGCAAAATCTGGGTATTCAAGTTTGACATTCTGGATCAACATGTTCTTATCTGCTAAAAACGCTTGATTGCATATATCGTCCCATTTCCATCGGTTTCCCTTTCTTAGCAAATCCTGCAGAGGTGCCATCGTTTCAGTATATTCAGGACAATGTGTTGAAAAGAACTGACACATTCCTAAAAACTGCCGTACTTCTTTAAGCTTTCTTGGGGTTGGAAATTCTGAAATAGCCATGATCTTCTTTGGATTGGGCCTAAAACCATCTCCATCGATTCTATGTCCAAGAAAATCGATTTCTTCATGAAAGAACTGACATTTGTTGAAATTCACCTTGAAGTTCGTCTTCCGGAGATCCTCAAAAAGCATTCGAAGGTGCCTGATATGCTCTTCTGCTGTCTCAGACGCTATAATCAGGTCATCAATTTAGCTCACCACATGCTCCTTAACTGCATCTGATAAATTCTCATCTAGTGCTCGGATCATCACCGGACCACAATTCTTTACTCCAAAAGGTAACCTAACGAACACATATGTTTTATGATCAAATAAGAACCCTGGAAATTTTTTGCAGTCTTCTGCTAGCTCTATATGATAATAAGAACTAGTCAGATCAATCGTAGAAAAGAAACTCCTTCCTCTGAATCTGCGCAACAATTCACGAATAACAGGTGGCCTGTCGTGTTCAGGAAGAACTCTTTCATTAAGGGCTCTAGCATCTAGGCATATCCTCAGCTTACCATTAGGCTTCTTGACAACAGCTAAAGGATTCAAATAAGCAGTCGGCATCTTCTTGATAATTCCATCTTTCTCCATATCGCTTATCATTGTACTGACTTCCTCCTTCCATTTATCCGGAATGGGATATAAATTCTTATGGTATGGTTTGTCATCCATCAACTTGATGCTGTAGGTAAAATTTTCTATGAGTCCTGGTTTATCATTGAATATGTCCTCATATTCTGAAATTGCTTGATCAAACTGCTCCTTAATTTCTGGATTTATCTTACTCTTCGTGTTAGTTTTATCCTCTATAGGCATTTCAATGCTGCATACAATCTCATCCAATATATTCTCTCTAAAAAATGTCATTTCAGATTCCTGATTTTCTATGACCCCTTCTTGAAAGTACATGCGCCTACTCTGCATATCTATGATCAGGCCGCTCTCACTTAAAAAATCCACTCCTAGGATCATATCGAAATGTAGTTGACCCAAAACTAGGAACATCTGTTCAAAATATCTGGTTCCAATCCCAACATCTAAAAGTACCTGACTTTTACATTTCATACTTTTGTCTGGGATCACTCCTTGAATTTTGCTAACAACAGTTGGCAACATCGTAATTTCTCCTGACAATTTTAATTCATCCAGGCAGCCTATGGATATCAAGCTCACCATAGCCCCCGTGTCCACTAGTGTCTTTATTTCCTTTCCCATGACTTCCACACTGATAACTGGCAATTCATGTCCATTCTCCCGATGTACTACGTCTTCCTCTTGAATTAAATCCTCGTCCTTGACCTGATACGTTTCAACAATGATGATTGATTCCCAATGATTAGCATTCTGATCTGAAGTTAATTTGTCGGTTTTTTTTCCTTCACCACTCGTGCTTGCTCGATTAACATCTCTAGTTATCTCTTCGGGTGGTGCACTAGGCTGTCTACTTTCTTGCCTTGATCTCCCATATTCTCGATTGTCTTGTCTTTCATTTGGGTCATTTCTTCTGCTATCCTGCCTATCGTTCTGATTAGACTGCTGACCTTGGTTCCAGTTGTATCGACCACGATATCTATTATTGTACCTATTCCTCTTTTGTTATCTGGAATTCTGATCATAGTTCCTGTATCTACTGTTTCTTGCGTCCTGATCGTATGGCCTCTCGTATGGTCCTCGATATCGATCATTTCCACGAACGTTGTGATTATTACCTCTATTCCCTTCGTTCCTTCTGTTTCCCCAGGAATCTCTTCTATCCGTCTGTGCTGCGTTATCGACAACTACCGCATTCACCTCTTGCGTGTTTCGATTATCGTTCCTTGCAGTTCTGGATGTAATTTTAACCCTTGTGTAATCTAATCGTCGTAAGATACCGTCATAGTGCTCAAGTGTGTTCGCTCCCGATGCTATGAGTGATCGTTGTACCTCAATTGGCAACTGTCTTGCTATAGCTTGCAAAAGCTCTTCTTCTGGCAATGGAGGAATCAAAAACTGTAACTTAGCCAATTGCGAGGTAAAGTAATTAGCATAATACGTTGGATGTGACGTAGAGTAACGCTTCGAATACATTTCTGCTCTTACGTTCAGCTGATCCTCTGCACTCCAAAATCTCCTTAAGAATGCCATGGCAAATTGTTCCATATTCGCAAAATTGCTCCTGAATGCGCGAAACCAAGTTAAAGCAGGCCCGTCTAAGGCGCGTTCGACTATCCTTAGTTCTCTTTCCTTGGCTACTCTATGTTCCGCCATGTAATCGCGAATATCTCTCAGAAATTCGACTGGTTTGACTCCTGTGTTCCCTGAAAACTTCCTCGGCTTATCATCCAGATTTCTGATGATGGTCACTGGACCTGAGTATCGTTCAGTCGTACCAAACGTACTCCTATTCGAATTCGGATTATCGTGAGGGGTTGAACTAGCCCTTTCCAATGTTACATTCTGTTGCATTTGACGGTCTTCTCCCACGCTAACCTCTTGACTGTTCATACTGCGGTCTATCGGTGTCTGATTTATCGATACTTCCCCCGTTGTAACATTTTGACTTGTGAAACTATTTATTATAGATTCTGTTTTAGTCATCCTATCTTCTGTTCTTTTTTCTACGGTCTTGACATTAGTCTCCAAATCATCTAACGACGTAACATTCTGCGTTCTGTTACTCTCTTCTAAATCGTTCTTTAATTTGTCTATCTTGTCTTCGCATGTAGTCTTTACTGACGCGACTTGTTTCTTTAACTGATCAACAACTGTTCTAAACTGAGTTGAATCTATCTTCATCGCTTCCTTATTCTCAGTAAATCTCGCTTCCAAGTTCGCCATACCTGCGATTAATTTCTCATCCAACCCTGCACGTTTTTCTTTTGCTTCGGCATCGACCTCACTATACCGTTCTTCCACTATTGCACCGACTCTATTTTTGAATAAAGCTAAGTTTTCATTAACCTTCTGCTCTATATCATCATCAATTTTCTTAATGTCTATCTGCAATTGGTTTTCTAAGGATTTCAAGTTAGAATTAACCTCTTCTAAGAATTCCTCTTTAACGGCCCCAATTACTGACTTTAAACCTTTGATTTCATTACCTAGATTCATTTCTAGACCTTTGATTTTAGATTCGAAAGATACTTCGGTAGACCACTCTTGTATTTTGCTTACATTTGCCACTAAACCATCAATGTCGAATCTCAACTTCGATACATCTGATTTAATATCTTTCTGTATAGACATAACATCTGTTCTCAAATTAAGAATGTTTTCTTCTTATCTAATCTCTAAATCAATAATATTCTTTCTTAACATTTGCACATTTTTCTCTCCTTTCATTTCTACTGCTTTTATATCTAATTGTAAAGCCTTAAAGATTTCATCATTCTTTAACGTTAATATATTCTCCAAACTAGTTAAATCGTTTTTCAACTCTGTGTTATTTTCTTCACTACGAGCTTGTAATCTAGTTTCTAACAATTTAAAACTATCCTTTAAGTTAGCTTCATTAGCTTTCAATTTGCGCTCAGTACTGGTCTGTAACCTAGTCTCTAATGACTTTAAATTTTCTTCATTGCTAGCCTGTAATGATTTTAATTCATCCCTACTACTGGACTGCAATCTGGTCTCTAATGACTTCAATTCATCTTTACTATTTGACTGTAATCTATCTTCCAATAATCTCAATTCATCTTTACTATTGGACTGTAACCTAGTCTCTAGTGACTTTAAATTTTCTTTCAGATTGTCTTCATTACTAGCCTGTAAAGCTTCCACATTTTCTTTACATCTAGCTTCTAACCTAGCTTGTGACTCATTTATTTGCTCTTTAACTTCTGTTTCCATTTTAGAAATAGTTACTGCAATACTAGACATGCCATTCTGTAACTCTCCTAACACCTTAGCTAAATCTTCCGGTAACATTATTATATCTTTCAATAAACGTTTTATTCAGAGACGTTAGACAACAACACATCACAATGTATCAATTCCTGCATTCACTTGGGTATAAGAAAAATGACTTATAACTAAACATGATATAACACTAATATGATTAACATGATCACTGGAATGGGCATACAAGTATATTGTCTGACTAAGTTTAATAAATTTTATAACACCATTAAATGAAATTGAGATCAATCTCTCCGTAATCTAAATCTGATGTGATTCCATAGAATAAACAAAATAGAAGCCCCACAGATGGGTAAAGCCAATTCTCCCTCTCTCTCTGTACCCGTTCGTCCTGGGGTTGCGATGACCCATATGCTATTAAATCGCATTCCTGGATTTCCAGGACAGAGCGGAGTTAAATGAACATGAAGTCAAATAAGGAATGTGTCGGAAATTCAGTTGAAATATCTCAAAAGCAGAGGGTAACACGAGATAAAGTATCTCCAGGGTCGTTACGGGCTTAAATTTAATATAAAAAATACAAATATCAATGGGCGCCATCAACTGAATCCATAGCAAACCACATCCTTCCTGGTAAAGCCTTAATTAAGAAAAGGAAAGAAATAGGAAAATCTCATCATCATCAGATCACATCTAAGATAAAAACAAATTTATTTAACTTTGATAGTCAGACAGACATATTAAACACTCATCCTACCTGAGAGCATGGTCGAATGCCAACGTTAAATTGTCATTGTCCAGAAAATCGAACCATCTCTATTCTACTCAAAGTGTATTTAATCCACATAAAATAGGAAAAATTTCTAAAGTTCTCTTGGGTTCTCAGGATCACCGTAGCACTATGTCTTTGCGTCACTGACATTCGTGATAACTGAGACCTAACTTCTCTTTAAATTAACATCATGAATGTGGATGTAAAAATATTATTAATCTGTCTAAACACACATATTATAATCACATATTTTAAATATCACATAATTTATGGCTTGCATGGCATTATTCAAATGCTGAATATGTTAGTAAAATGATCCTAAACATCGAATAAGTAATTTACACTATTTACACTGTCATTGATAATTGCTTATTTGTGAATCACAGAAAATCCACTACTCATTGGTTATAATCATCATCATCATCAAAATTAATTATTTCTCACTTTAGTTCTCATCTCAAAATTCAATATATTCATGTCAGAATAATTAATTCATTATCATCAAATCATTTAAATGAATATTATAATCATCAATTCTTTATACTCTCTAATTATTCACACACTCTCCTTTCATCATCTCCTTCAGATTAAATCATCTTAAATCATCAATATAAATTGTTTAATTCATCAACTCAAATTGCAATTCTTCAAATCATTCAAATTATATCTCTCAATTAAATTTATTTAAATTCATTTAAATTTATTAATCATCAGCTTCTTTAATTAATTATCACCTTCTAATTCAGTTATTCATCATCTATTCAATCATCCATTAATTTCTTTAAATCAGCTTATTTATTCAATCATTAATTCATCCATTTATTTAATTCATTGATCTATTCCAAAATTTAATTTATCAATTTATTTAAATTTTATTCATCTGGTTATTTAGATTTTTATTATTTCATCTAGTCATTCTGATTTTTATTTCATTAGGTCAGATCATTAATATGCTTAAATTTCAGATTATTATTTCATTAATTATTATTATCAGAAAATCTTGTATTATCAACATTATTTATTTGTTTAATTTCCTAACAAATTGTTTAATAAGGGTTATAGAACGTTGCCTTACAGTTTTATCACTTCCAAGTTATATCTCGTATTCAATTATCATGCCAAATATATCATTGCCTTCACAAATTCACGTTGGATCTCACTATCCACAACTACATTATATATTCTCACTTTATCAAATATCACATTTGAATACCACAATTATTCCACAAAACTCCATAAATATTCAGCGCACAGCATGAATCTCAAAAATTATGCTAGACTGGGTTCGACAACCTCATGTCTGCTTCAAAATACATTAGCAATATTGCAACTTCCACTTGGCAACTTCCACTAAATGCCTATCACAAACTTCACTTAATCACGTTGCATGATCTACAAAAATACATAACTGGCTTCAAATTATCAACGCACACAATCTCCAATAACTGTAATTAATCTGATCACATCTAGACAACTTCTTAAACAATTAGGAAAAATATTACCTTTGTAATCGAAATCAAATTCAAGATCTGCTTTCAAATAGCATAAATTCTCTTAAAATTCTCATAATTCACTTCACAGAAAAACACCAATGTGCTATAATCTCTCACATCAAAATATGCAATACTGATCTTCCTTAAAATAAATCTGACCATTAATGATTCATCTTACAAGATTCAATTACTTTAAATCCTTCTCAAAGGTATCAACTTCAATCATAAAAATCATCAAAAGTATCAGCTGTATCAGCTGTTAACTGAAAGTACTCTCAAAAGAGTATAGCAACAAAATATTGGATTGGCAAACAAGAATTACAAAATGTAACTCTGCTGACATTTATTTTTAATTTATTTAACAAAATTCGACTGATATGTGACTAGTAGTTTCTTGTTTGATCCTCTTACAATCTCAAGTACACTCGGATGATAGAAATGAGTTCCTCAATGTCAAGTAAGATGATTATCCACCACACAATCGTATAAATACGAAAGGCCTTGCCCCGTCGTCTAACATGATAATGCCCTGAACGTTGGGTAAAGATTTGTACCACCACGCAATCGCCTAAAGCGAAAGGCCCCATCTCGTCGTCTGATGAGTGAATGTACCAGATTGGAATCAACAAGTCTCTAGTTGTCACATAAAAGCGATATTCATTCACTTGAGTGAATAACATCTTAATATCTCCAAACAATCCAATGGAAAAAATCCCTACTGATGAATAATACACACTCGCTAGTATGCAATGAACTGACGAAGTAATTTAAATAATCCAATTGCAGATCACGAGTTCGAAATACTCGCCACAAAAAAATAACTGTCCCAGAAAACTATCCTTACTGGAAAATGTCTAAAAGACCAAACATCTGCTTAATAAAGCCAACCAATGGTGAGAATTTCGTATAATGGTGCCTGCCATATCATATGGTAACGCCATATTCTAGCAAAATTTGGAGCAAATAATGTTTAAGCCATGTCTAAATAATCGTATAACTCCTACTAGAAAAATATACAAGTATGCCCAGTGTTCATGAAAATATCATATCTGAAAGTCATAACTCTTACAGTACCTTCTCATATCAGCTGTTAATATATTTCCAAGATCGTCGATTATCCCCGTGTGTAATAAATTTCTCGAAAGATCGACGTGAATATCGTATCACCCACGCAATAACGATCGCCTTCATATCCCATGTGAATCAGCTGTTCGACCTCCTCTTCTTCAGGAATCGAATCCATCGCTCCGTGGTGCCATCGCGTCTCTGTCATCGTTTACTCTGACATGATGAACTGCATGTTATCCATAGCGGATACTGTCCAAATCCTTACGTAAAAGTTCATAAAAGCAGCGTACCCCATATTCTTCTTTTATGTTACGCCACTGTCCCATACAATGTTCGGTTTGCTTGTTAAAAGTTCAATCTCCACAGCGGTTAAGTCTCACTTGCAGAAAATAAATTTTATTTATGAGAGTGTATAAGTTTTTGAAACACCGTGTAGCTGTGTTCGTACTCGATATTTTATGATACTTCATGAAAAAGAAATTCTATTAATGCACGCGCCAATGTTCATAAGTGCATATAATTGTAACAGTTCGTTTGCTTAAAAGCGGTAATGTTAGCTTGACCCCATGGTCGCTCTACATGTTCCGTTATGAAATGCATAGTCGTAATGTCATTTGAATATCTAAGTTCATTTGAAGCTCACAATTGCAGTATATTATAACTATCTGCCTGCACAATTCTATTACTGAATACAAGTCCCAACTCAATGTTGTAACTGAATGTTGAAATGAAGTTCAGCTTCTTTAATGTTGCCTGCGTATAAAAGTCGGAACTAGCATGCTCGGTTCTACTGCACTGTTCCAGAATGATCTACGCTTAAAGCCGGCCTCGCCATGCCGCTTCGCTGTACTGTTCTGCGTTACAAAATGCAGCTCGAAAAATAGTTCTCAAACTCGTATTATAATGCTGTTCTGACCCCGGCCCTTTTCCTGCTTACACAGCTTGCCTCGGAACCGGTCCTCTCGCCGTCTACCTTGCGTTGCTCGCCTTGGCTCACTGACCTACTTCCGCTCTCCGCTTGGTTAAGTACTACTGTCGCTTTCACGCCACGTAACAAATGCTGTGCACCGCTCAGCTTTGCCATACGCTCTGCGCATGTGTTCCACTCAGCCCTGACGACTGAACTCGACTGCTGTCTCTAAACTGCATTGACCAGCTCCTACCTGGCGCTGTCACGTGATGCTCCCCCACTTTCTACGGTCGTGCGTCACAAGTATAATCTCGACCACCATCATCTCGGCTATTAAGTTATACAATAACTTAAGGGATTATCTGTCTTTCTTCAAGTTATTACCATATATAATGCTTGACATTTCTTCTCTTCTGAGATGATATAATACCATGTTCCATAAAGATCTTAATAAAACTTTAATATTCCTCCCATAATTCCATCTGCTTGACTGGCAGTGCCTTCTTGATCCTTGGCCTTCTACGTCATTTCCTAACATTCCTCTCGACACGATTTGAGCGCTATCTTTACAACTTCTCCCATAAATCTCAACTACGGCTTAATGTCAGCTGGCGTAGCCGATAGCCTCAACTAGGTATCGGGTACAAGGTGTAAACGCAGAACTCGCTCCGATAACGTGTCTTTCTTTACCACGTCGTTTCTGATGGATATATGACCTCGCTGTTCTGTTCCTTATAACAACAATAACCAATTTACACGTCGCTTTTGTTTTCATTAAGCAAAATACTTTGTAGTTTTACCATCAGCAATAAATGCTTTTGATTTACTGTGTCTTACATTTCTGACAAGTTCGTTCTTCAAACATTATCCTAAAATGTGTTCTAACATTAACTGTATCTCACTGGAGCCAGTGTCTATTAGTAACATTTAATTTTGAGCAGCGTATTAAGTTATTAACATTTGAATCCCGTGAATTGTCGGTCTGTTAGGTAGTCAGGCCATAGGCTGGTTGGAACCTTTAAATCGTACCCCCACAGGTCTGGTCGGTGTAGAGACCCATAAAATCCTAAAGCAGCACTATAATGAGGCATACTAGGCAAGGTGAGGGGTGAGATAGTTTGCCATTACTTTTCTCACTGCGTCACTGAGCACTGACCTATGAATAGAACTTTTAACTGTCAGTGGCGTAGACAGAGGTGTGATACTGGATGTTAGAAACCCCTCCCTAGCTTGTAATTATTATAAAAGTGTAAATGAACAGGAACTAATAAACTCACGGTTGGTGAGTGGTCAACGTGTCGGTCTACCAATCCCAAGCTTGCAGGTTCGCTCTTGGCTGCGGTAAGTGATTTTTGAAAGGCGGCAACAATTACGACACCATGTCATACGATGTTGGCATGTCAAAGAACCCATTTGAATTCAGTAGGCCGTGTTCATAATGGCAAAATTAATCTCGGGAGTTTCCGCCAACACAAAGTTCCTCATTTCTCTACTAGAAAGCGCTATAGTGTTCAAGGAGCTCAGATACCTAACCTCCTTAGCTTTCATAGTGCTTCAAGGAACAAGAAAATTCGACATGCAAGCTACCCTATGGGTGTCAAATTACAAAGCTTGCACCCGGCATCCGAGGCCATACGATATTATTATTATTATTATTAATTAAGTCGCCTCCGTAGCGTAGCGGTCAGCATGGTTAGCTGCCGTCACGGAGGTCCTGGGTTCGATTCCCGGCTCTGCCACGAAATTTGAAGAGTGGTATGAGGACTGGAACGGGGTCTACTCAGCCTCGGGTGGTCCAAATGAGTAGAGGGGGTTCGATTCCCACCTCAGCCATCCTCGAAGTGGTTTTCCGTGGTTTCCCACTTCGTCTTCGGGCAAATGCCGGGATGGTACCTTCTTCAAGGCCAAGGCCGCCTCCTTCCCTCTTCCTTGCCTATCCATCCTGACCTTCCATTACCTTCCTTCATGAGGCCCCTGTTCGCTTTGCAGGTGAGGCCGCCTGGGCGAGGTGCCAATCACACCTCACCAGTTGTATCCACTTCGATTAGATGTTCCCAGCTCTAGGACACTGCCCGTAGAGGCGGTAGTGGTGAGTTCCCTCGCTGAGTCCGTGGGTTCCACCAACCTGGAGGGTAGACGACTAAGAAAAGAAGAATTATTAATTAAATAATGGCACTTGCTGATGATTCTATAACTCATGCGTTGTGGGAAATCAGTATGGTTGTGATTTTTGTCGGCATCACCACTGATTGGTAATGTAATGTTGTCGCGTTCGTCATGACAACGTATAACTCCGTCCTCCGAGAGTTGCCAATCTACCATTTTCCCGTTTTATTATACAGGATGTTTCAGAAATGCTTTTACAAATTTTGGGGATTGGTTCCTTACACCAAAACAAGAACAAAGGTTCATATACGCATATGTCCCAAAATCCTTCGTTTTCGATTTATTAGTGAAAGAACATTTTACAGTGACACATTAATTGACAGCCTGTTTGGAAGTGTTTAACACATGAACTCATATCAAACAAGAAGTACCGTGAAGAACTATACAGCCTACTTTTCATGCCAATGATTATTCTACAGTATATGAACCTATCTAGAATAATGACGAAATTAAGTTGGTAATATCGATATATCTAATTAGTTCAAAATATACCTGGTATAATGTAGCCTAATAGAGCACTACAGTTGGCAGCCCTGGCGACTGAATATATTCTTAGTTCAATCTCTTAAGGTACAGAATACAAAATTTGGTTGAAGTCCAATGGACGTTACATGCAGTTAGACACTGGATCTATCAGCACGCGTAAAAGCATGTTGCCAACAATACCAGGCGTGTGCTGGTCAGAAATAATCTGAAATATTATGATATCTTGTTGTGCCAATTTTGGATGAAATCCATTTGTTAGTATAGAAGTTACATGTATTTTAAAATTGGACATATCAGCAGGCATAGAATCATGTTGACAGCACTGCCTTGTATTAATTACTCCAAATTAATCTAGAATGTCAGGTGCTATACGAGTGCAAAGTATAGAGCTGTTGGCTTGCATAAGTTACTTTCTGATATATTGATATTAGTGTAAAATAAATATAGACAGCATTTATTAACAGTTGGCAGCCCTGATTGCTCTTAACAATACTTATAGTCATATCTGTTATGGTACACATAGCACATACGAAATTTGGTTGAAATCCAACTGATAGTATAGAAGTTACATGTATTAAAAATTGGTCGTATCAGCAGGCTTATAATCATGTTGGTAGAACTGACGTATATAAGTTACTCGAAATTAATCTAAAATGTCAGAATATACGTGTGCATAGTTTAAAGCAGTTGGCTTGCATACTTTCTGATATATTGGTATTTGGATAAAAAAAATACGAGAGCAATTATTAACAGTTGGCAGCCCTGGTGGCTCTTAAGAATACGCTCAGTCATATCTGTTTATGTACAGATATTACAAACAAAATTTGGTTGAAATCCAATTGATAGTGTAGAAGTTATATGCATTTAAACATTGGACCTATCAGAAGGCTTAAAATTATTTTTATGGTTGGCCTCCTGGAAATTAAACTGAAATAGTATTATCTACATGTGTGCCAATTTTGGAATAGCTCCCATGCATACCTTGCAAGATATCACACATGGAGCTCAAATTTCTAGTGCGTTTTTTCAGCAGTTGGTAGCACTGACATCATTTTCAGGCTGTCAATTTAAGTGCCACTGTACAATGTTCTTTCATTAATAAAGCGAAAACGAATGATTTTGGGACATATGTGTAGGGATGAACTTTTTTCTTGTTTTGTTTTGTTTTGGTTTGTAAAAGTATTTCTGAAACAACCTGCATAGCCTATTTCAATCTGAGATTAGCGCCAAATAATTTTAAATCCCGCTTAGAGTGACAAACAGCTTAATGTACTCGACCTGAGAAGCCGTTTACAATTTACTGATTAGTGTTTCCTACTTAAAATTATGAAAGGTTACACAAAATGTAACAGGCTACTAACTTACTTCCCACTCCACGTTCCCGCCCGCTCAACACGTCAGCACCATTTACAACACCATGTACCTCGCCCACGCCTTGAACTACAGAAGGGCTCCATTTTCCACCGTCCACCTACCCTTAGCAACTCCCTAACAAACATTGACATATTCTCTCCCTATCGAACATAACATTAGGAGATCCCTTTCACCCTCAATTCCTACCCCCTCACCCTCCTGATCACCCACTACCCCCAATCATTCCCTGCGGCATTTCCGAGACTTGTCCTTTGCTGTCAACACAGCCATGATTGTGTTACTTGCTATTGTTATTGTTGTTAATATTATCTAAAATTTGTTAAACAATTTGTGTAAAATGACCCTTTCATGGTCGTATTTAATAACTATCAAATAAATAAATAAATAAATAAATGAATAAAGAAATAAATAGATAAATAGCTTTCTTTCTTTTTAGTTGTATATATAAGGTGCGTTCAAAAAGTAACGAGCCGGAGGCATAATTACAGAAACCAGTACCTGTATGTTAGAAGCATTGGCCCTGGCTGTTGAGGCACTTGTCCCACTGTGACACGAGGTGGTGAATGCCTGTCTCATAAAATCCCCTGGGCTGCGATGTGAACCAGTTCCACACGTACAGCTGGAAGTCGGCGTCCGTGGTGAATCGTTGGCCCCGCAGAGCCCTTTTCAGGGGACCAAACATGGCGTAATCACAGGGAGAGAGGTCAGGACTGTATGGAGGGTGGCCGAGAACCTCCCAATTGAATTTCTGCAGGAGTGCCGCGACTGTGTTGGCCGTATGAGGTCGTGCATTGTCGTGGAGCGACCACGGCGGCAATGGCGTTCACTGTCACTCGGCGGTCCTGGGTAATGAGTGCATCAACCAGCTGGACGTTGTCATCGGTAATGCAGGGGGATACTCCAGACCGGGCATCATCGGCTAACGACACCCGTCTTTCCCTGAAGCGCTTGTGCCACGCCTTGACCCTTGCAAGGGACATGCAGTGTTCGCCGTACACTTGTGACATTCGGCGATGAATGTCCGTTTCCTCTACTCCTTCCGCTGTCAGAAACCGAACAACACCTCTTTGCTCTTCGGTTGACGCCTCCATGCCATTGTTTGCAATACGACTGGCAGCGTTGGACGATTGATGCATGCTGTTGCTCGCTTTGTATCGTCACGTGACGTGCACGCGTGCCCTCTAGTGACGTGCTGTGACTTTCCACGCTCTGGTCGGAGCCACACCTTGTTATACACGCGACGATTAGCTGATGTAGTCACCGGTTTGCGCATTCCAGCCTCCAGCTCGTTACTTTTTGAACGCATCTTATACATTAATCTAGATTTAATTAAAAATAAAATGTTTCAGTAAGGACCTGTGGGTACATTAATTTGAAGATTGTAGTTACTTCTTGAGTGTAAGATAGACGAGTTGCTCCATATTATGAACCACTTTTCAGAATTTATTGTAATTATTATTATTATCATCATGATTATTATTATTATTAATAGACCTTTATCGGCGCAATGGTAGCAGATCGCGTGGTTGCGTGCGAAATCGTTCCCTCCTCACCTCTCTCAAGTTATTAACCTTTTATTATTTTTCTCTTCATTTACATTGTATTAAAATTTGTTTTTCTTTGAGTTTAAGGAATTCAGTGAATTGTTTTTCCCCACCCCTGAAGAAAGGGTGAAGTTACTTTCTGTGTGAACTACGGGCATCCAGGAAACCCATCTCCAAGGAAAGGTGGTTTAGTCCCTCAAGTAAACAAGACATCCAAAAGACCCAGCTTCGAGGTGAACAGTGGCAACATATCTCCGTCGGAATTAGGGTATGGGACCTGTCCCACGGCTTCGACGCCCACTTAGGATGTACATAGATTCTACACGATTCGTCAATCTTTAGTATGGGATGAAGTTTGTCACGATGACCTGTAGTCCGTTATTTGAGTTTCCATGGTGTTCCAACGACTCGTATTAGCATTCTGATGTAATGGGGAAATTTTGATTTGTTTATGGGAAGGAGTATGTATGTAGTGTTGTTGTTGTTGGTTGTATTTTGAGATGAATGTGTGTGTCAATGAGTTTAATGAATTTTTATCAACAGTTATTTGTGGGTGGTTTCAAATTTAGTTCAATTTTGATTTTATACCCTATTCAATTTAAACTATATATATATTACGTACGAACTATTTATTCGTTTTTATTGGCAAACCAAATATACGATAAGTATCACTCAGAGATACCAACCATTTTAGGTCTACGGCATCCTTGGTATGGGACATTGATGCTCGTGTGAACTACTCTGGCGTGCATTACCCAATTTTCTTATATTTGTATGGGATAGGCCATACCCTCTGTGTCTTTATTTTTTTTTAATGCGGTACCTCTGAGGTCTACGGCCCGTATATTGACGCTGTAACCATTTTATTTTTGTGGGTTGGTAATATTTATTATTGGGTTTCGAGTTTGATTGATTGTATGTCTGGTCTTGATTGGTTTTATGCGAGGTTCCAGTCTGTTCCTTTTATTTGGAAGGTATTTTGTAACGTAATTATTTGGATTTTCGTTCTCTGTCCGGAATGGTATTTTTTGTTTCGACAGCTACTTTGAGTTATTATTCCTTTTCATTTGTTAGTATCTAATGTCTTTTGATGAATGTTATTAGTACATTTTTCCCCTTTACTCCTACTATGTATCTAGTTAGGCAGGAGACACCCGTGGCCGCCTGAGTTACACGGAGGATTTCGAAAGATGTGTTGAACTATACTTCTGCCTAAGGCAATTTCCGGTACCTGCCTGCTTTTGTTGTAGGGAGCCGGCCGGCCCATTGTCCGAGCTGCAGACACGACTTGCTATTGTTCGACAACGCCTGAGATGGTCTGTTGACTTACATTCTTTTCTTGTAGTGACAGTGATTTGTTTATTGATATAGTTGTTTACTATTTATCGTAACTTCTGTTTTACGTTTTTGTGATATCATGTTTTTATAAATCATTTCAATCTAATGTTTTCTCTAAGATAATGTGTATTATTTTCCTGTATCTGTCATATATTTGGAGAGTGTTTCCGGTAGCGATAGCTAGTCTCCAAGTACCTGAGAAGTGGCCGGTGTATCCTTTAGACCCCGTTCACGGCTCGTTTTCTCTTCTTTCATTTGGTCTGACGACCCTGCCTATTCATACTTTTACTTTCCAGCTGGCAGAATGAATCCACTTTCCCTCTTACGGAGCTTATGTAACCCCAAATATTTCCCCGACGCAAGCCTTATTTTGTATACAGGGTGCTCCCCTTTATATTTTTTTGTGATCATGATTTAACCTTTTTCTTTCTTTTATTATTAGAAAATTGGCTGATTTCCAGAAGGTCGCCATTAAGAAGACTTCGCTTTCTCCACGTCATCTGGCAGAGTCTAGCTCAAGATTGACCGTTTTATTATCATTATTTTCTTTTTGGTACATCCATTTTTAATATGTGTGACGTATTGACGTGCAGTAGAGGTAGGATCCGCCTTTATTTCACGGCTGTACTGATCCTTTATATAATTTCAATTTTTGTTGTTTTAATTTCATTTTAAAGTCTTTTTTTTCTTTCGTACCAAAAAAAAAAATTTTCCTCACCAGTGAACATCTTCGTGAATACGTGTGTATGAAAATATATGTGTGTTTGAGAAAAGAGACTTGCGTTTCGTCAAGCCTTTTATGGAAGTTATGACGTTCAAAGAACTTTTAATTAAGCTGCGTCTTATGAATAAGAGAAATGTGAGAACATTTTATTATGTCTTAATTTTTCATGTGTGTATCTGGTGTACATGATGTAATCTTCTTTCCTTCACCCTGTTCAAATGTATCTAATCGAAGAATGTTATTTTATATAATTTTGTTATGAAAAAGAAAAAATTCTTTTATGCCTTTGTTATGTAAAAGAATTTTTTTTGGAGAAAGCGGTGGAATTTGAACCACTTTTCAGAATTTATTGTAATTATTATTATTATCATCATGATTATTATTATTATTATTGTCATGTGTTGTGACATCTATATATTACGCCTCGAGAGTTTAAAAGTGCGCAGTTTGTCTGTATGTATCTCTCTGTCTAACGTTGTGCAACCCCTGGCTACATACTGCCTTGTTCTCTCGTTTTGGCTAGTGTTGTTGCTACCTTGCATTTTGTTGTGCAATTCGTTCTGCCATTGGCTCTGACAATATTTGACGCGAGTTTGGGGCCACTCCCAAACTACGCATTTGATTTTTTCTGAGAGGCTTCTCTCCCCTCTGGGGGGACAGAAGCTTGGTCAGTCTTAGACGCGCCGAGATGTAAGGCGAACGTGTGTATTCGGGCAGAGGCCCACCCTCATGGCGCAGCGGAATGTGAGTACGGCTCAATGTATTTCTATCTAACGCAATGTAATTGTTTTTGTTAAACGTTCCTTCTTTTGCTTAATTCTCTTTCCTTTTCAAGATGTTATTGTTAGTATTTTAATCCTTGAACCAGATCTCCGGGACCTTGCGTAATGTCATACGGCGGAGTTCTTTTTGTTGCTTTTGTTATGTGCCCTTCTCACAGTTTTATTATTTTGGTTAATACCTGTAAGATTCGAAAGTATTGCGTTTCTGCGTCTTGGCTTATATATATTTCCTGTCGGGCCTTAGTGCTCGTCTTTTGCGTCGGTGTCTCTTTGTACCACAAATGTTTCATTTGATTGGTAGCAATTGGACCTTTGTTTGTGGACAGTATGTGTGAGGTAACGGGACTGATGTCCAACGTCCCACTAATACGTGTCCCTTTTGTTTATAGAATATATGTGACGGTGGTTAACTGGGATTTTCTCCAGCTCCGATGTCATATTATTCTTTTTTTTTATATGTCGCGTTGGTGCGGCATTATGTTGGAATATAAGCCTATTTTATTATAGCGTGCTTTCGATTTTTACCGGTCTCTTTCGTCCCAAGTCAATTGTAATGTAATGTATCTCCGTATATCTCATTTTCCTTTTGTTTTGTTTTTCTCTTTCGATTTTCGCCGTATTACATAACTTAATTATAATTCCCCTTGTCTTCTCCTTCCTCCTATCTCCGTGAGATCTCTCTCCCCTTTGTTTTACTCCCCTCACTCCTCCCCCTTCCCTCCGGTATGTTACATAACATCATGAAAAGCTTCGCGTCTTAGCAGTTCGAAGTTTGACTTTTTGCAAGTTTGTCGTTTCTCTCTAACTTTTGTAAGTTTCGTTTTATTTTCTTTCAAGTTTGTATCTTTTCGTTAGATTCATGTTGTTGAGCGGTACTCAGGTTCTGTCGTGCTTTTTAGTTTTTTTTTAGTTTTTGAATTCTTTATTCTTGGTATTGGGTTTCTTTTGTATTATTGAGCTTGTATTAGCTTGCCTTTTTTCTTTGTTTTAAATAATTTGTTTATTTCGTGTACACGCTCTTTCTTTTATCCTTAATACATTTTTATATTTTAAGTAATATAGCTCCCTTGTCTTTTCATTTCTTACATTTAAGTTCCCCTTCCTTATCCTTATCCTTATCTCGATTTCGTCAATCTTGTCTTTGTGACGTAACAAAGGCACGATTAACACGGCTCTGGGATTTATTTAATTAATTTTATGGGAATCTCGTTTCTGCACTTTTGATTATTGCATTAAGCAATTATTCGTTTGCATTTGGTTTTTTGGAAATCATCTTTTGCTCGCTCCGAAAACCTTGGGCCCAGCACCGGGTCGAGCAAGACGTCTTTTCCCCCATCCATTTGCGACCTTGTTGATTTTATCTTCCACTGCTACTCTGACGCGCATTATTATTATTATTACTAGACCTTTATCGGCGCAATTACTATGTCCTGCATAATACCATGATAATAATCTCAGGCATTATAAAGTCAACTCCATCTGAATAGCTTCCTCTGTTCAGTCAAATTGCTCCACCACGCATTCACAGATATCATGCTTTGATAAGGGAATAGCATATGCTATCAATTAATCAACAGTTGCCTATTCATTTTGATATTGCTGATCTACAGCTTAGGAGGGTCAAATCGAGGAGCCCACCATTACATTCAGCTCAGAAACTAGTGGATGCAAAATTTGATGTCATGAATCAATGGACTACGGACTGGAACTCAACTTTTACTGCAGAGATCCGTGATATGCCATCCGTAACTGTGAAGGAGTCAGGATTCAATCTACCCAGAAGGACATGGACTACTCTCGACCAAAGTATTATGTGCACTCAAGTTTGAAGGTTGTTTGTGCAGTAACCAATAGACCTACATAAAATCCAATAACATCATCATTTTCGTCGTTCCATTTTATGTAAGGTCATGTATGTTTGGAATTGTTAATTTATATTTTAATATTTTTTTATCGCAGTTGGAACACCAAAAATGCACGTTTTTAAGCGTGTTTCAACCATGCGTCACATTTAAGAATTATTATCTCAAAAACCCGTCATCAGATCGAATCCAAATTTTAACACAATATACATTGGAATGTTTTATAACTGGTTTATTAATTTCATAATTGTGTCTGTCCAAGAAACAAAGTTGTTATCATTTTTGTAAGGTAACTTTTTCTCGGCTCGGGGTGGTTGGGAAATGTAGTTCTTGGTTGCATTGTAATCCTTATACATCGAAAGGTTATGCTGTATGACTGTGAAATACGTAAATTAATTCGCTTATTTTATATCGGTTTGTATTTGTACGAGGAAATAACACATGTTTCACCAGCTAGCCGCTCCGGGAAAAGCTGTACAGCGTTGCCGAAATGGTGCCCACACGCACCATGCCGCGTCTTGCTCGGATGTGATGGGCTCCATTTCAGCAACGCTGTACAGCTGTTCCCGGAGCGGCTAGCTGGTGAACCATGTGTTATTTCCTCGTACAAATACAAACCGATATGAAATAAGTGAATTAATTTACGTATTTCGCAGTCATACAGCATAACTTTTTGATGTATAACGATTAAAACGCAACCAAGAACTATATTTTCCAACCACCCCGAGCCGAGAAAAAGTTACCTTACAACAATGATAACAACTTTGTTTCTTGGACACACAAAATTGTGAAATTAATAAACCAGTTATACAATATTCCAATGTATATTGTGTTAAAATTTGGATTCGATCTGATGACGGGCTTTTGAGATAATAATTCTTAAATGTGACGCATGGTTGAAACACGCTTAAAAACGTGCACTTTTTGTGTTCCAACTGCGATAAAAAATATTAAAATATATATTAAACAAGAAGTTCCGCGACGAACTAAAAAGCCTATTTTTCTTAAAATTTCAGATTCATGCCAATGATTGATCTATTTGGATCTATCTAGAATAATGACGAAATTAAGTTGGTAACTAGTTGAAACCCGTCAAAACATGACGGTCAAAGGGAAAATATTTACTGAAGAATCTCCTTATATAGGCCTAATGTACATTCTTTGTACGATTATTTTTTGGCTCTATTGAAACTATAACGGCATCAAAAGATTGCACTCTTGACATTGCAAAATACTGCTGGCAATGACTGAAAAATTGATGAGGCAAATTGAGACCTGTACGTTCCAGAGTTTCCCCTTGAGCTTTATTGATTTTGATAGAGTATGCCAAACGAATTGGAAAATATTGCCTCTTAAAAGAATTATTATAGTGTTATATCGGATGGTATTAAATCAAGCCGAAGGATTAGACCTCATTGCCTAATTTTTACTGCACTTATTATTTCCAAATCCAAGCAATATGGTTGCATTTAGGAGCCCTTGGGAAACCTTCAGATTTCTAAGCAGCATAACTATGGGTCAAGCGTTTAGAGTATGTGGAGGCAAATCTTATAATTCCAAGGAATTCAAGAACTCTGAGGGGTCTAATACAACTGGCCGCAAACCGTCGCTTATAATTTTGGAATATAACGAAGAAATGCGATGATGTGCAAAACATAACGGTCATTGGGGAAATATTTACTGTAGGATTTTCTTATATAGAATTCAACCAGTGGCAGAATCAGTGCTTGGTGATTACCAGGGAGGCTTTCGGCTGGGGTGTTCCACAGTAGATAATATCTTCGTTCTCCGACAGCTTACTGAAAAACTGGGTGAATATGGCAAAGAACTCCACGTGTTATTCGTAGATTTCAAGAAGGCCTATGATTGCATACACCGAAAGAGCCTACTCAGTTGCCTAAGAGAGTTTGGAATGGCCGAGAAACTCATCAACTTGGTAGCGATCTGTCTGAGCGAAACACGCGGTAAGATAAAAATGGGAAATCGAGTGACGGAGGATTTTGAAATTTTGACGGGTCTCAGGCAAGGAGACGGGTTATCTCCTACACTGTTCAATTTTGCCTTGGAGAAGATCATACGCGAGACCTTTCGAGAGAATTTTGAAGGAATCCAAGTCGAAGGGAAGAACCTAGCATACCTTGCCTACGCAGATGATATCAGTTTACTCTCCAGCTCTCAGGAAGAGTTGAGGCAAATGACCAGAGCACTCAAGGCAGCTGCCAACAAATTTGGGCTAATCGTGAATGAAACCAAGACGGAGTACCTCAATATGACTCGCGGGCAAGGCCACGTTTTTGGGCAACTACAGTCACTCCGGGTAGGGGACCAGTCCTACAAGAGGGTCCGTGAATTTAAGTACTTAGGATCGCTTTTCACGGAGAACTCATCATGTGAGGCAGAAATCAACGCCAGGATCCAAGCAGGAAACCGAACTCTCTACAGCTTAACACAGCTTCTTCGGTCCAGAAGTCTCTCCAGACAGTTCAAAATTCGTCTGTATAAAACTCTGATCCAACCCGTTGTACTATATGGATGTGAGACATGGAGTATCCGAAAACAGGACTTTCATAAACTACTCGTTTTTGAGAGAAAAGTTCTTCGGAAGATCTTCGGACCGGTGAGGGATGTACACACGGGTGAATGGAGGATTAGACACAATCATGAAGTAGAAGACCTGTACCATGATGCCAACATAGCTGGAACCATCAAAACCAGAAGACTGCAGTGGGCTGGACATGTAGCCCGGATGGAAGACCACCGATGGCCACGGAAGCTACTGGATTTCATCCCCACAGGAAGAAGACCACCAGGGAGACCAAGGAAGCGGTGGAGTGATGGACTCCATGAAGATCTGCAACAGGCAGCGATACGCGTAGACAGTTGGCGGATGGCAGCTATGGATAGGAGACGATGGAGAAGGACACTTGTAGCAGCGCGCGGTCCACTGGGCCTGATCGCGTAGAAGAAGAGGAAGAAGAAGGACTTTCTTATATGCATTATCTGTATGATTACAGAGAAAGATCGACTTTGCAACATATAACTGGCCATTACAGAAAACTTGCGTTACGTTACGTTTGCGTTAACCTTTTTCTCCTCCAGGGTTGTCTTTTCCAACGGATTAAGCGAGGGGTCCCACCTCTACCGCCACTAAAGGCAGTGTCCTGGAGCTTGTGACTCTGAGTCGGGGATACAACTCGGGTGTGTGACCAGCACTACGCCCAGGCGGCCTCACTTGCAAAGCGATCAGGGACCTGATGAAGGGATGGTAAGAGCGGGAGGGTTAGGCAAGGAAGTGGGAAGGAGGTGGCCGTGGCCTTACGGTAGGTACCATCCCGGCATTTTCCCGAAGACGAAATTAGAAACCACGGAAAACCACTTCGAGGATGGCTGAGGTGGGAATTGAACCCCCTCTACTCATTTGAACCACCCGAGGCAGAGTATACCCCGTTCCAGTTCTCATACCACTTTTCAAAGTTCGTGGCAGAGCCGGAAATTGAACTCAGGACGGGGCGGCAGCTAACCATGCTGACCACTACGCTACAGAGGCGAGCTACGGAGGCAACGACTGAAAACTTGATGAGGTAAATAGTGACCTACACGTTCGAGAGTTCCCCCTTCAGCTTTATTGATTGTGATAAGGTATGGCAAGCGATTGCAAATTGGTGCTCTAAACGAAAATTGAAGTTTTTCATCGGATGGTGTTAAATAAAGTCGAAGGATTAGAACTCTCTGCCCAATATTATCTGCCCTTATTATTTCCAAATCCAACCAATACTCATGCATAATTCTTACAATTAATCTGGCACCAATTAGGAGCTTTTGAGAAATGTCCAGATTCCTAAGGAGCATAACTGTGGCTCGATCATTAGGAGTATGAATATGTGGAAGCAAAATTCCGAGGAATTCAAGAATTCTGTAAGAAGTATCTGGCTTTCATATTCATTATTTAATCTGTAACAGTGGTGTATGCTTTTGTTACCTTAGTGTTTTAAATATATATATGGCAATGTCAATCGCGCCGAATTTCTTAGTTTACGGGAATGCTAAGAGTAAAATATGTTTTGTCAATGAAATAGCAATACCAAGAAATAAAAATACGGAAAAAAGGTGACGGAGGTGGGACTCGAACAGCTCCCATTGCGCGATGCATAAATTAAGAGTCTCTGACGCTACGACCTGAGCTACCGAAACACTGGTAATACCACGCAATATTAAGTTAGTTAAACAACATAGGCCCTACACACTTAACTGTCAGTATACATATTTCAACATTTTCCGTCGTGTATAATTGTATTCCAGTATATATCGTGGGAACGTCATAAATAATGTTCACTTCTTTTATACTTCTAATAAATAACTATCAAACGCGATTGTACGCATGCGTGAGGGGCAAGAATTCTATATTAATTTAAACATATACGAATTCCTTATTTTAGGGGAATGCCAAGAGTTAAATATGTTTTGACAATGGAATAGCAATACCAAGGAATAAAAATACGGAAATAAAAAAAAACATGTCGGAGGTGGGAGTCGAACAGCTTCCATTGCGCGATGCATAAATTAAAATTTCTCGCTTCTACGACCTGAGCTACCGAACCTCTTGTAATGATACGCAATATCAAGACAGTTTGATGACATAGGCCCTACACACTCGACTGTCAGTTTACGTGTTTCAACATTTTCCGTCGTGTATAAATGTATTCCAGTATACATCGTGGGAACGTCACAAATAATGTTCACTTCTTTTATTACCTTACCTTACCTAGATGGCCACTCAAACCTAAGCAGGTTTTTGGCCTCGCCAACAGCACGGCGCCATCTTTCTCGATCATCCATTATGTCCTCCGTGACTCCGATTTTTCTCATATCTTTTTGAACTTGGTCCCACCAGCGAAGTCTCGGTCGTCCCAATGGTCGCCTTCCTCTGGGTACACCTTCCAAAACTGCCCTTAAATTCAATTCTCTACTTCTTCTATGTACATGACCAGTCTTTGGCTTTTGGCACGAGCGACGATATCCGGTTCTTTGGAGAGATCCCGCAATTCCTTATTTGTTCTAATTCTCCACTGGCCATTTTCTACTATCGGTCCGTAAATGCGTCGTAGTATTCTATTTTCAAAAGTTACTAATTTCCTTTCAGTTTGCTTGGACAATACCCAGGTTTCTGAGCCATACGTGACAACAGGAAGTATAATGCTTTTGTAAATTCTCACTTTAGTTTTTTCTTTTATATTTCTTATAAATAACTATCAAATTGAAACGCGATGCACTTGTAACCGCCATGACTGTCATGAGGCAAGGTGATTGTACGCATGCGTGAGGGGCAAGAATTCTGCAATTTTCTATATTAATTAAAATATATACGAATTCCTTAGTTTAGGGGAATGCTAAGAGTTAAATATGTTTTGACAATGGAATAGCAATACCAAGAAATAAAAATACAGAAATAAAAAAACATGTCGGAGGTGGGACTCGAACAGCTTCCATTGCGCGATGCATAAATTAAGTTTTCTTGCCTCTACGACCTGAGCTACCAAACCACAGGAATCACCGGGCAATTTTAAGACAGTTTAACTACATAGGCCCTAAACACTCGACTGTTTACGTGTTTTGACATTTTTCGTTGTGTATAATTGTATTCCAGTATATATCGTGGGAACGTCATAAATAATGTTCCCTTCCTTTATACTTCTTGCAAGAAACTATCAAATTGAAACGCGATGCACTTGTAACCGCCATGACTGTCGTGAGGCGAGGTGATTGTGCGCATGCGCTAGGGCCAATAATTTTGCATTTTTGTTTATAAATTTAAAAATATATGGTAACATATTTGTTTATTTTAAAGACACTCTGCAAATATACAGATCAAGGGCTTTCATCAGAGTGCATTACGAAGTAAATCGGTTCAGCCGTTCTGTTAATCTCGCGGTAACAAAAATCAGCTTACTGTTTTAAATATATAGATATGGTAATGTCAATCGCGCCGAATTTCTTAGTTTACGGGAATGCTAAGAGTAAAATATGTTTTGTCAATGAAATAGCAATACCAAGAAATAAAAATACGGAAAAAAGGTGACGGAGGTGGGACTCGAACAGCTCCCATTGCGCGATGCATAAATTAAGAGTCTCTGACGCTACGACCTGAGCTACCGAAACACTGGTAATACCACGCAATATTAAGTTAGTTAAACAACATAGGCCCTACACACTTAACTGTCAGTATACATATTTCAACATTTTCCGTCGTGTATAATTGTATTCCAGTATATATCGTGGGAACGTCATAAATAATGTTCACTTCTTTTATACTTCTAATAAATAACTATCAAACGCGATTGTACGCATGCGTGAGGGGCAAGAATTCTATATTAATTTAAACATATACGAATTCCTTATTTTAGGGGAATGCCGAGAGTTAAATATGTTTTGACAATGGAATAGCAATACCAAGGAATAAAAATACGGAAATAAAAAAAAACATGTCGGAGGTGGGAGTCGAACAGCTTCCATTGCGCGATGCATAAATTAAAATTTCTCGCTTCTACGACCTGAGCTACCGAAACTCTTGTAATGATACGCAATATCAAGACAGTTTGATGACATAGGCCCTACACACTCGACTGTCAGTTTACGTGTTTCAACATTTTCCGTCGTGTATAAATGTATTCCAGTATACATCGTGGGAACGTCACAAATAATGTTCACTTCTTTTATTACCTTACCTTACCTAGATGGCCACTCAAACCTAAGCAGGTTTTTGGCCTCGCCAACAGCACGGCGCCATCTTTCTCGATCATCCATTATGTCCTCCGTGACTCCGATTTTTCTCATATCTTTTTGAACTTGGTCCCACCAGCGAAGTCTCGGTCGTCCCAATGGTCGCCTTCCTCTGGGTACACCTTCCAAAACTGCCCTTAAATTCAATTCTCTACTTCTTCTATGTACATGACCAGTCTTTGGCTTTTGGCACGAGCGACGATATCCGGTTCTTTGGAGAGATCCCGCAATTCCTTATTTGTTCTAATTCTCCACTGGCCATTTTCTACTATCGGTCCGTAAATGCGTCGTAGTATTCTATTTTCAAAAGTTACTAATTTCCTTTCAGTTTGCTTGGACAATACCCAGGTTTCTGAGCCATACGTGACAACAGGAAGTATAATGCTTTTGTAAATTCTCACTTTAGTTTTTTCTTTTATATTTCTTATAAATAACTATCAAATTGAAACGCGATGCACTTGTAACCGCCATGACTGTCATGAGGCAAGGTGATTGTACGCATGCGTGAGGGGCAAGAATTCTGCAATTTTCTATATTAATTAAAATATATACGAATTCCTTAGTTTAGGGGAATGCTAAGAGTTAAATATGTTTTGACAATGGAATAGCAATACCAAGAAATAAAAATACAGAAATAAAAAAACATGTCGGAGGTGGGACTCGAACAGCTTCCATTGCGCGATGCATAAATTAAGTTTTCTTGCCTCTACGACCTGAGCTACCAAACCACAGGAATCACCGGGCAATTTTAAGACAGTTTAACTACATAGGCCCTAAACACTCGACTGTTTACGTGTTTTGACATTTTCCGTTGTGTATAATTGTATTCCAGTATATAACGTGGGAACGTCGTAAATAATGTTCCCTTCCTTTATACTTCTTGCAAGAAACTATCAAATTGAAACGCGATGCACTTGTAACCGCCATGACTGTCGTGAGGCGAGGTGATTGTGCGCATGCGCTAGGGCCAATAATTTTGCATTTTTGTTTATAAATTTAAAAATATATGGTAACATATTTGTTTATTTTAAAGACACTCTGCAAATATACAGATCAAGGGCTTTCATCAGAGTGCATTACGAAGTAAATCGGTTCAGCCGTTCTGTTAATCTCGCGGTAACAAAAATCAGCTTACTGTTTTAAATATATAGATATCGAGATTTCTAATTAGTTCAAAATACTGTATACCTGGCATAATGTAGCCTAATAGAGAACTACAGTTGGCAGCCCCGGTGACTGAATATATTCTTAGTTCCATCTCTTAAGGTACAGAATACAAAAATTGGGTAAGTCCAATGGATAGCGTGGACGATACATGCAGTTAAACATTGGATCTAACAGCGCGCGTAAAATCATGTTGGCAACAATGTCATCCATGTATTGGTCAGAAATAATCTGAAATAATACGATCTATTGTTGTGCCAATTTTCAATGAAATCCATTAGTTAGTATAGAAGTTACATGCATTTTAATATTGGACCTATCAGCAGGTTTAGAATCATGTTGGCAGCACTGACGTTCATTAGTTACTCCAAATTAATCTAGAATACCAGGTACTATACATGTGCAAAGTTTAGAGCTATTGGCTAGCATACATTCTGATATATTGATATTAGGTTAACAAAAATAGAGACAGCATTTATTAACAGTTGGCAGCCCTGGTTGCTCTTAAGAATACGCTTAGTCATACCTGTTATGGTACACATATCACACACGAAATTTGCTTGAAATCCAAATGATAGTATAGAAGTTACATGTATTAAAGTTGGACCTCTCAGCAGGCTTAGAATCATGTTGGTAGCACTGACGTATATAAGTTACTCCAAATTAATATAGAATGTCAGGTACTATACGTGTGCATAGTTTAAAGCTGTCGGCTTGCATACTTTCTGATATATGGGTATTTGGATTAAAAAATTGAGAGCATTTATTAACAGTTGGCAGCCCTGATGGCTATTAAGAATACGCTCAGTTATATCTGTGTATGTACACATAGCACATACGAAATTTGGTTGAAATCCAATTGATAGTGTAGAAGTTATATGCATTTATAATTTGGACTTATCAGCAGGCTTGTTACCATTTTGGCAACACTGCCATGTATGGCCTCCTGGAAATTAAACTACAATATTATTATCTATACGTGTGCCAATTTTGAAATAGCTCCCTTTCATACCTTCCAAGATATCCAACATGGAGCTCAAATTTCAATTGCGATTTTTCAGCAGTTGGTAGCACTGACATCATTTTCAAATATGGCCGTGAGATATTCAGGTATAGATCTTTACTCCTATCAAATTTTGTTTTGACTGCTGCAGCCGTTTAGGAGTTGATAGGGGGGGGGGGGGGGACACTCACACAGCCAGCCAGACAGACAGACAGAAGGACAGACAGACAGACACACACACATTTGCCCGATCTCATAAGTCTACTTTTTCCTCATTTTTGCAAAATGTGAAAAGTAGGCTAAAAATCCAAACCTACATGAACTAACGTAAAATAGAACGACGAAAATGTTGATGGTATTGGATTTTATGTAGGTCTATTGGTTACTTAACAAAGAACCCTCAAACTCGAGTAGACATAATACTTTGGTAAATTTGTATATATGTTGAAAATATGTTGTTCTTTTGTGATATCTAATATTACTGTATGCCATACGATTGATAATAATAACTATGTCCTGCAATTCCAGGAATTACGGTTATACCCCAGTTACCACTGTATTACGCCTCCCATTGGTCGATTTTGGGTACGCTACTGTTCACAGTACGCACAGGCTCTGTATGTGTCCTGAAGGCCATTACTCAGCACCACTCTTACCTCTATGTTTCCATATAATCACAGCCATGGATGGGACTGGGACATCGGTGGAAAGCCCAATTTTACTCTAGCCTGTGCCAACCGACAAATCCAAATGTACTTGAATTCATCAAGAGATTGCAAATAGACCTAGGAATTATAATATGAAAATGCCATATCATATAATATTATTTCAGGAGTATAGATCCCTCCTGCGGCGCTCACAAGCGACCGATCGTGACAAATGAACATTCAAATGAAAGAGAATAGACAGTAGCAATGACGATGTTCGCTCTCATTTCATAAATTTCTTTAAAAAATGAGTTTAAAAAATGTACGAAGTGTGCGATTTGCTGATACTGTTGCTGTAGGAAAATACGGTCGATAATTGCTGTCCACTTCATATTTTAGCCGCTGTGATGCCTGTTTCATGTCATTTTAACATTCTGAAGTATTTCCTTTATCATTTTGTATGGATTTCAGAAACAGTAAATCAAAGGAATGAGTAGTCTACTCAAATCGTATAATTTCATAAATATCGAGTAACCGGTGAGTGTTACAGCTAAGCTGTCGATCAATGACTCAGCACACATTTTTTTTTTTTAGCGTATGGCTTTTAGTGCCGGGAGTGTCCGAGGATATGATCGGCTCGCCAGTTCTGTAGCTGCTTCGAGACGGACACCCAATGGGGGAGCTACAAATACCGTTGGGGAGGAAAGTTGGAATGGAAGGTCGAGGAGTTGGAAGGTAGTGGCTGTGGCCTATAGTTAGGGACCAACCCCGGCATTTACCTGGAAGGAAGATGGGAAACCACAGAAGACCATCTTCAAGGTTGCCGGCGGGGGGATTCGAGCCTCCTCGCCTCCCGGATGTAGGCGACTGCCAGCAGTCATGCCGTAACGACCACTGCTAACTCACCCGGTAGCGCACAAATTACATTATCAGTGTCGAATTGCATTCTAATTTAATAAATATCAATTTTTGTAAAATGTGTGTGATTTGCAAATACTGTTGCTGTAGGAAAATATGCGACATCATTGCTGTTCAGTTAGCATTTTGGCCGTAGGTACGCAGGGGAAAGTGTGAACTTTGAACAGCGAGATTTCTCGCACGGGTCCGCTAGTAGGCCTACTTATTTCAGCATATTATATTTTGTGTTTATATTTCAAACTTACATTAGCCATCCAAGATATTTGGGTTTCATTCAAGGTACGCCAATCATTACATAAAGCAGCCTGTATTTGATGCATTCGAACTTGTCCGAAATCATGTATTGTGTAATTCTGCATTCTTGCTGAGATTTCAGGCGGAATTCATAGAGCTTGATATAATTCATTACAGCAACTGTTCTCCTCCTTTTTTCCTATAGAAGAAAATGAAATGTGGGGCTGTTGCAACCACAGAGCAAGAAGAATACACTTCTTGTTTGTAGCCGAACTTGGAGAATAAACACAACAATGAATCACGCTAGCAAGTATTGTAGGATGGCAGGCGGAAGTGCATGATCATTCATAGAGTCGGCAGGTTGGCAAGATGACCATCCGGCATCCTATGGACGAAACCCGTTGATAAATTATCTCATCTTAGTGCTAACTGTGGGAGGAGGACTTTTCATTTGTCACAGTTTTATCAAGAAATACACTGAAGGCTGTCTTGCACACTCCATTGCTGTTCTTTTTCAATGGGTTGTGCTTTGATAAACTGTCGCTTGAGGAAAGAAATTTCTGGTGAAAAATGATATAATTATGATTATAATTCAGCTTCCTCCAATAACGTTTCCTTCAGTGCGAGCAGAAGCAAAAAGTAGTGAGCATTTTCTGCTTTTCATCCGTTCGAGATTTTCAGATCCTCGTATTGAGTGCCTGGAAAGCGTAAAATAAATTTTCTCATGTTTCTTGTTGCGTGCTGCTCTAGCACATGTGTGCTCGAAATTTCAGTCTTTAGATTGGTTTGATGTAGCCCTTCACGTCACCCCGTCCTGAACTAATCGATCAACCGGTGCAAGGCTACTTCCGAAGCAATCCGTTTAACATATTACAAGTTTTATTGTATTTTTAACCTACTTTCTATACTTGCAAAAAATAAAAGTAGAGTTCTGAGATCTACACATGGCCAAAAATTGTGTGTCTGACTGTGTGTGTGTGTGTCAGTGTGTGTATGTGTGTGTACTCTGTATGTCTCTCCCTCCCCCCCCCCCCTCCCTCTATCAATTCAAACACGGTGAAACCTAATTGAACGAAATTTGGAACAGAGGCGGCACTAGCAAAGGGCACCTTATTGTTATGCTTTACCAAAACTGAATGGCGGCCACTCATACGTTCAAAACGTAAAATTACGACTAAACGAATCATCCGATCTCTACCAAATTTGGTAACAACATACCTTTATATACACACATCAAAAAAAGTTTTGCATCACCTCGGTTCCCAGATCTCCGGCATATAGACGTTGACTGTGTATATTGTATCAAAGATACAGTCCCTTTGACTGTTCATAGATGTCACTAAAACTGCTCAAAGATGTAAACAACCATGCATGAGCAGGGCCTATTAGACGGAGGGGGTACGACAGCCGATTAGTTCCAGTCATTCCACCAGGACGAAGGTACGCTGCTCATGTTGTCTGTAGTTCTACCATGCCTAGAAGGTCAATACCGCAGTTCGATCGCGTCCGCATTGTTACTTTGTGTCAAGAAGGGCTCTCAACAAGGGAAGTTTCCAGGCGTCTCAGAGTGAACCAAAGCGATGTTGTTCGGACATGGAGGAGGTACAGAGATACAGGAACTGTCGATGACAGGCCTCGCTCAGGCCGCCCAAGGGCTACTACTGTAGTGGATGACCGCTACTTACGGATTGCCGCTCGGAGGAACCCTGACAGCAATGCCACCATGTTGAATAATGCGTTTCGTTCAGCCACAGGACGTCGTGTTTCAACTCAAACTGTGCGCAATAGGCTGCATGATGCGCAACTTCACTCCCGACGTCCATGGCGAGGTCCAGCTTTGCAACCCCGACACCTTGCAGCGCGGTACAGATGGGCCCAACAACATGCTGAATGGACCCCACGGAATTGGCATCACGTTCTCTTCACCGATGAGTGTCGCATATGCCTTCAACCAGACAATCGTCGGAGACGTGTTTGGAGGCACCCTGGTCAGACTGAACGTCTTAGACACACTGTCCAGCGAGTGCAGCAAGGTGGTGGTTCCCTGATGTTTTGGGGTGGCATTATGTGGGGCCGACGTACGCCACTGGTGGTCATGGAAGGCTCCGAAACGGCTTTACGATACCTGAATGACATCCTCCGACCCATAGTGCACCCATATCGGCAGAATTTTGGAGAGGCATTTGTCTTCATGGACGACAATTCTCGACCTCATCGTGCACATCTTGTGAATGCGTTCCTTCAAGATAACGACATCGCTCGACTACAGTGGCCAGCATGTTCGCCAGACATGAACCCTATCGAACATGCCTGGGATATGTTGAAAAGGGCTGTTTATGGACGTCTTGACCCACCAACCACTCTGAGAGATTTACGCCGAATTGTCGTTGAGGAGTGGGACAATTTGGACCAACAGTGTCTTGATGAACTTGTGGATAGTATGCCACGACGAATACAGGCATGCATCAATGCAAGAGGACGTGCTACTGGGTATTAGAGGTAGTGGTGTGTACTGCAATCTGGACCACAAATGCTGAAAGTCTAGCTGTATGATGGTACAACATGCAATGTGTGGGTCTCATGAGCAATAAAACGAGCTGAAATGTTGTTTGTGTTGATCTCTATTCCCTTTGTATTTAAAGGTTCCGGAACTCTTGGAACCGAGGTGATGCAAAACTTTTTTTGATGTGTGTAGAATGCGTCTTGCGCACAAACTACAAGGTCATCAGTCGTTCTGTTTCTGGATGGCGGCCGTGTGAATTATGCAACTATTATAATCAATAGCTTAAGACCCACCAATTCAGATTATCGAGTTCTTTGCTGAACATCTTGTTTATTAATGCAGCCAATGGCAATGTATTTTCCTATAAGGACGGGTTAGGGAAGGGATTATGAAAGGAAATCGGCCGTGGACCCATCGAACCCGGGCCTCCCTCGTGTAAGCCTGCAATTTCTACCCTTTACACAAATAAGATTACGTTTGACTACCATATATTGTGCCTTTTCTGGCGTCAGCTTCATGAGAGATGATAAGATAATGAATGAAACTGGATGAGGAGATGGAAGGAAGCGGCCGTGGCGTATTAGAAGGTACCATTCCATTACCTGGACTCGAAAATGGGAAACAAGGGAAAACCACTTCAAGCACGGCCAACTGTGGGATTCGAACCTACGTCTACAAATTTCCAAGATAGCTTGGTCACATGGACTAGCACTGCACGTATGAGTAACAGGAATATTACATTTTTGTTTAATTAGTTAAAAATATACGGCAGCATACATATGATTCTTTTAAAGACACTATGCAAATCTACTATCGTCAGAGTATTTTAGGAATTCAATCGCTTCAGCCGAAACAAAAACACCTTAGTGTCTCTCCAGCCCAACATTCACACTTATGGACACCACTAGAAGCGTTATAGTTAGGCTTGCCATATTTTTGGTGTGTGAAACCGGGACACATTAATATGGGATGGCCTTAGCGAAGGGTCTGGGGGGTATGCAATAACCCCCCCCAGTAGAGCACGGGGCCCAGGGCTACTCCCCCGGGCAATTTTTTAAAAATTAGAAGGAAAATGGTGAGTTTTGAGCCTTATTTTAAGCCTCGCAAGTGACGGGAGGGGGGAATCTGGCACCCTAAATTGTTTGTTCTACACACCCTTTACAAATAAGAAAGGAATTTTTGCTACATATTTTTTTTCCTTTTTAATGATAATTTTTTACTGGTCTACCATCTAGAATGAAGTGTTAATAAAATACAATTTAAAATACTTCATAAAGTTGTTTGATTGAACAATACTATGCCTTATTATTTTTTGCAAAACTACAACTTTTTGTCTAACTACAAAAACAATATTACCACAAAGAAAATCTTTTTGTCAAACTAAAAAAAAAAGTTAATAATTGCTTCCAAACCACTCATATTTTTGAATTGTTTGCTCACAGATTACACTACCTTGCAACGCGCTGAATTAGCAGTTTAGATATTGTTTTGTGTCATTCGTTTGAATACTTCTGGCCTCTTTGACGCTGTGTGCGATAGTCAACGAAGTTGATTGTAACCGATTCATAAAAGATTCTTAAACACATAAACTCATTACTTTTTACATCTTACTGCCGTTTTCCGGGACATTGATAAAACCGGGCGAGACACCGGGACAAGAGCAAAATACCGGGACTGTCCCGGTCAAACCGGGACGTCTGGCAAGCCTAGTTATAGTCAACAATCAAAGCCAGCGCTCTCACCAATGTAGCTTCGGTATATTATGCTATACGTGAGCTCAGCTGCCGTCGTTATCCACGACCTGTTAATGATTCATTTGTTGACTTCCTAAGAA